>QGDG01000034.1:0-321141 GCA_003268315.1 Stemphylium lycopersici
GTCAACGCGCAGGGTGGATACTACGGCAACGCACTGCAGGCAGCTTTAGCTGGAGGCCGCGAGCAGGTAGTCGAGATGCTGCTTGAGGCAGGTGCGCATTACTAGCAAGAGGATAACCTAATTCATGTATCCTACTAATTGTGTTGGGACGACGGCGGCAGTCAGGGACAGTATGCAGTAAGCATGTTAACTCAGCCTAGGGAGAAACATGGTGTACAGGAGAACAGAACTATGCAAGTGTTTCTAGATGCTTCTACGAAGGTAGCTGCATGCGCCACATTTATTTTAAGACGCTACAGAGTGGGTATAGCGCTGTATCCTTTACGATAGAATACAACAGGCGATAAGGACGCTAATGTAGGCCTATGCATGCTAAGCGATGTTAGCGTATCCCGCCAGCTTGGACTCGTTTTAAGAGATCTCCTGGTTCGCACTACGGGGCTGCCGGCATGCTCGCTCTTACATCGGAGCGATCTCACGAGCATGGGAAGTCAATCATCCTACGCCGCGCTCTCCGCATAATCCTCTGAGCGCTTTAGTAGTCCCTAAGGTCACTGATAGACAGGGGGGTATTGCTAACGAGTTAATTAACGACGGCAACGAAACGATTGATAGTATGGCCAATATAGCAGCGATTTATGTCGGACGCTAACGTGCTTAAAGAGCAACAGCTATACAATTACAGTACATTTATAGCAGCTTTACAAGCCCGCAAATTGAAGACGCCGAAGCTCCGAATTGCCAACCTGTCTCGCGACATAGTGTGTCTCCTCACTTAGGGACGCACCTTACTTCGTTTTCTGATTGGCTCCTGTTATACGGAGGGGGTTCTTCTGAACGATTCGCTATCGCAAGTATTTCTAGAAAGTTTACAGTTATAGAACAGTCAAACTCCACCGCAGATGGCGTTTGAGGAAGCGGTTGATATGGTGCCTTTTCCGCGCTCTCGAATGGCAGATAGAACTTGGCAGTAACCACACCTAAACCGCGGGCGATGTGCTCTTGGATGGGCGATGTGTACTGTCTAGTATTAATGTCAGGTTGTTTTTATAATAGGGTTTCCTACTGAAGGCTCGACTATCGTTGAGTCGAAGACTTGCACTTCGCCTGGTCTCTTGATTTCCGTATACACACTGGCTCCAGATGACCGTGAAAACCGGCTTAACAGAAGAAAGAGCACTTCTTCCTCATTCAACGGTTTAATGGCCTGTAGGAGATTTTGGTATCCGTGCATAAATTGTGGTATTTTGCTGATAGCCTGGCGTGATTGCACGTCAACGACTTGGCTGACACCCACCGCGGGTGTTGCCGTTCCCTAGGTCCCATGAATATCCTAATCAACAATTCGTAATTTGAGGCCCTACTAAGCTACCTTCTAGAAATGAATTTTTGACGTGCTTTACGTGAGCTCGATAGTCCTCTATCTCTGGGGGGGCATATGCTATAAAGGCGGAGCTGTACTTTGTGTTTCTAAATTTCTAATAAGAATTGCCAAACATTGCGGCGTGGGCGGATGTATTAGCTTGGGAGGACGAGCTCAAACGTTTCGTGAGAGGTGCAAGAGAGTCAGAGAGAAGCAGCTTGTGCTCCTTAACAGAACACTACTTAAAAGATTAGCCTCAACGCTCAGGCATGAAGCCAGCCGTCTTAGAATTGGCGCATATTGATAGAAAGCGTTTCTAGGGCTGTGCACCAACGGGTAGACAGGTTCCGGGCACAGGGCTTGAATCCCACCTAGGGCACGCAAACGTGTCGTGGCTGTGTAGGCAGCTGATGCGCATAAAACGTGGCCCAGCGAATTCCTGTGAGCTTATAACAGCGGCGTAGTCTGTTTACTGCAAATCGTTCGGTGGACGCGTATGACCGTTATTCGTATACTGAATGGTGAAGGGACGACATTGCTATCTACCGGATGATCCATAACGAAGCTAATATAGTCTCCTTCTTATTATAGCATCACAGCAAGCCTATAAGTATTTACTAGCAACTCGTGCCTCAGAACGTCTAAGATGACTATCTCCTAGCGTCAAATCCTTTAAAAGACTGTGTCAACCCCTAAAAGCCTTTGCAAGAAGCTATTCATCCCTACGGCCATGCGGAACTACAGGAGCCTATCGAGCGTTAAGTCGTGGGATTATCGAGGTATGTCTTTTTGCTTTTGGTAGTAGGTTAAAGTAATAATAGGATTTTTGTAGATATAGGTGTTTAAGTACACGAAATAAGGCGTTGGAATACTCTAGATGTTAACTGCTCCCTTCCGTGAGCCGAGTCTGGTACTCTAAAGCGCCACTAGTGACTGCTATATTAATCACTTCCTCGCCAGCCTGCATTAAGTCAGAGAGACAAATGATATTCGAATGGAGTGTGGCAGACCTCAGGTACTAGTGCTGCTTAGGAGAACGGGTCGACCGAGTTGTATATGTAGAAGCGCCCGTTGATTCGAATTAACATGAATATCTTCGCATCTGCTGTATAATAGAGTTGACTAGCTTTGCGTATAATTATTCCGAACTGGCCTTGGTGATTGTGAGCTAGCAATCTGACTCTTGTGGGCTCTATAAGCACGACTCTGTTGTTGTTCCTAAGGGCGCTGTGATCGCCCTCTACACCCCCGTTTCCATTCGTTCCGGCTAGGGACGCTACGTCTTGATGCTGGGGACAAGGGCATGGCCTAGGCGCAAGATCGTCTAGCAACTGAAGGATATCCCGCGCTTGTGACTCGAGCCGTAGTCGAGGGGAACTAATCGTAGGCGAAGCTTTTTCTAATTGTTCAAGAGTGCTATGCAATCGCGATTCGAGTAGTTGACGTTGGGCTTCTCCGACTAGAGGTCGCTTAGAAGATCAGGAAGGATGCGAAGGGCTGTAGACACCCGCACGTTGCGGACATGATTGATTAGAGTCGCTGTTATACTATACTTGCTCATATTCATGAAGCGGGGATGGCAGGAATAATGGCGACGGAGAGCGCGGCGGTATAGGAGGTGATGGAAAAGATGGTGCGCAAGATGACGAGCAAGGCGGTGGGTAGGGCGGTGGGCAAAGCGGGCTTCGGGGCATCCGTGCGGCTGCCCTGCGCGTAATAAGCTTAGCGCGACGACGCGCGGACATCTTGTTTCGCATTTTCGAAGGCTATTAACAGGCGCTCGTGTACCTATGTAGAGGCTAGACATTAGACGCTTATATATTTGCAAACATCCCTTGAAACTACTTTCTATATACGGAATCCGTGTTGCCAAATCGACCACCACCTCGCTTGCGCGTTGTTTCCTATGTGCCACAAACTTAAGCGCCGGCGCTCGTACAGGCGATGTCCAAGCCTGCCGCTCGGTCATGGCCCGCCGCAATCCCGCATAATGCATCACCCATATCGCCATTGGTCGAGTCTTGTATGCTTTCAGCCGTTGGATCCGTGCCGTCTTCCAAGTCTTCTGGCGTCTTGCGCTTTTCTGTTGATTGACGAGGGCCGAAGGGTGGCATGCCATATACGTTTTCTGCGTGTTTCTAGAAATGGTCTTCAGAGCCAAGTGTGCTTTCGCAGTGCGGATGTGAACAAATAGAGGGGGGAGCATCTAGTTGAGCAAGATGCTTTCTCATGTGCGTGTGCAGGTCGAAAGCACTGTCAAATTGCATGAAGCGGACATGCAATGGTGCACTACTATCGCCTAAGCACAAAAGGCAATGCGCCGCAACCACGACTACACCATCGATTCGGATGAGTCCACAGAAATTATTGAGTTCCGGAAGATAGTAAAGCTTGAGATGTTGCACCCACTGCTGGTTTGACTGACACCATCCATCATGCTCAAAGCAGTAGTGCATCCTCGTAAGAAGGGTCCATTCATTGGGGACTCGGTGTTTCTCTAACATATAATAAGCCAGCTTTTTATAGCTTTTAAAGGTCTCAAGACAATAATTCTATAGGCATTAGTGAGTACATATCTAAAGATGCTTTGTGACATGGAGAGAGTTTGTCCCGCAAGACTTGCCACGGAAGTTAAAATGGCAGTCGATCCACGCACAATGATGGACATAGGCGAATTAGTCTGTTATGTGCTGTCTTGCCTCTTTTATGTATTGCTTTCGGACACACTAGAGCAAGTGTTCGTTTATGCGGTCTAGTCTTGATCTTTTCTTTTGTTACTAGAGTTGTTAATATTTACGTGGGGTGCTTACCGTTAATTGTCCTTGTGGAATTGCAGTCCACACACGCTGTAACACTTGTCCTTTGTGGGTGAAGCAGAGGCATACGCGTATCGCTTCTTCTCCGGATTGGACACTTTTACCATTGGCTCAAGTATATCGCCGAGTGCGATCTCAACCGCTGTAGTCGCATCCCTGGTTTTATAACTAGGATACATTAATTTTAAGATAGCTTTCCTTTTAAGTTTAAATTTCTAAAGGGCTTGCAGGTATTGCGATAGTAAACGAAGAGGCTTTTTTGTGACTCCTCTAGAGGTTAATGCCGCTATATCCTGCTTATTAGAAATAACCTTCTCTTCGAAGAAGTCCTCGCGCTGCTTACGATATGCGACTGTTCGAGACTGACGTCGTAGAGCATACTCTTGGCTCGGAGTCCGGTCGGATACAGTCACCACTGCGACGTCTCTATTAGTCTGTTGGGCTATTGAGTTCGCTTGATTGGTTAGCTGAGAGCTAGGAGGCATTGGCGCATAAAGATTTCTTTTCGACATTATAGATGTGTTTTCTTTAATAAGCTCTATTCGTTGGTCTCTGCTATAAACTATGGACTGGCTGTTAACCCCGACAATACCCGAAATATAGTATAAGACCGTGTTATCGTTGGAATGTCCCATAAGTAATCTCCTTTGGGCTAGGGTAGCAGTTTCTGTTGATTATTAGCCGATGATGTAATTTTAGAGTTGTGCTACTTACTCTCTACCGCTTTGGCATAAGCTCGACGGAAGCAGTATGCACTTAACCTATCTTCGTAACTAGCGCGTTGTCTAAGCCCCTTAAGTATGTTATTAAAGCAGTTATATGTTAGAATGTCGTGTTCTGAAACTAAACTATTATTATAAATGCTTCGTAAGACGGGCTTCTAATTTACTTCTAGCTTATAGCGATATTTGTATAATAAGCTACTAGGTAGTAGCTCCTTTACTTTAATATCCTTAAAGGAGTTGCAGTCTTTGAATACTTTATCTGTAAGTGCTAATGCTATAAAATGTGCGACAGGGTATATAGACTGCATAGTTAGCTCTTTGTATAAAAGCATAATAGGTCTCTTAGGCTTAGAATTAAGGCCTATTATTAAAGGTTATGTTACTTACAAATGTTTTTTATTATTCTAGTGCCTCTTCTGGTTTCGCAAGCAGAGGTAAAGAAGGAAACCCACATACGTGCCGTTCTGATAACGTATTAAGTCTATGTCACCGTACAGAAGTCCTTCGTTGCTATGCTTCTAGGCCGCTGACTTAATGAATTCGCCCGGGCGACTGCCCAAGAGAGTTATGAGAACCACGGAGAATGCTAGCTGCAGGCGTGCGCGTGGATGCGGAAATTGATACTCGTCACACACCTACATGAACTGTATTAAATCCTTGGCGACGGGCAAAGGGGCAACTAGTTTAGCATAAGCACCCGTCGCGATCTTTCCTTTCTGTATTAGGTCTTTAGTGATGAAATTCTCTAGTGCCTTATTCTCTGTCGCGTTATACTAGCGACTAGTGAACAATTTAATGACTTATTTGAGTGACGATAGGCGGTTCTAAATAGTTGTGTCCGTTATGTTCTCCTCGAGCTGGCTGGTCCTAGTTTCGGCAAGCTAGCGAAGGAACAACTAGATGCGATATATAGTAGGCGCTTGTCTAAAGGTCGGGTTTACGGGCTTATTTAGAATAGATTTGGTAAATCTATTCTATTAGCATCTGTTTCTATATATATTAGACTTTAGCTTACTCTCCCTAGAGAGCCATCGTGTACTCGTGTGATTTATAACTTAAGGGAATTATTATTGCTTTAATATCCTCTTTTATGAGCGGAGCTAGCTCTTTCTCTAGGTAAATAAGCGAGCGTAATTCCGCAAGATCGACTTTGGTTTTCTTTTTAGGTGCTATCGTGAGCAAGAATACGGAGAAGATTGTGCGATATCGCTAATACGGGCTAGAAGTGACGGTAAAAAGGAAGAGACCGCTAACTACTTCGCTGGCGGCAGCCCGTGATTAAATGAGCGGGCTCCTGCAATGCGCATATCTAGGCGATAGGTTTCAGGAGTACAAATGGCCGTTAACAGTCGTTTGTGGCTATGGTGGTGGGGGCCAAAGCGACAGAGTCGCGTTTCCCGAAACAGTAAATTGACCTGGGAACGGCACCGCGAGATTTGACGGATGGCGAGGGTGAACTTGTTCTCAAGATCCTATGGTCGTATGTGGAAGAAAAGACGAAATGGCAGGGTTGTAACTACAAAACTAATGGGGATGCTCAGAACGATAGACAAGATATCGGTGCTGTACAGAACTTGTTGGTAAAGGTGGGGTGAACTAAACAGCGATTACTCGATACCTGTTACTTTCTGCCGCAGAAAAATCAACAAGATATTACACCACAGCGCGAGGTGTGCCCTAGTTTCGCGTCGTGTTTAAGCAGGATGTACACTGTCCGTCTCCTTTCCGCCACCATGGTCAACTTTGGCCTGCTGTTGCTGAGACTCTTCCAATTGCGCTAGTGACTTCTTCCTGTGTTCCTCGCTCATTGGTCGTGGCAGCAAACTGGCATTGGGAAGCCACAGTTCTTCCTCCGATGCCTTTGATCCATCAGCGTCCTCAAGCTCTGGTGTGAGCGCGCGATAATCTGGAGGAACCCGATCCAAGAACGCTTTCACAAGTCGTGGGCTCAGACCTACTGCATCGAGAATTGCACGGTCTGCAGACAGAGTGCGGAGAACACCGTCCTTTCCGAGCGATATAACGCTCAAAGGACCTTTGTTGAACTTTGCGAGAATCGCGGTTATTTCTCGCTGATCTGGATGATTGCGGTCGAAGGTGTGGGGCGGATTTGATGGTGCCTCTGACGGTGTTGGCTCGGATGGAGTGGTGGTCATCATCTTCTGGTAATTTCAGAGCGGTTGAGGTAGGATTGAAGATGAGTGTGTGAACATCCGTCGCTCGATATTGGAAGCTTGGGGTAGCTCAGCACGTCAAAACCGGTTTCCTCCTTCATGCATAGGCAATGCATCATGTGCGCTGGTCTCGACTATGCTGACGCTCGGCAGGAGCATGCCGAGCCTGCAACACGGCTCAGAGAACTCCGATCCACCTGTAACTTTTGCAGGCCTACGAATAGGAGCGATGTGCTCTTCAACATAAGATGCTTTTGGCTAATCGTTGGAATACGGTCTCATCATGCGCAAATAAGGACTTATTCTTAAGACCCTATAGTTTTATGTAGAAGGATAGATGTAGTGATAGTATCGTATTCAAAGCAGTTATGAAGATACTGCAAGGGCTCACGGGTAAGCGAGAATGCGAGGCTGCAGATGCCCGTACCTAAAATGGATGACAGCGCGAGGATAATTCGTGAATATCGTAGGTCTGAGTAGGGGGTCAAGAGTGAAAATGAAACGTTGCTGCTGACCAGAAGCTATACCAGGGGTATCAAGATGGCTTCCAAACGCCAGATGATAGCCATATCTAAACGCCGTAATCAAGGGTTCGCTGAGCGGCAAATAATATAAAAATGTTACTCGAAATTGAAGAAGGCATCGTCGAACGAAGACTGTTCGGGGTTCTCGTACTCGTCCATATTGAAGAGGTCCTCAAGGTCGTCGGTGGCCATGGTCGCCATCATGTCGTCGTTGTTAGTTGTCTCTTCCTTCTTTTCCTCAGGTGGTGGTTGCGCGGCCGGCTTTGGCTCCTCGGCCTTTGGAGCAGCAACAGGCGCAGGCACAGGCGCAGGCTCTGGTTCTGGTGCGGGTTTCTCTGCTACAGCTGCATTGTTGTCCGCATTCGTATTCGAGTTGTCGTTCGTATTCATATCCAGGCCTGGCAAATCGGGGACAGTAAAATCAATATCCATGTTGGACGTCTGGTTGGCATTGTTGTCCTCGCCATCCTTTGCGAAATCTTCGAGGCCGCGCAGCAGAGATTGGCCATCATTCCCGTCATCGAGATTGAAGTCCATGTCTCCCGAGGTGTCCATCATGTCATGATGGGGGTGGTGGTCGCCGGAGGTGTCCATTGCATCGCCAAACATGGCGTCGAAGTCGAAGTCGGACTCGTGGGGGTTGGCCGTTGTAGGGGTGGCGTCGAAGAGCGGGTCTTTGGGCGGCTCGACGTTTGTCTCTATGGGCGGTGGTGGTGGTGCCTTGGCATCCTCTCGTTCCTTTTTCGCTGGCTCGGGCTCGGGCCCGGGCTCCTTCGCCTTCGGTGACTCGGGCACGTCTTGCACTGCTGGTGGCTCAGGCGGTGGCGGTGTGGCTGCCTTCTCTTCCTTTACGGGCGCGTCGTCGACTCTGGCGGCAGGTGCATTCCTCGACTCGGCCGCGAGCCTCGCCTTTTCCACCTCGTGCTGTTTCGCGGCCGCCTCCTTCTTCTTGCGGTCCTGCTTGAGCAGTGCCATGTCGCGTCGCAGCACGGTCTGCGCCAGGCGCACCTCATTCTCGAGTTCGTCCAGTGCATCGTGGAAGCGTTCGGTGGCATGAGGCACGACGCGCTGCAACTGCTGCTTCATGCGCCCAGAGCCCCCGCCAGCCTGGGTTTCCTTGAGAAAGCGGCCCGAGTGTAGGAACTGCAAGGGATTAGCACGAGTATGTCTGTAGCGCGCGTGCGGCAAGCAATGAGCGTACAATGAGGTTGAGCATGCTCTGCAGCGTGTCGGTGTGCTGGCTGGCGGGCGCGGCAGGCGCCGGGGGCTGCTCCTGCCCGGCGGTTGCTGGGTTCGCGGTGGCCATGATGTTGGAGGGAAGGCGCGATGCCGGGGCGCGGTGGGTGTGGAGAGAGCTTCGGGAAGCTGCGAGGATGGGTCGGTATGCCGAGCCTTGACAGGCGCGGGCTGCAGGTTCGCAGACGAGGGGTCCGCCGCTTAAATTGCTAGTAGGACGCTTCCGCGAGTGGGGACCATCGCTCCGGTACCAAACCAACGCATCAGGCAGCCACTAGCACTCTTTGATAATTCAATACGGCGAAATAATCACATCGTCGCCTGACATTAGCTGCCAGCGCTGAAATGAACGAATTCCTTACCAAACCCCCGTAAAGTCGACGGCAGTGGAAGGCTACAGTAGCTCTCCCGTTGCATTCGGCGCTTGTGGCCTGCTGCGAGCCTAATTCTCGCGACCCTCGCTCACCTCCCAACTCCTCTTCTCTCTTCACCCCACAGTGGAGATCATAGCTTGCCATCATAGCTCGGCGTAGGGCTTTCGCATCTCCTATCTCTCTTCCCTCTTGTTTTCCCTTCCCTTTCCTAGTGCTTTCGGGTCTCTATCGGTAGCCTTGCTTGCGCTTTCCATTTCGACTTTCCTTGCCGCCGCCAACCAAGCAGCTCTCACCCCGCCCGCACTTGCCCACCTTCCCCGTGGCCTTGTCGGTGTCGTCTCCCCTGCCTTGTCTTTCGGGTCGCATCCGAGCCTGAGCCCTCGATACACAATCTAGTCAGTTGCGCCTTTCTGCGACTTCTGCCTTGTGCGCAACTTCGCGACAGCTATGGCCGACCAACAGAATACCGGGGCACAGCTCCCTCCTCCCCCTTCTGCTGGCGCTCCCGGCTACGAGAACCAGGGCCAGCCTCAACAGCACATGCCCCCGCCGCCGCTCGCCCCCGTCATCATCCCCCAGAACAACAACCCCATTCCGACGGCCATTAGCTCGCCCATGTCGGGCAACCCCATGTCTCCGACCAGTGGCCAGCCTGGCTACGTCCCCCGCCGCGCTGCCCCCGAGCCGAACAAGCGCGCGCTATACGTTGGTGGGCTGGACCCGCGGGTCACCGAGGACGTGTTGCGTCAGATTTTCGAGACCACTGGACATGTCCAGAGCGTCAAGATCATTCCAGACAAAACTGCAAGTTCTCCTTCTGTAAGATACCATCCCGAATCCGCTGCAATCTTTTGACAGCTTTGTGGCGCGGGCCGGGCTTATCTTGCATCTGTTGCGACAATTCAAGTGCCGCTGACCGCTAACAGTTCAACTCCAAGGGTTTCAACTACGGATTTGTCGAGTATGATGACCCTGGCGCGGCCGAGCGTGGCATGGCTACGCTCAATGGCCGACGCATTCACAACAACGTAAGCACAGACGCTGGACTCGCTTCCATGCTGGCCTGTCTTCTGACTCAGACCAGGAAATCCGTGTGAACTGGGCTTATCAATCCAACAACACAGCCAAGGAAGACACTTCTAACCACTTTCATATTTTCGTTGGTGATCTTTCCAACGAGGTCAACGATGAGGTTCTCCTCCAGGCTTTCTCTACCTTTGGCCCGGTATCCGAGGCTCGCGTTATGTGGGACATGAAGACTGGCAGGTCGCGTGGTTACGGATTCGTCGCTTTCAGGGATCGTGCCGATGCTGATCGTGCCCTCAACTCCATGGACGGAGAGTGGCTAGGCTCCCGAGCTATCCGCTGCAACTGGGCCAACCAAAAGGGCCAGCCTTCCATCTCCCAGCAGCAGGCCATGGCTTCCATGGGCATGACACCAACCACGCCCTTCGGGCACCACCATTTCCCCACTCACGGTGTCCAGAGCTATGACATGGTTGTTGCTCAGACCCCTCAGTGGCAGACCACGTGCTATGTCGGAAACTTGACTCCCTATACCTCCCAGGCTGACCTAGTGCCGCTTTTCCAGAACTTTGGATATGTAACCGAGACCCGCTTCCAGTCCGACCGTGGATTTGCCTTCATTAAGATGGACACGCATGAAAATGCAGCCATGGCCATCTGCCAGTTGAACGGCTACAACGTCAACGGCCGTCCTCTGAAGTGCAGCGTAGGTTGACTCGCTTCTCTTTTGTCATTTCTTAGCTCACATTTCCAATCTAGTGGGGCAAAGACCGTCCTCCGACTGGCCAGTTTGAGGGCTACTCGCCTGCGGGCGGCCCTAACTCAGCTTACCCCCAGACGCCCAGTGCGTACTTTCCGCAGTATGGTGGTGGGCCACAAGGTGGTCCCATGTCACCCTCAGGTGAGCGGCACCGGAGGAAGCTGCAGTATCGAAACAAGCAATCTAATGCGCGGGCAGGACCCAGCCCCGGCGGAGCACCTTTCGCGCAGCAGCAGCAAGCCTTTGGTAACCCCGGCATGCCATTCCAGCAGCAAATGCAGCAACCAGGCAGCGCCGGTGGCTACGGCCGCGGTGCCCCCCAGCAGCCACAGTGGGGCCAGTCTCCCCAAGCCGCCTTCAACCAGAACGGCTTCGGTGGATACCAGGGCTAGAGACTTTCTTTGCTCCAACATGTTTTGTTCAGTGCTGTGCCATCTATTCTTGCGACACGCCCGGTTGTTTACAAGGGCTCTTTTTTGGATAGCTCCGATTTCTGGGTCACATCTCATCAGCTATCTGGTCTTATGTTCTTAGGGAAGTCGTTATTTTAGTCTTGTTGTCCAAAAAGATGCGCGGGTTGCTGTCTTATGGCATAGTTGGGTACCCTGTGGTACATTTCTTGTGGGATATTGTCTACGGTCGTTTGTGTGGTTCAAAATGAATCTCCTTTCTCAGTGTTGGCATTTCCTTTGATTCGGGCTTCGGCTTGTCGACGTTGCTTCTTCACTATCCACTATGACGTTGACTCTTCTTATTGATACCAAAAGCGCATTCCTCTCTTTGCGGCGTACTAGTGGTCATGTCTGCCCTCTGGCTTTTGATGAATCTTGTTGTATGACGATGTCTGAATTAGACCGTATTATCTTTTAACGGCATAGGCAAGGCGCACTGGGTTGCAAGGGGGGAGGAATGCCGTAGGATCAGCACGACGATCGTTGGGGGATAGGACCACGAAATCTTCTTTTGATACCCTTAGCTATTTGTATTAATATCACACAGTCGGAAGAATTGGACGGATAGAACTTGGTGCCTTATAATATCAATTGCTGCTCCTCTTATCTCGGAGAAGTGCGTCTTTCACAACATTCGACCAAGTGTGAAGCTGAAAATGTCGATCAGGGCCAAAGTCGCTCCAAGCCGTTCGGAACTTTGTACCTGCGTCACCATGACCTACTTGGCGGGCCGGGACCTTGCATATGCTCTTAAGCTACTCTCAAAAGACCGCAAAAGTACCGTTGGATGCTGCACGTGATGTGTGCCACTAGCGCATCCGAATTGAGCTGTCGCGTCAACTGGAAAGTCGCGTTTTGTGGGTCCGTTAGCACCAAAGTTAACAATCCCACCCCCACCGCGCGCCGTGAATGGCACGCACATCCCGGACGCCATCTCACGCATTCCTTCTTTTCTAGGGTTATTGGCGCTCTCTTTGTTTGCTGCATGCTGTCTACCCTTGTGAGGAGAGGTGCGTCGCTTAAACCGTCCAACCCGAAAGAGTCGCCGCTGTTCTCCCTTCAACAACCTGCCCGGACGCACTTGCCTCACACTCGCCCGTTCCTAACGTACTTTCGCCGCACGCGCCTCTCGAACTCATCACCACTCCGGCCAAACACCCTTCCCAACGTTCCTTCCCAATTCTCACCCCAGTTTCACGATTACAACGGCGATCTCGTCAGTCGCTTCTACACAACAACGTCCATGTTCAAACAAGCCGTGCAAATGCACGATGCTATCGCGTCGACTTCGCCGTCAAGCAATGCCTGTAAACAAGCCTCGATCGGATCTGCCTTCAACCGAGCTGGGCCCGCGCAAACACCAGCAGCGCGTCCTCTAGGAAATGCTGCAAAACAGAATGCTGCGGGGCCACCGCGTGTGTCAAGTCCTGGCGTCCAGGGTGTAAAGAGGGCTTCCAACGGTCTGGCCAAATCATTGGGCTCACAAGAGGACATTTTCGATTACCCTACCCTGAGCATTGCGGATCTGGAAAAGGAGAACGAACTACCGGCCGCTTTCCACGCGCCCCGCGCAAACCCTAGCATTCTAGAAACCGCCCTATTCGACGAAGACGACTTCGATAGTGATGTCGATCTCGACGTAGAGGACCCAGCAACGAAGGGCACTGTCACATACCCCACGCTACCCCGTGTTACCTCCACCGGTTCGAAAGACTCTGGCTACAACTCAAAAACACACGCTGCGGACACCAAGCCAGATATAGACAGTAGCCAGCAGATTCCGTGGTCATCGTCCCCCGTCGAACATCTTAAAACGCCGTCAAAGACCGAGCCTTTGAGGGTGAAGCGGAGGACACTGCCATGGCAACAATCTCAAAAGACGCAACCCATCCAGGAGGAAGACGAGATTGAAGAGACCGCACCTCCGAAGAAGAAGCAATCTCTCCTAGCCGACAAGTCTGTATCAACACCAGCCCCCAAGGACTCCAAGTCACAATATCCCTGGAATACAACAGCGAGTGGTGTAAAACAACAGCAAAAAGCGTTCAAGGAGAACATGAAGGCCCAGGCAAAGACAAACCAAGGAGCCCAAGACGATGTTACGGAAGCCATCAGAAAGAAGAAGAAGAACACAGTGGCCCGCATCTTTCTCAGCGAGGAACAACAAAATGTTCTGAACCTTGTGACCGAGTACAAGAAGAGTGTCTTTTTCACAGGTTCTGCTGGTATGTACAAACGGAGTTTCTGCTATAGTCTCATTTACTAATCTTTACAGGTACTGGTAAATCAGTCCTACTTCGCGAAATCATTGCGGGCCTACGGCGGAAGTACGCTCGTGAGCCAGACCGAGTTGCCGTGACCGCGTCAACAGGCTTGGCGGCTTGTAACATTGGCGGCGTTACTCTACACAGCTTTGCAGGTATCGGACTTGGCAAAGAGCCGGTTGAGGATCTTATCAAGAAGATTAGACGAAACCAGAAAGCAAAGCAGCGGTGGATGCGCACGAAGGTTTTGATCATGGACGAAGTCTCCATGGTTGACGGTGACCTATTCGACAAGCTGGAGTCGATCGCGCGAACGATTCGCAACAATGGCAGACCATTCGGCGGCATCCAGCTAGTCATCACAGGCGATTTCTTTCAATTGCCTCCAGTGCCCGAGTACGGAAAGCAAGCGAAGTTTGCTTTCGATGCAGGCACATGGACCACAAGTATCGAACACACAATCGGTTTGACCCATGTCTTCCGTCAAAAAGATCCCGTATTTGCGAATATGCTCAACGAGATGCGAGAGGGCCGACTGACGCCAGAATCGATATCCAAGTTCAAAAAGTTGGAGCGCCCACTCTCAACAACAGATGAAAGCGTCGAAGCAACCGAACTCTTCCCGACACGACAAGAAGTCGACCGGGCTAACACGACACGCATGCACCAACTCCACGGTAACACATTCACATTTGAAGCCCGGGATGGTGGTACTGTTACGAACAAGGAACAGCGAGACAAGATGCTTCAGAGTTGCATGGTTCCCGAGCAAATACACCTGAAGAAGGGTGCCCAGGTCATGCTGGTCAAGAATATGGACGATACACTAGTCAACGGTTCGCTGGGCAAAATAACAGGGTTCATGACTGAGCAAATGTTCAACGTCTACCGGGAAGACGAAGAATCTTTCCTCGAGAACGGGCCTTCGGATGCCGCCCTCAAAACGGAGATGGCTAAGAGCTCACTCGGCCTCAACACCAACCAGATCTACCCTGTTGTTCGTTTCGCCATTGCCGACGGCACAACGCGTGATCTGTTGTGCAAACGCGAAGACTGGAAGATCGAGCTCCCCAACGGTGAAGTGCAGGCCTCGCGCTCTCAAATCCCACTCATCCTCGCATGGGCCCTGTCCATCCACAAAGCCCAAGGTCAAACGCTCGAGCGTGTCCGTGTCGATCTCGGCCGCGTCTTCGAAAAGGGTCAGGCGTACGTCGCTCTTTCCCGTGCTACAAGCATGGCCGGACTCCAGATTCTGCGCTTCGACCCAAGGAAGGTTATTGCGCACGAGAAAGTGCGGTCTTTCTACAGTAGTCTGAGTAGCGCGGAGCAGGTCGAGGGTAAGGCGAAGAGTAAGACTATACTCGGTAAGATGCAAGCTGCCAAATCAAAGAAGGCTGGCTATGATGAGTAAGACGGAAGCGTATGTGCATGTCTGGTATAGGATACGTTGGCATTAGTGGTGTTTTGTTGGGTTTCAAAGACGGCGTTTGTTTGAAGCGAGGAAGAGGTACCCTGCTGTATGGGCTTCTTATTTGTACGTGTTACTACGCTTATCATCACTTTGTACACTTACTACTGCAAGTATACATTCTGAGTCTCCGTACCGGATGCGGAAAACTTCGTGTGTCAATCTTTGTCACGTCTCGTTCTTGGTATATGGTGTGCTCCCGTTGAATAGGCGTCGTTATCATCTTGCGTGTTCTTCTAAATCCACGACTTCTCCAGCAGCTAGATCATGACTCCACGCCGGGTTTGCGCATCTCGGCAGTCGCAGCTGAGAGTTTTCTCCTCCTAGTATCTTCAAGTGATGTTGCTAGGATCAGTAGTCTACGCCCCAACATCGATCTTTCCACTTTGGTAGATAGTCTTGTGTCCAAAGTTTTCGCACACACACACACACACACACACACACACACACACACACACACACACACACACACAAGTATCAGAGGGTCTTCACGCGTCAATCTTAGACTAGGCTGGACTATATCTTAAACTATCAATCTCCATGTTCCGTCTACCCGGCCCCGTGAACAGACAACCAGCATAGCCCTGCTCATCCGCTCTAGCACTTTGGAACTTTTTTTTCCCCTTTTCTAGGTAAGGTGTGAGATGAAGCGATGCTAGACGACTGCCCTAATCTTATTTGTAAGCTTTGCTTCGTGTCCTCAAAGCCTGCCCTGTCCTAGATTCTGCGGAATGGCAATAACACGGCCCACTTACGCTTTACCTAGATAGCTGGACGTTATGTGATTGCGCCCGCGGCCAGGGCAGCATGACCATCTCTTCAAATCTTTTCCCAATATGCCACTATAGACCCAAGATGAGCACTCAGTTTAGCAGAGGTCTTTTCGCCCACCCTGAAAGCAAGGATCAAGCGAGACTTGCCATGGACGTATTTCGATTCTTCTTTGTTCTAGATCCTGCGGACTTTCAGGGAGAGAAGGTTTCCATCGGAGATGGCGAAGTCTGGTTCTCTCTCTCACGAATAGAAATTGAATCTGCCAACGGCGCATCTGTCGATATCAAAGTATGGCGAGATGAACATGGTTCCACGTGGGTATATCCTTTCAGTCAATGGCCACCGGATGTGCTCTATTTCTTCACGGGATAGGCATGTGCTTTCGTCTGTGAGCCTCGTATCTTTTGACTCTTCCTCGGGTAGATCTTTTGGTCGGCCAGCATGTGTTGTGGGATTTCCTCTGGCGTGGTCTTCAAGGTGCTCATTCACTGACTTTGGGCAATGACGGTAGAACTTTGATAGTTCATCCGCGCCTTTACTCACAAGACGACTCTTGAGGCCAGTATCACGCCCAAGCTCCTGTCTGTCGTGTGTAAAACCATCAAGACAGTTGCCGTATTTTACGGTAAGCTTCCTGAGATTGTAGATTGGGAGACGCCTCCCATCTACAAGCCAATCCATATCTCTGACGTCCTTTTTATTATTTGCTATTCTTAAATCTCCGAGCTGCCGCTTCGAGTCTCGCTGGGTAAAGAGCGCAAACTGCCATTTCCTGCATCACGTTCATCGTTCGGATCTTCGTTCACACGTGCAGGTAATACAAAAAAAGACATACACCAAGGTGTCTTTCGCAACCTCTTATGACATCTCCTATGCGAGAGTCTTTCGCAGGGCCCTCGCGGTTGTGTCGAAGATGTGACTGGAACTTTTCGAGGATACTGAAGGATTGATCGCAGCCATCAATACCTATCCACCACTTTCGGTGCATGTGCGATTCATGACCGAACCACTTGTTTCTCGACTCCTACGTCCGATCGGTGGTCTCACATCTCTCGTTCGTACACATCATTCATATTATTAGGACAAAGAAGCAATGCTCCAGGCTACGGACTTACATATGGCTGCAAGTCTTGGTGGACATGTTTGTACCAAGCAATTGCTTGCTGAACTGCAGTAAACCGAAAGCATAGTGGGCATGCAGAGGGGTCGCCATCTTGACCTAGATTCGGAACTGGCGGAGGCCACAGTCTCATCGAGTCTGAGCGCGACAATATATATAGCTAGCTTGTGAGAATGTTTCGTGGTAGTGTCTGCAGATAATTGCCGTGCATCAGTTTCCGGCCGTGGTAAAGCTTCCATTGAAGCTTCTACGTTTGCTGGTTGTGTGACGGGCTCTACACCGTGTCCGAGCCTCTGTCGGTGCTCTTCGCGATAGCTCAGAAACTGCCTTCGGCTTGAGATGGCCTTGCCCAACCGGACCATCAGATAGTCTGTAGCCTTTGGGAATTTCTTCCACATGTACTGAATGTCGTACCGCCGTATGTAGGAAGCCTCGCGGAGCTTATAGTTGAGAGAAAGGAAGATGAAAAATGAAGCTATCCGTAGGGGAGAGATGAAGTGTCGTACATCTTTGGCCGTGACAGGGCACGTGAAAAGCGAGAGTGGGGGCGGGGGTTGTACCACGCCGCACGAGTGCTTCCACACCTTTCCGGAAGACTCTCTTCCTTCTATGCTCCTTATCGATACTCTTACACCTCACAAGTCATACAACAACACTAAGAAGCCGACTTTCGACCGCACGCACCATGTCGGGCCTTGAAATAGCTGGTGCAGTTCTGGGCTCACTACGGCTCGTCATTTCGGATTTGGAGCATTACGCCAATGGTTTCAATGCAGCGAAAAGGTTCCCCCAATACAAATCTGCCATGCGCGAATTTGCGGTGTCGTTGACCACTCGGGAATACCGCGATCGACTCTGTACGAAGACCCGTTCATCTACGGCAAGATGTCAGGAGAGAAGACAGACCAGCCCGGCAATGACGTCCCCCGGCCATGGCCATACAGCGTTATCCGTAACCAGACATTATTCACGCTTGATATTCTGCTCATTGAGCTCTTGTTCGAGAGATCAGTCGAAGAGATCCCCAAAAGATTCTCGGGGAGAGAAGTATCGAGTTGGAGGCAGGCGTCGGCTACCGGGATGCAGTCAGACCATGTATATGGTGTGATTTTGACTGTGCAAAGACAAGCTTGGATGACGAGGAGCTACAGCGAGCGGTGTTTGAAGAGATGTTACGACGCTTTACCTGCCTCGATTGACCGGTCCGTTACTTGAAGGCGGTGTGTGCAGTCTAGCAACTATGTCTATCATCCCGGCGGCAACCCCGAGTCAAGACGGTAGCTTTTGCAAAGGTCCTGTATGTATAGTAAGACGGTAGTGGGGTGAAGAGGTGTCCTTGGTACGAGGTTAATGAAAAGGGTGAAAAGCAGTTCCCAGAAGCAAGTGAGGGTGTAATGCAAGCAAGACATGGGCACTGGTGGGAGCAATTCTGTGGGGAAGAATGCATAAATAAGCAGGCCGGCCGGAAATATGGCTTCAGGCGGCCATACTCTGCCCCAGCAACCCAATGCGGGATTTGGTGGCGGGCCAAATTACGGCGGCAGGGGCGTGATTGGGCAGTCGTCGTCGAGATTCGGCGAATGCGATGCCGCTGGTTCTTATGTGGAGACGTTGAGCTAGCCGGATGCAGGCCATTCCAGGGTCTCTCTAGTCTCCTGGCCGGTGTTGATCAGGGATCATGGCGGCCGAAGACGCGATGGCGACTACAAGGACGGGCAGCAGTAATCACAGCGCCACGCACATGGACGTCAAGATATTGGAGGGGCAGGAGGCTGTGCAGAGAAGTGAGATGGTGTTTGCAAGGGCGTCTGGGGTCAGACAAAGAGCTCTCTCCCAGTCGGTCCGGCGCTGCGTTCTTTTCTTATCGCGGCGGTCGCGACTGCCCCCAGATTTCGATAGCGGTAGCCCCGGCGGCAGGTACCAACGTCTAGCCGGCCCCTCCCTCGTCCTACCAGGTCGCAGCGCCGCAGCATCGTGAGAACTCTCGTGCACAGCTCCGACTCTTGCAGCTCCAGCATACCCTCGCCTCGTACACTTGGTGTCGCCCGCGCATGTGACCTGCCTCGCACCAAACAATCTGCCATCCGCTGGCCAGTCATCGTGTCAAAAAAGTCGGTTTCCGGCGGCTGAAACTACGCAAGGAGCATCGTGCGTCCAGCGGTTGGCACACGGCCCAGGGCGACACGAGCACCACACTACCCCCTGCGCTCCTTAGCCTCCTCTCCAAAGCCGACCAAGTCTTCACCATAGACTATGTATATGCGCAGACCGCCGCCATGACTGCCGCAAATCCTTGCTCGCCGCCGCCAGCTGCGAATGAAGATCTGCAACACGACCAGCTTGTGCACCGCCTGAAGTCCACGTCCACGTCCACATCCACGTCCAGCACCAACACCCATCCGAACCCGATACCGCCCCAAAGTCCAAGACGGGTGCCCTCTCCTCCTCTTGCAAACTCCGCCACCAGCCTCTCGCAACCCGACACCGCCGTAGCCATGGGAGAAAACAACACACTCGTGCGCCAGCTGAGCAACTCGTCCGACGACGCCATGGCCTCGCGCAGGCCCTCTACACCGCGCTCGCAGACGGACCCCCAGCCCGACACACTCACTTCTCTCTCCACCAGGCCGCGGAACCGGTCACCCTACGCACGCTCTCACCTTCGCACACGGAGCGGCTCTGCACTACCAAGTGCACCTCCCATGACACGAGCCCACTCGCTGCCGACTGTTATGCACCCCATCATCACCCATCCTACGGGCAACCTCATGCTTCCCCCGAGCCCAGTACCGCTTGCCCGCCCTACCTCTCCTCTGCGATCACCCAAGCGGACCCGCAGCCCACGCGCCTTGGATCCACGACCGCACACAGTAGGAGCCCCAGACCGCTACGCTTCAGCCATTCGCCCAGCCTCTATCGGTTCCTTCGATGGTGCACCGAGCGTGTGCGATATATCCGAAGATGCGGAGCTGGACCTCACCCCCCGAGTCGGCGCCACCACCGTCTCGACCCTATACAGCACCACCGGCTCGCTTTCCAGGCGGCGACGACCAGCCTCACCCCTCTACCAAGTCACCATACCCTTTGGTGTACCGCCTACCAGCAACCCTTCTACCAGTACACCCACCTCGACAGCCTCTTCGCCTCTCCTCGCTCCCGCCAGGTTTAACGAAAACTATCCTGCCTCACTCGCATCTTCATCCGTGCCTTCCACTCCCACATCCATGCGCTCACGCAGTCCTTCGATCTCGTCTCTCGAAACCATCGAAGACAGCCCGGATGCCGAAGAAGAAGCGATAGAGGCAGACCGTATCATGAGGCTCAAGGCTGCTGCCGATCGTGAAGATGGAGGCGATGGCAGAAGATCCAGTTTGGATGCTCCCGAAGGGCGCGGTCGCAGTATGGGTTTCGGCAAGCGAGACTCCAGGAAGAGGTGGAGTGTTTGCGGAGCTGAACGACGAGGAGACCTGGACCTCGAGACTATCTGGGAAGATTGATCACTACAACAGCATATCCAGTGGCCTGACCGGCGTTATTGCGAGCATTGTTGCATTTTCCCAAGCACTCATTTACCAGCGATTGGAGTTTTTTTGGGGGGGATTTTTTTTTCAACGAGTCTTTTCCATACGTTACTGACACCGGACAGATGTGCCCTTCTGGTTTTTTGTTTTCCACATCACGATTGTCCAACATCTCACGAGACTCGTTTCAAGGAAATGCGGGTTGCACATTTGATTTCACGCATATATGGTATGAGACATTCCCACGAGACGACACATCGTCCGCAGCATGATACCCTCCAACATAGGAGCTCTGGTTTTGCAAAGTAGCAATCGAGACTCTCCGTCGATTCAGCTTACGTATGATACGCCTTCTCAATAAAACATAGGATCAAAACCTTAGTACCCGTACATGCTTGCACGTGACGACAGAACTTTGCGGGGCGAATTGCCGTTTTTGCGCACTACTTCCATTTCGGGAAATTGTAACAGTCCGCCAATGACATCACACCCCGTCAATGTCTCTAGTGGGGTCCAACGCAGCTGCCCCTCGAACACGAGAGCGCCAACAGAAAAGTGTGGAGAGCTGACATATGAATCGAATCTCCTATATATCCTTCTGCTCCCAGTTGACTTTTCCCCTCATTCACTTCACGTCTACTTCACAGCCGCCAAAATGATCAACCTTGGAATAATCGGAACCAACTGGATCACGCACTCGTTCGTCGAGGCCGCCCACGCCACAGGTAAATACAACCTCGCAGCCGTCTACTCACGCAAGGAAGAAACGGCAAAGGAGTTTGCATCCAAATATAGCGGCAAGCAAATCACCACCTACACGGACCTAGCGGCGCTAGCAAGCAGCAACAAGATCGACACCATGTACATTGCTAGCCCCAACATCCTGCACTACGAGCAAGCCAAGCAGTTTTTGTCGGCGGGGAAAAACGTCATCCTCGAGAAGCCCAGCTGCAGCACCGTCTCTGAACTGGACCATCTCTTTGCATTGGCAAAAGAAAACAACGTCATCCTTGTCGAAGCGTTCCGCCACATTCAAGAAGCAAATTTCAAGTTGCTGAAACAAAAGATTGCCGATCTGGGTCCGCTGTATGGCGCGTCCATCACGTATGCGCAGTACAGCAGCCGGTACGAGAAGGTGTTGCAAGGCGAGGTGCCCAACATTTTCAACCTCGAGATGGGCGGCGGTGCGCTCGTCGATCTTGGTGTTTACTGTGTCGCTGCGGCTGTTGACCTCTTCGGCGCACCAGTCGACAGCCAGTACTGGCCTGTGAAGATTGCGACAGGCGCTGATGGCGGCGGCCGCCTCATCCTGACTTACCCGAATTTCACGGTGCATCTCTGCCACTCCAAGGTTTACAACTCGGATGCGCCGTCGGAGATTTACGGTGAGAAGGGAACGCTCATCGTGCCTACCATCACGGATATTGATAAGGTCACCTTCTGGGACCCCAAGAAGAAGACGCGGGAGGATGTCGCTGGTATCAAGACGCCTGAGAAGCTCAACTTGATTGAAGAGGCGAGGGAGTTTGCGAGATGCATCGAGGATAGGGATGAGGTTGCGCTGGGCAAGTTGGAGAAGCATTCTAGGGATACCATGACCATCTTGCACAAGGTTAGGCATGACAATGGGCTTGTCTTTCCTGGCGGCAAGTAAAGCGCCGCTGTCAATGACGTAGATCAAGAATGCATGCCCAACACTTTGTGTTCAAGAAAGTCTCGTGGAAAAATGTGATGGTCCGATGATGTGTAGATTGTCACTACTACTAGTCGAACTCAATGAAAAAAAAAATGGCGGAAGAGACATGATGTCACACATGTCCATCCGTGGTATCAATCACCCCCCCTTTTCCCCTTCCCTTCCCGGCTATCGTGATCCCCTCTCGGATCGCCTAATTCCCAATCAATCATCCAACTGAATCCCCCGCCGTTGATCGAAAATATCGGGCCCAGCCCATGTCGTCTTCTCAAACCACCCTTCTCAAAAGAATCGATGGGAATGCTCTTCTGTGTTGCCCTCCCCACACAGCCAGCCTGTTCCCAAGAAACGAAGTAGATAAAATAGAAAGAAGAAAAAAGGTGTTTGTAGCATAGCAGCTACTGGTATATCGTCATCCTTGGTCTCCCTGCCCTTCCCCTGCCTTTCCCCCCGCCTCAGCGCATTCGAATCGGTGCGCGCGCCTTAGTGTTGAAGATTTTGATGTTGATTGAAATGTTGGAAAAGAGGAAGGATTGATTCCTCTTCTCCTCTGCCCAAAGTCCTGTCTCGCCTTCTATGATGAAGGGATTGGTGGGAGGGGACGTGTTGGTGGGGGACCGGGGCAGGGAGGAAGCGAGGTCCATGGTCGTGGGGCCATTTTGATGGAGATGGTTGATTGTTGTTGGTGGTAGTGGTTGTGGTGATGTAATGTAACGTGATGGACGTTACTCGCTAGTGTTTGGTTGGTGACGATCGCAGACTTTTGATAGTATGCCTGGAAAGTAATGCAGAAGCTTGATCAAGGTCGAAGACAATGGTAACAGTGGAAGAGAGTTGATGATTGATGATGAGACTTGTTGATGATGATGAGCTCGTTGAGTGTGTGTGTCCGATACCAACAGCGCGGGCTCGCTGTGCTTCAAGTATTCTTTGGGGAATAACGCTTGGTGCACCCCTTATGCACACAGAGACAAAAGAAATCAGCTCACCATGCATGGCAAAACACCCCGGCCCCTTGAAAATCCTCCTCCAGTGACTCCTCATCCACCCCCCCTCATGCAAGTCACTCAGGGTAAGCCCGCACCCCAAACGAACATGCGTAAAAGGAAACCCGTCCCAGCCAAAGGCCGTAATCTTGCTAGTCTGCAAGGTACGCTAGGGAGTCCTTGATCCACATCAAGCCACCGCACGCGGCCTGCTAGTGCTCGGGATCGACAGCTAAACCCCCTTTGCACTATACTTTCTTTTCTTTTTTCTCTCATCAAGACGGACGGTAGAGGAGGGGGGGAGAAAAGACGTGGCATGAGCCCCACCCATGTCCTAGCGTGAACTCAATCCTCACCACGAAAAAGCAAAAGGAACGTGGGGCTATCCAAGCTGGCAGGCTGTTGCCTTCCGCGCTCGCCAAAAGATAGGCGTTTCTTCGAAGCGAGGCTAGATTGGGATCCTAGGAAGTCTGGATCCGGTGCTGGAGTAGTAGAATGAGCGGCCGTACGATGGTGACGACACTTAGGCGGGTAATTGGCTTTGTTGAACAGTCTCAGTACAATCAGTCCTTTACGAAGTGCGGCGTTTCCGTCTTGCGATAACGGCCATGGCCGGGGAATCTGATGAGGTGGAGATCATTGCTGTATACAGTGGCGATCAAAGTTATCTGATAGACTGATTGTTGATGTGATCGTATCTGCATTGAAAAGCTTGTGCTCAACTGCAGTGAGTATTGTTTTGCGCAACGTGCTCGCCACAACCACTTGCTGCGCCATAACCGTCCGCTTCAGGCAGCCTCAAGCCACGTTATCTCACGTTTCGGTGAGTATCATACGATCAATGAAGCTAATGCATTGTATCGTCTCAGCTTAACCTCATTCCTGGGACGCCGTACCTTCCTCGCAGAGGTGGTCCCTGCGTGTCGGGTCTTGCGTGATGATGCGAACCCCAAAGCCTCCTCATCGCTTAGGCAGGCTATGTCGATCTCCCTCAGCGGTGTGCTAAGCGAGTCTCTTCCCAGGGACGATCTATGATGTCGATGTACGCCCAAGGCGTAGCCGGTCAACGGCAGCGTGTTGATGGCAGCAGTTACCTGGGCGCTAGGTGGAGGTACTTCGTTGGACAGTAGTCTTATCATGAGCGGTGCCGCACCGCATGGGCCGTCGCAGCGCGGCCGCAAAGCCAACTTGGTGGATCTTTGTGCATATTAGCCAAGCTTTCGCAAACCGGCTGAAGAAAACGTGATGATGCCCTTAGCGTATGGTCACGTCGGTGGTGTACCAATAATGCGGACCAATGAGAAAAACGGGGCTGCAGGATAACGGCCCAGTCACCAATTATATCCATCGCACTAGCGGCTAGAGAGAAACCGTCGACCGCGGATCTGGGTATCTGACATCTGACGTGCCGAGCGAGCCTGATCCATTGTAGTGAGAAGCTGCCCACGTGCATTGGCCTTGCGGGTAGCGCTTACCCCCACAAGCCTAGCCACTAAAATGGCTGTTTCGAGTTGAAGTAGGTCCTAATTCTGGGGTACTCATCGGTCTCTCCGGTGGCTGGAATGAAGTCGAGGCGAGTCGGCCATTGTGGAGTTGCCGAAGCGGCAGAGTGGAGATGGTCTCCCTCCTATCGTTGCCTAGCGTCGAGAACACTCTTTACGTCGTTGAAACAAAACGGTCTAGCCTTGATGCAGTCCAAAATGGACCCCACGAAATGTCCGTGGTGTTGGAGCCTGTTGAAAACCTTTGTCCTGCTTCTGGGCTATGACGTCCGCATCCCGCAGCCCCGGTGGCGCTCGTGATACCATAGTCTACCAAATTCGTAAGTCCAAAGTAGCGCAAAGCACGCATTGATGGCTATGGTGTATTCAATAAGTTCTCACAACTTGGTTTATCCACTCGGTCGCTTGTAGCAGACACTGATCCCATCTGATAGACTTAGAGCCTGTATGCTGGAACTGCTAGTTGATCACACTTATCACTGAGACAGCGTGAGTCGATCAATGAGCCATGAGCCAGTAAACCGATCGCAACCGAATAGACCTCTGTACCAAAACGTCTCCCGATCGAGTGACCCACATTATGTCAAAATTTTCAGTCGGTTGAGGCGTAATGTTGATCCGACTTGCTAATGCACGCCGTTCATGTCGCAGCCGAACCGACCGTACCGTTACCATAGTTCATGCATTCGGGCCGTCCACAGAGGGCGCCTCCCCAGAAGCCATGCTGGCCTTAGCCTTGTGATCAGGCTGTGATTCGAGGAAGATATTCGGGGTGAATGATGTTGCCTCCGCGGAAGCTGAAGCAAACTAGTGCTGCCGCAATAGTTACACTTTGGGGTCACTACAACCCCTGCATATCGAGATTGTCTCAAAGCCCCTCTCAAGAAATAACCCAGCAATAACGTTGGGCCTGGTCAAAGCTCACTTGCGGTGATTCGCAACCCGAAGCTAATCGAAAGACGGTTCGTTTTGGACATTTCATCTCACCACCTACTAGCATTCGTTGGACGCGGTCGGATTCTCCGAGCTTGAAGTGGCATACGCAGATTGAATTGATGAGACCCCGCAGGTTGCTGTCCCCTATGTTCGAAAATGGCTTGGACTTGATGTTGGGCCATGTAGGCTGATCCGAATTCCCGAAGTTGACATGGGCCCGCGTGGCTTCATGTAAAAAACCTTTCGTTCGACAAGTCGCTTGTATCTTGCGGTCCCGTATTCCGCGGAAGTCATTTCTCCATGAAATGCTTGCCTTGAATAAATATCTTTATTTCACGCCCAGGGATATTGAGGCGCCCCGTAAAATATCAACGAGACAGCGAATGGAGAGGCAAAGTTGTAATCTAGTCCATAGCGTCGACCACAGCGAGGCAATCATGAAGCCCGTGTCTAATACTAAACGAATCCTAGTGTCATATCAAAACTACGTGTTGACGTGCTTGCAGATAGCGGAGCGAGTTATGGCCGCTCATAGCGCCTAGGTCTCAGGCGGTTTCGGGAGTGGCGACAACCATCGAACTTGCGGTTTCTGAAGGCATAGTGGATTTGAGTGGGCTGTTCGATAGTCAGCGCGAACGACGTGCAAATAGCGCCATGTTGTGGCCCAAAGATCGTATGTGATAGAAACCTCTGGAGTTGCTAGCTCAATAGTCGGAGAGGGGTAAACAAGCTTACTAAGGCATATATGCATATCTCGGGGTGCGAGTTGTGTTAAATCCGTTCATATCTTCGTAAGCATGCAGAAAAACCCGCGCCTTTGTTGTTCAGATGAACATGGCGTCATGAGAGTTGGCAGATCTCTGGTAAGCAGATCTGACATGCAGTCATCGTTCTTTGGAGGCTGCTTTCAAAGTCTTGAAAGCTGCTGATCTGATGTGGTGTCATGATAGTGACAGCGGGCCACAACATCAATGCGCAGAGACAGTGGTAGAGACCGGAAAGTTACGTGCGGTAAGTGGAGTGTTAGCTTTACTCGTCAGCCGCGTGAATAACTCTGCCCCTAAAATATCTTCAGGAGATGAGACTGATGCCACGCACGTATTCCCCTGAGGAATTCATGCGGAGTCTTGCCACGAAAATTACTTCTGTGGGATTACCTCTGCTTACTCTTCTTGCCGCCGCGACGAGTGCGTATGCAGCGACTTGCCAGCCAGTTTTGACAAGAGAGGTCGACGCTGTCTTTCCCGTCTGTTGATACCTCTCACATGAATACCATGGCCTGCGGAAGATCTAGAATCGTGAACGCGATGATTGTAGTGATCGACCATATATGCCGTTGGGCGATTTCGTTCCATGGTACTCGCAACTCCGGCTCAGATCAACGACCACGTTGCGTTAGACAATTCCCAAGCCAGGTCACGGTAATGTGGGGAAGCCAGCCCCACGCGCCCGAATGCCATGCTGGGGCTCGATCGGAAGAGCGGCATGCGAGCTGAGAATTGCGCGAAAATTGATGACATGCGCCACGCGACGCTGAGAATTGCGCGAACTTGATGGTATGCGCCACGCGAAGCTGAGAAACCTTTGTCTCGCCCCCCTAGATTAATCACTTTCCGCACCGTGGTACAAAGCACTATCAACGCGATAATGGGGCTAGTACTTCTGCTGCAAGAGGGGTGTGTCTCGATAATCGAACGCGTGGTTCTCTAGAGATGGCACTCAGCGGACCGGAACGATGAGCGTAGTGATGTCAGCGGGCTCGGTGGTTGGACTCGTGAGGCAAAAGCCTTGTTGATGCTGTTCTAACAGAGTGCGGCAAAACTCACTGATCGGGTAGGTTTTCAGGATCTGATGCGAGGTCGTCGTGCGCTGAGGCGCGGGAAGTCGTCTCCAGGGCCGGTTGGAGAGGGGGACGTGACCGCAAGGTTGAGTGCACTAGGCTGTTTTCAGTTAGTGAAGGACTTTCGACGATCCTCATCGACTACAGCCTGTAGCCTGCAGCCTGCAGCAACGACATCCGTGTTTGCAGATAGCATTGAAACCTTCAGCCTCTGTCAGAAGCCAGGACTTGTTGACTGACGAAAGCATCACGGCGATTCACAAGGCACGCTCGTGGGACACAATAGCAGCGATCATGATCGCTGCAACGCGTATCTCGTTTCACGTCACCACGCGCACAATTCAGAAGCCCAGTAGTATGCTCCTCGACTTACCAGCCGTTTTCACCACCCCGATCGGAAATAGGTCGTTTGTTGACTACCACCAAGGGATGATTATATGCTTAGGCTATGGCGTTGAACACGGCTGGTACCTGCGCGCCTCAAGGACTCACCATTCCGTTGTAGTACACTCCTAAAGCGCGCGTCTAAACATGGAGTCTTACAGAACCCCACCGAAAGCATCTGTATGCACGAAGAACTCTATTCAGCTACCTCAGTTACGGATTGAAGCCGAACAATGACACACGAGGGTACATGAGAGCAAGCGCCGGGCCTTGAACGATAATGGAGACGTCAAGCCACAATATTTCCGCTCTGACCAGGTCCGCCCGTTTACCCCATTCACGACCCTCTTTCCAGTCTAGTGCAAGCTCTCATTCACTCAGGCCCCCCGGGGCCATTGAGAAACAAAGACACTCGATATCATCATCTGTTAGCGCTCCACACTCCACTGCTTTGATACCTGCCATACGGGCACCAAAAGTACAGTTTTGCCACGTCTATCTTCTTCAGTAATTTCTATAAAGCTCACTCTTCAGAGCGTGTTCAGAATAATCATCAGCTGCTCAGTCTTCTACTCAGCAGTTACTTCTTCAGCTACCAATTTTTGATTATGCTTTACAACAACGTTTTTCTTGCCCTCGAGTTGGCTACTTTCGTACAAGCCTTCTTTCGCATGTCATGTCCTGGACGCAATGTTCGAGAGCGGCTCGACCCAATTGTTAGTCCTGGAGTTGTATCTGGTCATGTACACACAATTTCTGGTGGAGCTGGCTTTAAAGCTTCCATGACATACGGAGATACCCAAGCCTCCAAGTGCTCATCGTGCACCATTAAGGTATGAAATCCTGAGTTATCTTGCAATCACGAGACTGAAATTTTCTCCAGGAAGACATGTCGAACTACTGGACTCCTCAGCTCTACGTCAAATATAAAGACGGATCAGGCTTTGCTCCAGTTCCTGTGATGGGTGACCCAGACGACACCAACGGTGGAATGACTGTCTACTACCTTCAACGTCGCGGCGATAATCAGACGGAGAAGTTGCATGCATTCCCAGAGGGTTTTCGAATGGTTGCAGGTGATCCGTTCACTCGCTCTTACGACGGTAGTCTCGCCGCACAAGGCATCTCGTTCAACTGCCTAGGCGCAAACACACCAGAGACCAACGGCATGCCAAACATCCCGTGCCCGGGAGGGCTCCGCGCCCAAGTCTATTTTCCTCAATGCTGGGACGGCAAAAACCTCGACTCGGTTGATCACAAGAGCCACATGAGCTATCCCGAGGGCAACGTGTACAATGGGGGTAATTGCCCGTCCTCCCACCCCGTCCACACTGTATCCATCTTCTTCGAGATTCTGTACGACACTGCGCGCTTCAACGATCAATGGGTCGATGGCAAAAACCCATTTGTTTTCGCCCACGGAGATGCGACTGGCTACGGCTTACATGGTGATTTCTTTAATGGTTGGGATGTGGATGTACTTCAGAACGCAATCGACATTTGCACCGACGACTCTGGACAAGTTGAGAAATGTCCTGCCGTTACCATGTTCACCGACCAGGAGTGCAACGAATGCAAGTTGCCGACTTCAGTCAACGAGCAGGTCAGCGGAAAACTTGCCGCTCTTCCTGGCTGCAACCCAATCACCTATGGTCCCCAGCGCGCAACTGCAGGTACCTGCTCCGGTACTACCATCTCCCTCGGCGGCGGCCCCACCAACTACGTCGACCTGACTCAAGTTCAACACTGGGAATATATCGGCTGCGGCACAGACAGTGTGACTGACCGCGCCATGAACGGGACATGGACCTATAACGATTACATGAGCGTAGAAATCTGTGTTGACTACTGCAACGCTCGAGGCTTCTCATACGCAGCACCTGAGAACGGTAACGAATGCTTCTGTAGCAACAGTCTCAAACCAAAGTACGTACCCAAAGAAGGCGTCCTGGGGTCCTGCTCCAAACCATGCGTCGGTAACTACCGTCAAATCTGCGGAAACGCAAATGCCATGAGCATCTACCACAAGTGCTCTACCACGTCGTGCAAGAACAATAACATCGGCGGGGCGGCCCCGGCGGAGAGGCAGGCTGTGGTTCCCCGATTCATCCGTCCGTCCGCATCCACCATGGCTACTGTGGTCGTTGCAGCCGTCTCGGCAGCGACTCCGCCTCCGCGAGCGTAAATGCGGGATTTAACCCATGCAGCCTTACTAGACCTGGAGAGCCTTGAATGGACCACCCGCAGAGCCTCGATACGATCTTTGTTAGCACATTCCTTGATGAGCTCAACGACCCTCGCTAAGCTTTCGTTTACTCTGTTCCATTCTTCACAATCCATGTACATAACGCCTTATGCCAACCCCAACGTTCGCTTGAAAAATAAATAAAGGAAAGCCAGCGCAAAACATCCAACGTACCACTTTTGCTCGCATTCCTCTCCAAATCAGGTATTTGACTTACCACACCAAAACTAGCAAGCAGAAACGACGTGGGATCGCAGTGGGGACGGTGATGCAAGGTACCCGTTCTGCAATTAGTTAGTCTCTCCTCCCGGGTAAGCGAAGAACAATAACCATGCATCCCAGCTAACCCGCTGTGCTTTTTCCCCAACCATCAACAACGAAAACCCCTTAGGAGGTATCATGCCACCCTCTCGCAGCCACCGCCTCGGTGGCTGAGGATTAGGGAGGAAAGGAGAAAGCGGAGAAGGTCTAGAGTCCACATGACGGGTGCAGGCAAAAAGTGCTGCGAGGTGTGTTGCGACTTTTCCATGGTTCTAGATTCAAGATTTGTTTTCTGGGGATGCATGTATGGGTTGGTGGTCGGGTTGAGGGGACATTCTACGGCTCCTTTACACCATCAGCACGACGCATCTACCACGCGTCACTGAAGTATCTGTAGCCGTCATGTTGTTCTAGATTTTTGGACCTTTAGTGGGAAAAGAAGGAAAAGAAGAAGGAAATGGGGGTCATCGACAGGACGTACTGCTGTGCCTTTGAGTGATGCGGGAGGAGCTGAGTGGCTGAAGAGAGCTTGGATACTATGACCTTTGAGCTGGAGGTACTGATATTCTCCTCAATACGATTCCGATGGCATGAAAGTGAACTGTCCATCTCACTTGCTGCATAGAAGTCGAAACCGAGGTGTAGGTCCTCGGCGCGACCGACGCACTCGATGGTGGTGTTGCCATCTTCGCAGTGGCATGATTGCGGTATTTTTCACCTTTTTTCCTTCGCTTCGCCATTCCATGTCGAACAGACATTATGCAAGTCCAAGCCACCCACTCGTTCGAATCGAGATCGGAAGTCCGGAGAAGAGGCTCATTCTCGCTACACAGGAAGGCCACCTGCTCTCGGTTTTACGCGAAGAGGTGTGCCCAAATGCCTGGTCCTCGGTAGCGACATGATATGTGTCCGCATGGGTCGGAGCACTTTCCACTCTCTCTTTTCGCAGAAGAAATATCTTGAAACGTGCGATGGAGGGTGTTGTGAGGGCGCTACGATGAGGAATTGATGCTCAACGTGCGAGAAAACGTGGCTTTCGCTTACAACGACGTCTGGACTGCGGCTGAGGTGAAATGTGCTGAGTGGGAAGGGGGGCTTGGAGCGTTTATGCAACTTGCAGAATGTGCCTGCGGCAGTTGTAGTGGTGGTGTCAACCTTCTAGACCTTTGTATGGCTTCTTCTTCTATACCTAGGTACCAACTTTCGCCTTATATCCGTGATGCCGATGAGTTCACAAGCAAAGCTGAGATTCCGAATGAAAAACAGCCGTGTTGCGCCGAGACGAACGGGGAAGCAGCGCATGCAAAACGCAAGTTCAACCATGCCAAAATAAGCTGTTATAGCAGTTGTAGTGACAATTCGTGTTGTCATGAGCTCGTCTCCCTCCATTATAAACCAGTTATTATATCTCGGACGAAAAACTGCTATACTGTCATCCCGACAAAGCGTTGGCTATGATGCGCACAGTGAAGGCGCATGCACACTATGATGAGATATTGAAAGAAAGTCCTGGTGCTATCGCATTGGAAGAATGATGCTTTGTTGCAGTGTGTATGTCAAGTGCCATGTTGAGGCAGAGATCAGCCAGCTTCTACTGGCATCACCTATGTTGAGTCAGCAGAGCGCTTATAAGAACAGTCATTTGCAGCTCTCTTGCGCATGTAACATCTGTGAAATACTGCTAGGTTTAGATCTGGGTTTCGCACCACTTATCGAGACGGAAGAGACAAGTGCAGATGGGGTGAACGATTCAAGTGAAGCAAATGCATTTCGTTTACAAGCGCAAAATGGAAATTGATGAAACCCTAAAATACACGCCGTCCAATGGATCGCCAAGCACGTCATCCGATGCCATTATATACCGCCTTCCCGCTTCCTCACTCTCGGAAGCCTTGTTCGTTGGTTCGTCCGAAAACATGTTTGTACAGTCGCACACGTGGCGCACATGTTGTACATGCACGTCATGTATGTGATGCATCTTGTCGCGCTTTACGTATCGATGCCGATTCTTGTCCGTCGCAGACTGATGTTGTCGTGTCGAGTCTGCAATCGTGGATTACATGATCTTCTAGCACGTGTCCTCGCCAGCCTTGGAGTTCATGAGCAGGGCAACAATGAGTCCGTAAAGACCTGAGATATGTTAGTAGGGCTCCAGTAAAAGGCCATATAGTGCCACATACCCAAGACTTCGGCGAAAATGAGAATCAAGATCATTCCGACGAACAACCTGGGCTGCTGGGCAGTTCCTCGTACACCAGCGTCACCGACAATACCGATGGCGAAACCGGCAGCCATACCAGAAAGACCGACGGCAAGACCAGCACCGAGCTGGATGAAGTTGGCAAAGAGCGAAGACTCCTGCTTCAGGCCGTTGGAGATGAGGACGGACACGACGAGACCGTAGATACCAATAATACCCGCCATGACAACGGGGATAATGTCTGGGTATGGTGTTAGCTACGTTCATGTGCGCGACAGGCCGGCGATCGCGCTGGTATAGCTAACAACGTACTCTTGACGATCAGGTCAGGGCGGAGGACACCCATGGCCGAGACACCAACACCGGCCTTTGCGGTTCCGTAGGCGGCGCCAAAGCATGCGAAGACGATTGCTGACGTGCAGCCCATCGCACCGAAGAAGGGCTATTCACTCGTTAGCCCGGATCTCGGAGTTCGTGTCGCGTCGGGAGGCGAAGCGGTTGTTGTTACTCGAGCACTTACAGCATAGACGGGGCTGTGAGAGTCATGTTAGCTTGCGTTCTTCTCATATATGGAAACAGGAGCTTGTCCAGTTGATTGATGGCTATAGCAGGCCCAGCTTATCTCTAAGAGGCAAGCTGGAAGCTGCCTACATCATAGACAAGGGAGCTCCGTAAGCACTCACCAGAGTTCGGACACCATGTTTGCGGTGGGATATGGGATCTACGGGACGTGTAGAAGGTCTTGGGGATCTTTATTGAGATGGACGCGTGCGATGGGTGCGGCGACGGGGGCGGTTGTGATGTCGAGGAGTGGTGACGACGGTTGGCGAAGAGCTGTACGGTCTGGCACGCTCGCTTCACGCTATCCTGTTTGACACTAGCGCTGCACGTGAGATCAGCTAGGCCGACCCCGGCAACTTTTTTCGATTTTCCAAGCTCTACGACTCCACATCTACTACACCAACATTTTCCGGGCGAGCGAGCAGTGTATGTCTTTGTACCTTTCGGAGGCTTCGCATAGACTAACAAAACCTAGGAATCCTCCTTCGGACGAGCTTCAGCAGTGAACCCTATCCACAACCATCCCTACTTTCAAAATGGCCGAAGACAACAGCGCCGCCTGGCCCCAGGCTGACCAGGCTCTGTCCCAGGAGATTTTGGACCTTGTACGTTGGGATACACAAACCTCGCGACGTCTGTTAACACAAACCAGGTACAACAGAGCACCCATTATCGCCAAATCAAAAAGGGCGCCAACGAGGCGACCAAGACTCTTAACCGTGGTATCTCCGAGCTCATCATCCTCGCCGCCGACACCTCCCCTCTCGCTATCTTGCTCCACCTCCCGCTCCTTTGCGAGGACAAGAACGTGCCATACGTCTACGTGCCTTCCAAGATGGCTCTCGGTCGTGCTTGCGGTGTCGCTAGGCCAGTCATTGCGGCCAGCATTACCACCAACGAAGCCTCTGTAAGTTCTTCATACAAGCGCGGAGACTCGCAGTTACTAACTTTTAGTAGGACTTGATGGGCCAGATCCGCACCCTCAAGGACAAGGTCGAGCGCCTCCAGATCTAAGCGCGCAGTCATCGAACGAGCCAACCGAACTTTGAATCGGATGCAAGACACCGGGTCCCTAAGAATGGAAGGTCTATGTGAGAGTAAAGACATCAGGGTGTCTGGGTGGAACATTTCCGGTTACTCCTGCGCGTAGACTGAGAATGAAATGCCGAGCGCAAGTTGGCGTGGACTCTACCAAAAAAAAATTGAAGCTTTTGGGCAACGTTGATTATGTCTGTGAAGTTGTGACTTGCGAAGTGCTCAATGCACTCAGGACTTTAACAATTCATGAATGTAGGAGATGAATACTACTATCGGTCGAAAGCCTTGCAGATCTCGCTCGATTCCTCCGCCTACTGCAACTTATCTTTTCGCAAAAGATCCAAAGCGTCCTAGCGAGCCTTGATAACCTCATACGGCGCCATCAGCCGCCATTACCCAGTTCAGCTCTATCTCGCCCTCCCAACTCCAAGGGCGCGCTGGTTCCATCGAGCTCCCTTGGGGCATAGTATGTGAGATCAGCGTACTTTTCATGATGGGCATGGTACGGTGCGTCCACTTCCACCACAGGCGCCTGTTCCTGCTTTCTCTTCTTTTTGAGCTTCCATAACAGCAAGAAAACGGCTACTAGCAACATGAATATCACCGCTGCACCGACACCGATCCCCGCCTTAGCTCCCACGCCGAGCCCTTGGTTTGTAGAAGAGGCGTTCGATGAAGATATTGGGTCTGCGGTTGGGGAAGTAGCACTGCTACTTGACGCCTTTTCTAGACTGAGAGTAGAGGCGCTGGAGCTAGGTGCTAACGAACTCATCGCCAACGATATCGATGTTGCAGCACCTTGGCCTACGGTCGCAGCCAGTGCAAACAAGTTGGACTCATCACTGCAACAGCTCGATTCGCCGCAACACCAACGATTTTTCTCGCACTTCCTGACAGGTGCATTCTCGCTTTGCCACTGTAAGGTCTCAGCACTAATTTCTCTTCCCAATCTCGGAAGTTCCCTAGCAGGAAGGCCGCTTATCTTACCTGGCCATTATTGCAAACATCCCTCAAGCATTCTTCGCTTTGCCATGTAGGATCCGTACAGCCTTGTCTCCACCACAGCTTCACGCCCTCATTCGACCCGTTGAAAGCCTCGTAGTTCTGACATAGACCATTGGACTCGCAAACATCGTCCGCGACATTGGTTTCGCCCGCGTCTTGATGATTCGTTCCACAGCAAAAGGATTCGCGCGTAGAATCGCTGATGCAAGGCTTGTATGCGTTGTTGGTGATTTCGGTGCCGTCGCGGTTGTAACATGTGCGCGTGTTTGAAGCCATTTACTATCGTTGCAGGCCCGTGAGTCGAAGAATTGGGGTAATGAAAGAGAGGGACATACGCGACGTTTGGCGCCTTATGCGGTTGTCGTATCGCGTTGATTGAACTAAACAGTCGGTCCCCTATCGACAATTGCAAAGGATCGTTTCATCATGCATAAGCGCCCGATTCCAAAATTCCAGCAATGTCATTAGCCTGGAGGATCCAAAACCAGGCTAAATATCGAATGCATGGGGAAAACATCGCGAATTATTCAAGAGCTCGTCCGCGATACGCAAGTGGTAATGCCTGAATCCTCGAGGGGATGTGCTTTCGAGGCTTTCGGATCTACCACCAAGTATCCTGTGCGCGCACTCCATTCTCAATCCATATGGTTTGAACCAAGATCATTCTTTGATACGCCCCCAGAATTCAGCGATGCGCGCGGCTCGCACGGACATAAGGTGATCGTGACGAATTTGGCGGCCGACCTAACGGTAGACTAGGCTTGACAGTTACTATGATGAGCTGAACGCCTATTGTTTGAGGTACTTTCAAGCGCATAAAAAGTTGGCGCGATAGAGACTGTAGTAGCTAGCTAGTGTTTGTAGTGGTTGATTTCGAGTCGCGAATAGCCAGTAAGCATGCTTAGCGTCTTGGCGCCCCCGAACATATCTCCCTACCCACATAGATGTTGTAGCTCCAGGCTAAGCCTCAATCGCTACGGATAAATTGTCGAAAGCTCTCCGAGATCTTCTCCCCTCTTGCCAAGGTAATTACCTAACACATCCTGTGAAGTCTCCACAGCGACTTCAAGGTACCCTGCAGAAACTACTGTGAGTTTTGGATCTCCGCGATATCTCGCCGATTCGATTCTTGCAAGAACAAGTTTGCATGATAAGAGCGACGAGAGACCGATAGGCGCGTATACACATTTCCGCAGATCGAGCGTCGGCTGCTAGACCGGACTGAAGATGTAGCGAGAGACGTGTGGATTCTTTCTAGTCAAGGATGTTTTACCCCGCTGGAGTCTCCGCATTCCACTACCGAACATAGGCCCGACCGTCCTCGCCCGAAATTTTGCCCTTCCCCAGACCCTAAAGGGAATGAACAGCCGACCCACTTTTCACATAGGTACCTCGTATAAGTCTAGTTTTGTACCATGGCTTCGTAGTCGACTCAAATGACGACATGTACCACTTCCAAGGTGACTTCCCCGATCCGAATGGTGGGGTTTCGGGGATTCAAGGTATGTATAAAAGGCCCGGCAAGCATTACCAAGATGTATCAAGCACTCCTCGACCGGCACTATGAGACCTCAAGCTCTTCTTGCGTGTGGGTCTGTGGCTCTTGCCCAGCAAGTCTACATCCCAGCCGAAGGCCCATTTTCGCGATCGCAATGCTCTGCGAACAACAGCTACGCGACTGCGCTTCCTTCGTACACGTTCCGCGAGTTCAGCTTCACGCAGACTGAAACTACTCGCATAGCGAAGTCGGCCCCAGCTCCTACTGCTACGACTACATACGCACCGCCCTATGCGTCGCTCAGCAGCTTTGTGCCTGATCTGACAACGACGCAATGGGGTGACTGGTACCCTGGCTCGAATGCAACAGCGACAGACACGGCAAACCCCTACGGAAATGCATCCTGGTCTGCCCTCTGGACTACCGTTCCCTGGGTCAATTTTACGCGAGGCATATACTCTACGACTGTGGAACCAACGCCAATACCGACTAGCGAGCTTGTCCTGCCTCCACCGGAGCCATTGGTGCCTCAGTCATGCTACTATTTCCCTGTCGACTTCATGCTCGGAGTCGCAGCATCAGCAGTGCAGATCGAAGGGGCCATCGCTGATGAAGGTCGAACACCAGTACACAACGACGTCGCCAGCCTGAACAATCCAAGCGAATCGCCGAACTGGATAGCCAACGAGAATTACTATTACTACAAGCAAGATATCGAACGTATCGCCTCTATGGGTGTAAAGTATTATCGCTTCTCCATCCCGTGGACACGTATACTTCCCTTCATCCTCCCAGGAACGCCAGTCAACGAGCAGGGCCTTGCCCACTACGATGATCTCATCAACTTCGTTCTTGAAAAAGGAATGCTTCCCGCTATTGTGCTTTACCACAACGACTCCCCCTTCCAATTCTACTCGAACATTAGCGCAGTTACCATCCCACCAAACACCGGGGGCATCGGCTACTTGGACTCTTGCTTCCAGTGCAGCTACAAGAACGTGACTTGGGAAGATGCCTTCGTCAACTACGGCAAGATTGTCATGACGCACTTTGCCGATCGCGTGCCAGTCTGGTGGTCCTACAACGAGCCACTCCTCGGTTCGAAGAACGGGAAGTCCATTGATTCCGTCCTCAAGTCTCATGCCAGGCTCTACCATTTCTACAAGGACGATATAGGCGGCACTGGAAAGATGTCGATTACTTTCAGCGACAACTTCGGCGTCCCGCGCAACCCAGAAGAACCCGCTGACGTTCACGCTGCTAACCATTTCAACGAGTTCCAGTTGGCCACCTTTGCCAACCCCATCTTCCTCGGCAAAGACTACCCGGAGGCCTTTACGAGCAGCATCGCTGATTATGTGCCCCTAAGCGACGAAGACCTGCAGTACATCAATGGCACTGCCGACTTCTTCTCTATTCAGCCCTACACTGCGACTGTTGTTAGTCCACCACCAAATGATACTATCGCCGACTGCGCTGCGAACATTACTCACCCCCTCCGACCATACTGCGTTACTCAAGAACAAACCACAACTACAGGATGGAACATTGGTTACCGCAGCCAGTCGTATGTCTACCTGACGCCCAGCTACTTCCGCACCTACCTGAACTACCTATGGAACACATGGCGCACTCCTGTCGCAGTCACCGAATTCGGGTTCCCCGTCTTTGCGGAAGCGCAAAAGGAGCAAAAGGACCAGGAATTCGACAGCCCGCGAAGCTGGTACTACCAGACCTATCTCAACGAAGGACTTAAAGCTATCTGGGAAGACGGCGTACAGTTCATCGGAGCCTTCGCATGGAGTTGGGCTGACAACTGGGAGTTTGGCGATTACGATCAGCAGTTTGGCATCCAGACTGTGAACCGCACGACGCAGGTCCGAAGGTACAAGAAGAGTTTCTTCGACTTTGTGGACTTTATCGAGAGCAGGAGGCAACAGGTGTGAACGTGAAAGCCTACCCAGCCAAGCCGCGTATATATATGAATGAATATTACGTATGGTATGAACAAAAAATCACAGTCGACTTACAAACCCACTTCTGTCCATCTTCACCAGGTATTCCCTCCCGATATCTTCCACCTTTGTCACACCCGCTAGCCCCATGCAAAGCTTGAACTCATCGCTCAACAGTCTCAGTGCCAACTCCACGCCTTCCTGTCCCTTGTACGCTAAGCCCCACAGGATCGGTCTGCCAACCCAGACAAAGTCCGCCCCGAGCGCTAAAGCTTTAAACACATCTGTTCCATGCCGAACACCCCCATCGACATGCACCGGTATCTTCTTCCCCGTCTGCGAGTGTACTGCCGCAACGACTTCAGGCAGCGCATCGATGGTAGCCAGCGCGCCGTTGAGCTGTCGTCCGCCATGATTGGAAACAATGATGCCGTCGACGCCGTGGTGGCAAGCTAGTAACGCGTCCTCGCCCGTCGCGACGCCTTTGACCCAGACTTCCATTTCCGGGTAGCATTGTTCTTTCAGCCATGCTATGTCGCGTTCCCAGCACAGCGTCGGATTTGGCGCGTGCGTGTGAAAAGTGATGGGGCCTTTTGGTGGTTGACGCTGCGTGCCATCAGTGTAGCCTGCCTCGCTCCTTTTACGGGCCTGGTTTGCGCCCGGAGCTGACGATGTAGACGTAGTTGTCTCTTCTACCTTGATGCCTACATCTTGGCTTTCGTCGCTGGTGAAGTTTGCGACCTTGAGATGCTTGGGTAGTTTGAACTGGTTTCTGATCTCGAGATTTCGGCGCCCGAGGACCGGTGTGTCAACTGTGAGCATGACGGCTTTGTAGCCTGCTTTCTTCGCGCGTTGAATGAGCTTCTGGCTTTGCTCGCGGTCTTCGAAGAGATACAGCTGCAGTGCGCCTGGGTGGTTACCTAGGGCGCCTCGGACGTCTTCGAGGCTGGTTGTACTAAAACTGCTCAAGCCCATGACTACGTCCATATTCTTACATGCGCGCGCTGTTGCCAGTTCACCGTCGCCGTGAGCGAGGCACTGCATGGCGGTTGGTGCGACGCCGAGGGGTATGCTGTTCTTGTGCCCGAAGACGTTGACGGTCGTGTCGATGGAGGAGATGTCGCGAAGGACGCGTGGTCGTATACGGTACTTTTGGTAAGCGGCGATGTTTTCCAACAACGTTGATCCCGAGTCTGCGCCTTCGTTGTAATAATCGCGCGTTTGTTTATCCATGCGCTCAGCAGCAATCTGCTCGAGTTCACCAATAGTGAGGCAGTTGAGATCGTGTGGTGTTTTATGATCAGACATGGTGGCAGATGAATCCGTAGTAGACTCGATGCGATATTAGAGATAATAGTCGATGTCGAGTTTTGGTGTGGACGCGCCCGGGTATTGAAGGCAACGGTCGATCCGCCATCCTTTCGAGTGATATCGGCAATCTTATGTTTAGATCGGCTATCCGGTTGATGATGACGGAGTCGATGTAGCGTGTTGCCGATCTCGGTGCTGCGCGTCGACTTCCCGTTCGTGCGATGTGGGGTATCGCCTCGTCACGAGCGACTTCCCATTCTGACCCTCGCGCTCATGATCTACCGGAGCAGCATCTTGATAAGTCTCGCATCACAGTACAGGTATGGAAAGTTTAATGGAAAGTCTAATGGAAAAGCTGGAATTGATGGCTTGGGGAGACGACCACGATAAGGAATGTGAGAAGAGCAACGAGTCTTTGAAACAAGAGCGCATCAAAACAAGCTACAGCCACCGAGAAAAGCTCAGTGAGATCTATGGGAAAGAAAGACAGAACAAGAAGCTCGCTCAAAACAAATGGGAAAATCGCAACAGCATGGGCTGTTCCAGCTACCACCACCTACCCATCATCCATCACCACCTTCAGCCCTATCCACTCACATCCAAAACACGTCTTGCCTCTGGTTCAGATCTAGATGCCAAGGATCCATTCACTTTTCATAATCACAGTCTCCAAATGGTTTGCCATAGTGCTTGCCCCAGACAGCTTCGCTCCCGGAGACACTCTGCCCAAAAGCCTTCTTTGCCTCATTAATCCATTCCTTTGTCACGCGCTTGCGTTTTCCCTTTGCATCTTGTTCCACGGGAATATCAAGTCTCTGCTCCATTTCGGGATCGAGGTTCTAAGCGCGAAGCTAGACGCAACCTCTCCCAGAATCTGTCGGCGACGTACGCGGGGGCGAAGAGACAACGGTAGTCGCGCGGCCAAAGGCGTAACATAACATCGTTTTCAGTTGAGAGAGCTTGTTGATACCAAATTCCATGCCATCTTCCGGAGTGTGGTAATGAGCTGATCGCGCGGTACCCTTGATGGCGATATGCGCTCGGACGAAGAAGCTATCGGGGATAGGGTTGGTGAGACCGCTTGTGGCAAATAGGCCCGGCACTTTCAGCTGGTGGCCTAAGGGCATGTTTGATCATGTCGCTGGTATGATCACTACCTAGAGCTGTCTTGACAATCTGGCCGGGCATCATCTGGAGTAAGCAGGCCGGAATCCATTACGCTCAGTTTGCACTTTGCCGATTCATCCGCTTTTCTTGCGTGTCATTGGCACCAGAAATCTAGGTCTTGATGCGTGTACCGACATTGATCCAGAACATGTCAGCGGAATCGCTACCCGTACCGGCAGGGAAACGTAAGTTTGCTTCTGAAAATGCGTTAGTACTCTGGAAATCCAGAATGCTTACATAACTCATGCGTGAAGTAATCGTATACACTAGCCCTTTTATCGCTCGCTTTCCTCTTCCTGGGTCTATTCTCTTCTTTGTCTATCAACTCGTAGAACACCTGGTTCGCCGCGCTCTGACTTCCAAGATAAATGAAGATCTTCAGCTGAGCAGGCTCGGCTTTGTAGTTCATGTCGCTATCCCTGTAGTTTGATCTTCGGTACAGGATCTTAAGTGTGGCACCTTGCAGGAGCTGATCGATGAAATCCGAGACCCTGACGGAAGAGAGAAACGCGGAGGTTGCGGGATTGATGTTGACAAGAATTACATCATTCCCTGGCCGAACAGGGGTACACGTAGACCATGCATGGATACTTAGCCATTAGGCAGATGGAACTTCTTTACAACCACTCTATCCACTGATCAACCGGTCATTTCCTGGTGTTTCCCGACACATTGTGCGACGCTCGCATTGAGTGGACGGAGGCATGTAAGAAGCTCAGCTAGATATTTCGTCCGAAGGGTTTCCTCGATGTCAGACAAGTGATCGATGTAGCGGACATCTGCTCTTAGAGCCGCAATCTTTTTTCCATTTGATTGGACGCACTGGAAATCTTTACTCTGGAACTGATAGCCGATTTGGAGGTTTCCATGGATAGGTTCAGTGGTCCAGAGGCTCTTGAAGTCAATAAGCCATCTTAGGTTTTCCGCCTCTAGGTTGAGAACGTCCGCTTCGATCAAGGTCTGGAAAGCTTCGCGGATCTCCCGAAATGTTTTGTGCTCGATACGACCAATATCTTTCCTGGGATGAGAAAATGTTATGAAGTAGACATGTAGATGGTTGAAAATTTTGGTGACTTTTACGCAATTACTTCGGACCAACATTTGGAAGCTTGTAGATGATTTTCCTTTGTCGCTTTTTGGCTTCGGGCACATGCTGTATTTTTTCACATTGGGTGGCTTCCCTATGGGCGGCACATCGGGAATGAGGTCAATTCTGCCTAGGCTCTGATCGGGAATTGGTGCTTCTTATGCCGTCTTTGCCGCTTTCGGTCCCGTCTTTGTGGCTTTGCGTGAAGAAGAAGAGATAGTTAATTAATGCGTATCGCAAGAGAATGATTCGACTTGACGAACTGAAGGAAATGAGATTGAGTGCAGCGGGTAAAGTAATACAAGACTAGGCCATGGTTCTTGAGAGACTGTTCAGACATTGAGCAATCACACCATAACACAAACGTGGGGTACGCTTGTATGCCTTTTGGTAATTGTTCATCTTGTCCATCGAGGGAAATTAGTGGGGAACTTGGAAATTTGATAAGCTATATCCTAGCCCACAATCATGCACTCGAGGTAAGGAGAACAAAGTTTGTGTCGCAATCATCCCATGAAAAGCAAGAGTCCTGGCAAGATAGGATGTTCATTTGGCGTAATGAAAAGAATAAGATTTTCGAAACAGGCGGTACGTTTCCAAACAGCTGACGCTGCGGAAACATTGCCATCATTGCTGGGGCGTTTTGCGGAATAGCACAGCAGAGCGAATAGAAATGTTCCTGAGAGACAACGTGATGTATGACGAGAAAGCGTCACGATCTGGTGAAGCCCTTTCGGGCACCTAAAATAATAAACCGATCTTGTATGAGCTGCGTGTGAGCTTTGTACTCGGGTGAAAAAGGCAATCCATTTATCTGGATTACCGTTGCGAGTCGTAGCTATCTCCAGTAGCGGACTAATTGCAGTGGCGTTTCCGAAAGCAAATGTGGTTATTTTCCCACCGATGAACTTGAAAGAGACACGGAGTCGCTGGCATTTGCTGAAACAAGCGAATTAATCTTTGTCTTCTGGCTAACTTTAATCGAGAGGGCTCAAGATCCCGCTGGCGTCTAAAGAAGGCTTGCATTAGGATCTGGTAGCGCCTACACCCGCGAAGACGATATGGGAGGAGGAAAAAGCCCCGAAAAGTCCTGTGTTGGCCGAGATGGAGAGCCCTGAAGCGTTTTTTTGGGACCGCGAGTTCTGAAACAGTACTTCAAGACATGTTGTGGCCGTAATCGAGGTAGGTCGCAAAAGGAGAGATGGCCACATTCTCTGTCTATCACCATCACTCAGCCCAAGGACGAAACCGAACGGAATAGCCTGACGATTTATCAGCGCTCTTTGCCCTTCCGCACGTTTGTGTAACGCGTCCAGGGCGTAAATATCACGCAGCTCGTAATTCTGCATGAAGACAGTGTTACAGCTAACGATCCAACCCCCGCGGCCGATCGGCAGATTTCCGATTTTGCCTGACCGGCCGGTCGCCTGGCGTTTGATTGGCCACCTAGTAAGGCTCCACCCATCATACTCCACCGGCTTTGTAATCCGGGCAGCAGCAACGGACTAATTGTTGCTGCAATGCGTTAAAGCGGTGGAGTCAGCATGGGAGTGTGTATGTGTTGTTTCGTGAGAGCGTATGGTGAAGAGCGGAGTTAGGTGAGTAAAGGGCCTTGAATCGTGCAGAAGCGAAGGGGAGGGCAAAGAAGTATAAGTAGCCTTCTCTCGCCCCTTCACAGTACACGACATCTAGACTACCTACAACGTTGTAACAATACCCCTTCTAAACTCAAACCAGACGTCCTCCACCGCACCACCCAAAATGGCCCTAACATTCCACTCCATCGCCATCGCGCCCGCCATCTCTGCCCTCAAAAACGCACACGCCGTAATCTCCAAAGGCCAAAAACACGCCCAGGACACCTCAACCGACCCCACAACCTTTTTAACCGCCTCCATCCACCCGGAAATGAAAGACTTCCGGTACCAAGTGTACCGCATGACCGACGCAGCCAAGTTTCTGCCCACGCGCGTGAACCCCGCGCTCGAAGGCATTACGCTGCCAGACGAAGAGCAGACGTTCGAAGAGCTGCTCGTGCGCATCGAGAAGACGATCAAGTACCTCGAGAGCTTCAAGGTTGAGGACTTTGAAGGCAAGGAAGGGGAGGAGGTTACGATCAAGTTCCCCGGCGGCAAGCAGCAGATTCGCTTTCCGGCGCTGGAGTATGTCGTCAAGTTTGCGCATCCGAATATGTGGTGAGTGCTGAATGCAATGCGGTGACGAGTAAGAGTGTTTGCTGACGATTGCATAGGTTCCACATTGTGACTGCGTATGATATACTCCGCATGAAGGGTGTGGATGTGGGCAAATTCGATTTCCTCAACGGTGCCAAGGTGATTGAGATTGAGAACTTGTAATTTGAGCGTGGGGATGAGGAATGAGAGAGCTCTAGAAGGGCCGACGTTGATGACACGAAGAAGCCAGACGACGTCGAAGACAATGAATACATTGAGTGTAATAAACTATCATTGCTTGCTCTCACTGCATGCACTGGATATCCAACCTCACCCAAGAACCACAGCAGCGACAAGCGCATCCATGGCACTACTATGCGTACTAGCATTTGCAGACTCCACAAACGGACCGTCCCAATCCACGCTGAAGAAGGCTAGCCCGTCCTGCGTTGACATTCTGTTATTCTGCCAGATGGATTCAGCATTCGCGCGAATAGTCTCGGCGTAATTCTCGTCCGGGGCCGCCTCGTGCAGCTGGATGAGATTCCGCATAAAGATGCCTTTGAACTGGGCGCCATCGGCACCACAGTTTGGCTCGCACTCATCGTGAATGACGCCGTTGGAGCCTGAGAGCTCGGTGATTGCGGCTGTCGCAATGCTGTGCGCCAGAGTCAGGTATGTGTCGCTCGGCGACGGAGAAGCAAGCTGCAGTTGTACAAGGCCACCAAGTATAACACCTTGGTTATACGACCAAACAGTCCTGTTGTTGTTCTCGCAGCTATCTGTCAGTCCATCGTTGATAGTACCATTGCTGTTAATCATGCCGCTCGAGAGAAACCAATCTAAGCTCCTCTCAGCCCAGTCGACGTACGTTCCTTTCCTCTCAGCAATCCGAGTTGAGAGGTGTGCTGCAGTGCTGAAGAAGAGCTCGTTGGCAATGGCGTTGACGTATTCTTCTTCATAACTCCAGTATATCCCGCCGTTGGAACAATATGTGCCCCATGTCCTCGCTACAGCAAGAAAGATGCCCTCGGCGAGGTCGAGGTAGGACCTTTGGCGGGTGACGTCGTAGGCGTTGATCCAAGCTAATGCCCACCAGAGATTGTCGTCATAGAAGCCATCGAGCCAATCATTTGGGTCTGGAGTTCCAGCATAAGGTGTGCAATTGACATTATTGGGAGCGGCATTGTTTGTGGTGAGGACGCCGTCACTGTGGTCATACCACCTTGGCGGGTACACTGCATGAGGCTCGTAGGTTATCGGATCGAGATGCTTAAAGTATCCGGACTTGTGCATCGTCGAATTATTACCCTCAGGCGCTGTTCCATTTGACGGTGGGTCTTCAATGCCTGGCTGTGGGTTCTTCGATGGTGCACAGGAGATTGCTGTCGCGAAGACGTCTTTTGCGAGTCCTTGCAATTCTGCATCTTGAGGACCTGCCTCGGCGTAGTCTCCAATCATCGTCATGATGTTTGCGCTGTTCCACCATCCCGTCGTTTCCCACAGACCGGTGCTGGTGTTGTACCATGTTTGCAGAGCTGGTAGAGCGAGCTCAACACGGCCTTTGGGATCGGTGACATCTTGACGAGGACTTAATGCAGCGTTAGAAAGTAAACCGAAGACGATTGCTAGAAAAAGTGGTCGGATTGTGGACATCATGTCGAGGAAAGATTTAGAGACCAGCTCGTACCAGCAATGGCTGAAGGGAGTAATAGGAGGCGGCTCCGCAGATCCGAAACTCTATGATTAACCTTTATGAGTTTACCAGGGGATGTGTAAGATGATAATAAGCTGGAATTTCCCCCTTTTTTTTGCGGTGTAACAAACATGCGACGATCGTCTTTGGCGTCGTACCTGCCAGCCCTCGTTCATGACACAAGAGCGGCTCGTGCATGGCAGAAGTAACGAGTATGCTCCACGATAATAAAGGATGCCACAATAGGAAATCGCAGTCTTACCTCTGGCTAGACCCTAGTGGCAATTGTCCATCGAACGGCTCGTACTCTCGCTTTGAGGGCCATGCATCCAAGGAGACCTGTAGTAGGCTGCGAGATTTCCAACTGCTACTGGGCCTTGGAGGATGCGCAAATAAACGTGCAGAAAACAGGGATGCGGTCAAGATCAATGCGCGCATGTTGAGGATGTTTGGTTGGTATCCTGTAACGACATTGTATCGAGGCGCTTATAGCCAGTTGGCTGAGATGTAAGGCTGCAACCTACACCATGAGCTCTAGCAGATGTCAAATGTAACACTAGGCCACCTGCTCAGGCATGGCACGAGGAATCGTAAGCCCGAGATCACTCCTTCGTGCCCCGCTACAAACTTTATGGCCAGCATGGCGGCAACCAAATAGCTCGGCATAGGCCAGAATCGGCAAAGCGGGGTTTGCTTTGTCCCGGAACGGACTAGCTAGTCTCAGTAGTGTACGCTTTCCTGGGCTATGGGGACCCGACCATGTGCGATCGGTGGGCGATGCAGCCTGTCCGAGGGTGTAGGCCACGCTTTGTGTTGTCGTCTGGGTAGCACGACATACTGGCACGAGGACGACGCTTCGTGGACGTCCGACTTCTTCGATCGGAGCACGCGTTCGCTTCACTACTACCTTCCATTTCCTGACGTGGTCACTATGGAGATGATCAGGCAATTAATATATCACTGCCAAAGTCTTTGACCTCTTCCACCCAACAGTTGCCTGCACCAGGCCCAGCCTCATCTTTGAACTTCCAAATTGCCTCTAGCACACGTTTCGACGTGTGCAGGTAGCCCCAGAACATGAGACCGTAGAGTTCATCGAGGGTGTTCATGATCCACTCGCGCTGACCAGGATCTTCCGACTCAGCGCCAGCAAGGAATAGCGGCCAACAGATCGACTTGAATAGCGCATCACCGGGTTTCAGATGAGAGATATGGTGGACCACGTCATCGGCGAGAGCGGGGAGACTGACGAGCGCACTGCCACTTGCAGGATCGAGAAGAGGGTTTGTAGAGGGTAGCACGCGTGCAAGGTAGATGCAGACTGCAGAGCGATGCGCCGAAGCGATGCGTATGCGCTGCTGGATGTCTTCGAAGGGTGATGCGCGCTCAAAGTCAAATGACCACACAATGGGGTCGAAATCCAATGCGCGTTGGAGCAGGACACCGACCTGCTCCTCAAGATAGAGCGGCGTGCTCGTCCCTGATGGCGACGCGTGAGTATCGGGTAACGCAAACGACTCAAGCATAATGCGCAGAAGAGGCCCTGGACACGAAAGGTAGTTGTTCGTTTCCGCGTAACGTAGGATTGGCTCGAGTTCGATAGTCTCTGGTATCAAAGCAGGCAGCGTCGTGAAGCTGAAAGTTGACCCTAGAATGTAAAACACCAGAAGGTCGGAGAGTATGGTCTGGCGGAGTCTGCTCATCGGACGCTGAAGATACGGCGGCTCGCCGAGAAGCTTGATGAGCTTGAGAGCACCGTCCATGTGAACCTTCCACTTATCTCGTCCAGATTCGACGAGCGCGTAGTTGACAAAGAGTAGAATGGTCATCAATATCAAGTCAATGTTGGCAGTATTCACAGAAGTCACGCTCTTTGCAAGCAACGATAGCGCTTGCTGCTTTGCGACGAGAGCGTCTCGGTAGGAAGACTTCAGCGGCCCCCCGAAGCGGCTCACAGCCTGATAGTACGCCATCACGGTTGGACTACGCTCGCCCTGGTAAGCCGATTGGCCCATTGGATTGCGAGTGATGTTGAAAACGTGAAAGGCAGAGTTCGCGACGATAATCTGCAAGAGCAATGGATAGGCAGACGTGGCCGGTATGAGATCGCGGATAGGATTCTGGCCTGGCATATCATACACGACCATAACTTCGCATAGCTGCGTTGCGAAGTGATAGAGGTAGTATCGCGAGTTCCTATCGAGATCATTCACCAGCGGATCCGTCAATGCCCGCTGCACATCGGAGGCCGTGGCCATCTCCTGGTCTTGCTCTCGAGCGGACATTCGGAATTCGTCAGGCACCGAGTTCGCAGAGACAATTTCATAGTCTGCATCCGGTGGTTGTTGGTGCTGCTCCGGTGAGCCCTCGTTGTCCCATACCAAGGCCGGCATGCTCTGAGGCTTGGCTGCCCCTTCGGTCGTACCTGCATCGGCACCACGTCCCTGCTGCTCCATCTTTTCCTCATATCCCTTGCCCATCATCTTCCCGCGACTGGCCACCCCACGGTTCCATACGAATAGTTTCCCGTACCCTAAACATTCTGTCCCTGCTGATAGACATTTTTGACAGCTTGGCATAGACCGGTCGCATCTCCATCGTCGCTTGCGGCAGTTGTGGCAGGCTTTGGTCGGGAGATTGAAAGGCGTTGCGCTCATTGGATGGAAGCCATGCGAGATGTGCTGGTGGTTGACTGGATTGAGTTGCGTTGAGTTTGGCGGGGTGGAGATGTTCTACTTGTGGTTGTGGCGGGTGGAGGCGCTGGGGTTGGCTGTCTGACTAAACGGTTTCGAGGTTGATGTGGGCGCGGGATTTCGTCACTTCTGCTGCACAGCAACTACGGCACGCGAGCTTGACCGAGAACGCAGCCCGAGGACCGAGTCGACGAATCGTGTCTCTTCTGCGGCTTACAAAAGCCGAGTCTTGGCAAGATCTGCGCTGATGGCCTTAGCACCACGCCCTTTGACTAGTTGCTTCAAAGCAAGCCTAAACTGCAAGTAGCAGCCAAGACGCAAACTTTGCAGCAAACTTCTACTTCGTCACGGCTTTACCGTCTAACGTCACAGTTACCGCTAGGAATCGCCCTCGCCTTCATGCTGGATGTTGCTCAGCATCCGAAGAAATGCCTTCTATTACACACTGCAATGTTGTCCGCGGTCTTTCCGGAGTCCGAACGAAACGTATAGAAAAACACAGGGAGAGGGGAAGTGATTGCCCAACATCTGACTGCATTTCTCTATTTTCGAATAGATTCTTCATTGGCGGTCTGTCCCAGACGCACATCTGTAATCATCGCACACGCCGTACATGGCTCAACAATGACAACTTCAACATTGCCTTCATCTCAGCCCACGATGACTGAACACACAATTCAACCCCCAAGCGCCACCATGCCACCCTCAAGCCTAACTGCAACACCAGGAAAGGCCGAGGAAGGTCTCAGTTCACAGCACCGCGTCTCGTACACACCCTCGGACATCGAACGTCTAGGCCGCGAGCGTCCACCATCTTTCCGATCCCTACCCCATGAGCTAGGCTTCTGCTTCGCCCTCCTCGGCTCCATGTTCGTGGCCGAGTACATGATATCAGGCTTCAACATCCTCCTCCCAGACCTTTCTGCCGAGCTCAACATCCCGTCCAATGCGCAGACATGGCCCGCGTCCGTATTTTCCCTCGTCACAGGAGCCTTTCTCCTGCCATTCGGCCGCCTGGCTGATATTTTTGGGGGCTATCTCATCTTCAACATTGGCCTTGGCTGGTTCCTCATCTGGTCCATCATCGCTGGGTTTTCCCAGAACTATATCATGTTGATCGTATGTCGGGCGCTGCAAGGCTTCGGGCCTGCTGCTTTCCTGCCCGCTGGAATCATGTTGCTTGGCTCCATCTACCGTCCCGGACCGAGGAAGAATCTGGTCTTCAGCCTGTACGGCGCTTTTGCTCCTGTCGGCTTCTTCACCGGAATCTTTTTCGCAGGTGTCGCAGCGCAGTTCATAACGTGGGGTTGGTTCTTCTGGATTGGTTCCATTATCCTCGCTATCGTTGGTGTGGCGGCGTACTTTTGCATCCCGAATCCTAGGAATGAGAAAGAGAAGGCGAAGGAGCAAGGCAAAAGCGTCAAGATGGACTGGTGGGGCACCGCGACGGTAGTCCCTGGGCTGGTGCTGGTCGTATTCGCTCTTACAGACGGAAGTCATGCACCACAAGGCTGGGCTACACCATACATTCCAGTCACCTTCGTCATCGGCTGGCTCTTCCTCGGCGCTTTCATCTACATTGAAGGTCGAGTAGCCGAGCAGCCCCTCCTTCCGGGCGACATGTTCAGCGTCAAGGGCATGAAGCCCCTCGCAGTAGCCCTCTTTTTCCAGTACGGAACATTCGGTATCTTCATCTTCTACGCTAGTTTCTACATCGAGCAAGTCGTTGGCGCAAGTCCGCTGCTCACCGCTGCTTGGTTTACCCCCATGTGTATTGGTGGTTTGATCTTGGCGACCATCGGCGGACTGATTCTGCACCTCTTGCCTGGACGCATATTGCTTCTCGTCAGTGGAACAGCATACATCCTCTCCACTCTTCTCTTCGCCATCGTCCCTGCCGAATTCAACTACTGGGCTTACATCTTTCCTGCCATGATTTGCGCTACCCTGGGCATTGACATTACCTATAACGTCAGCAACATCTTTATCACCACATCACTACCAAAAGCGCGGCAAGGCCTCGCTGGATCTTTCATGAACTCCCTGCTCTTCCTTGGCATTGCAGTCTACCTCTCCTTTGCAGATCTAGCGGTCAGCGAGACGGAGGAGAGAGGTAAAAGGCAAAGCTACAAAGTTGCGTTTTGGCTTGCTACGGCGCTTGCTGGAGCGGGATTGATTATCATGTTTCTGGGTGTCAAGATCGGTAAGGCGAAAAGCGATTTGACAATTGAGGAGAGAGAAGAGCTCGAGAACGAATTGGTTCGAAGGACGACTGACGAATAGGCTGTGGGTTGTATAGTAATCTGAGGTATGTAGTCCTGATTGTAGTATTTCAGCACTTCGGAATATGGAACGCGAAGTCGGTCGTGATCAAAAACCGTCTTACGATGCACTCGTGTTGAGATCTAGGGCGTAGCTCTTTTCTGCCCTTCGAATACCTTCTTGCCGTCCGACGTTACATGCCCGCGTGCTCCACAATAGGGTGTTGAAATTCCTAAGAACTGGGGCCCAGAGAACTTGCAGTGGATAGTGTAATGGGGGTGTGATGAAGCGTGTCGCTTTGCTGCACCTCAGTTTACTGAATCGGTCGCAGTATGTAGGGCCACGGTCAAGGCATCTAAGCAGTGCATGTGTGGAAGTTCCGCAACAGGTGACTATTCATGCTTCACTCACTCCAAGAAGTCGCCTCCAGTCCTTGCAAGGACTTCATCATAGTAGCTCTGGAAGGCTAGCCATCCCTTCTCAGGCGTTCCGACTTGTTTGTATGTCTCGGCAGCTTCGCTCTCGGGGATGATCTTGGGTTTATGCCCGTTTCCGGCAGCAGCGGCGTCGACGAGAAGTTGGGCTTGGCAAGTCTTATCGAGGGAAAGGAACCAGAATGCCGCTTCGTCAACTGACTTGCCAACTGTGAGAATGCCGTGGTTTTGCAGGATGGCAGCCTTTCCATCACCTGGCTGCTGTCAGTGAGGTTCGAGACCAGACTTGCTACGTACCCAGCGCATCGGCGATTCGCTCGCCCTCTTCACTAGCTAATACGACGCCGCCAAATTGATTGTACACGACGTGGCTCTTGTAGAAGCGTATACTGTCCTGGGTGATCATGTCAAGCTCTCTTCCAAATGCGCTGAATGCCTTTCCATGTACGCTGTGAGCATGGCATGCCGCATGTACGTCGGGCCGTCGCTTGTGGATGGCGCTGTGAATGGCGAAAGCAGCGGCGTTGATGGGCTGATCACCCTCGACTACCTCGCCCTCTTCGTTCACCAGTATCAAGTCAGATACACGCATGAGAGAAAAATGGGTAGAGAGCGGATTGAGCCAGAAGTGATCAGTCAATACGGGATCGCGCACGCTAATGTGGCCAGCGACTCCTTCGTCAAAGCCTCGAGAAGCGAAGACGCGGTACGCTGCGGCCAGGTGCTGTTTGCGATACAAGCGCTCATCCTCGAGGCTATCAAAGTCCGGGTACTTGCGTACTTTCAGTGCTTTGCCTGCCTTGGTGCGGCCCATGGCAGCCACCGTCCGATTTTCCAATTCTTCGGCATGGTCGACGCGAACGCCTGCTGCGACCGACACGTGGTTTGGGTTCGGGGACGTGACTAGTGTTCGACTCAAGGGCGGTAGGCAATGCGACGGTCGGGGCTTGAGAGGGCTGGTTATTCGAAACGACAGGGCGCGGAACAAACGAGGTGTAGACATGGCCAATACTGTGGGCTGGAAGTCGACAGTGGTGGGCTTGATGTTTCTATGTTGCAGCAAGCGCAGGTGCCCGCCGGACATAAGACGGGTCGGGTATAGCAAAGGTGCATATCACAAGCATGTAGCCGTACGCCATTGGTGACTGCCGACGCCGTGTATGAGGAGAGCATACACACGGCGCGTCGCGGGGGTGGGCCGAGGCTGGTCGCGTGATGACGTAATCGTCGTTTTCCTCTACGAACATCGGGCAGGCTTCTTTTCTGCTTCAATACCATCTTCAGCGTTAGCCCTGTGGCGCTTCCACTGAATCAGACGAGTCTCTCTCTCTTCTCCGGGATATGTTGCGGCGGAATGAAGCTCCTCGATTGTTCCACGCCATGCTTCGAATGCGTCTTGTAGTGCCGCTTAGGCTTCTGCCCAATTAACTGAACGACCCGACAAGATGTGCTCAGCGTGCTTTGCATCACTCGTAGCTGCAGAGCCGCGGAAATTCATCGTGCTTCAATTGCACAAACAGCAACAGAATGACTACGACAAGCGCGTCTACGGTGTCTCAAGAGGATAGCAATTGCTAGCAAACACCGACGTCAACATCTATCATACAAGCTTTGGAGCCACCGAATGCAGTGATTGCCGCGAGATGCCTTGTCCCCATATTTCAAGTCTCTCCTCTTTTCTATGTTCTGAACTCGTATACTGCTGCTTTGTCCTAAAGTCGGTTTGGTCGCACTTGCTTTCACCTTACCAACATACCCCACTGGCTCTCGCCCCACCCCCCTCTTGTTACTCTCACCTGCAACCATGTCCCATCGCTTGCGCCATTCGTCGCGGGAAGCTCGGTCTCACGCTCACCTTCGCTCCTTCCCCCTCTCCCGATAAATAACCCCCTTCCCCGCCGTACTTTCCTTTGCTGAACTACAACGACTTCTTCAACCGGCGCATTTCTCACTCCGACTGGACCCAGTCACCAGCCGACATGAAGCCCGCCTTCTTCTTTCTTCTGGCCCTGCTGGCGGCCATCGGACTCGCAAGCCCGAGCATCGTCTCTTCAAGTCTTTGTGAGTAAGATACTGAGGCGCGGCTATTCCAATTACTGACGCATGTTAGCTCTTGCTCCCAATGCCTCGAACGCCAATGATATCAGCAAGCAAGATCTTCTCCGTGGCGACCCGGAGCTCAAGGCATGGTTCGCCCAGCTGAACGAAGCCACGCGCAGGAATGAGACGTGGCGCGCTGGCCACTACCCCGAGGTTGTTGGTAACGCGACTGACTTTCCCTACAATGGTAGCGTTTCGGGGGATTCATCCTTCAACGTCACCACGGCTGCAGATAACAAGAGGGCACCACCCGACTTGGAAGGCTACTACCAAGTTGATGTTCGCATCGGCAGGGGGTCAGTTCACACGGGTACCTTGCGCAAGGGTCGCATGTTTCAGCGCATATACTCCACCCTCAAGAATTGTGAACTTGCGCAGAGTCCTGGAGAATGTAACAACATGGGAGGCTTCGGACCATGTCATTGCGACATCAAGTATATCGTGTTCGATACAGAAAAGCCCGGAACATACAGGTGGTCTTCAGACTCATACCTCAAGCTCAGGCCTGAGTACTCGTACTTCGATGTCGATAGACATCCCGATATCCAAGACCTAGGGGTAAGTGTGACGGGGCGCATAAAAAATGTTCGTGGCTAACGTCTCACCAGTTTCGGATCATCGCCCGGATCTACGAACTCATGACGATGCAGTCTAACAACTGTCGTTATGTCAACTTCCCATCCATGTTCAACACTCTCCCGACATACATGTGTAGTGTTGCCGATCAGGTGGAGCTGGCATTTCCAATCAATGGAGGTGTGATCCAGGGTGTTCTGAACGTCAAACTCGAATGGAGCAGGAAGACAAAGGAAGGCACCTACACCTGTGAAGGCGACACGGAAGCCGACGTCGACGCGATGATGTGGACTGACTTCCGCGACGACATCGCCAAGGGTATGAACTGGCCTGAAAAGCAGATCCTCCCATTCGTCTACTGCACTGACGCTCCTTGTTTCCGACAACTTCTCAACCCTGGCCATGCGTGGAAGGAGAACAAGGACTGTACCCCTCTCAATTGGCCGCTAGGATGCGACCCTGAGCTCAAAGGTCCACCAAACCCAAAGCTCAATTGCCCACCTTCGACCGAGTTTAAAGAGGCGCCTGGTAAGCCGTCACGCCAGAACAAGGCGCTTTCTATCATCTACCAGCATTGGGTTGGCGAATCTGGCAGCAAGATCAATTCTTGGCTTTTCATCCCGGGCGATTATGGGGTAGATAGGGTGTGCGCCGCAGAGGATCATGCGCAGAAGATGGTCCCAGCCCCAGGTGGCGACAATACCGTGATCAACCCGCCTTGGCCCGGCGGCACATTTGAATTGAACAGTCTCCACGGCCTCGAGTGCGGCTACAAAAACGACGGAAGCAACCCTGGTGCGTTGTTCTGCCAAGACTGGGACGCAGACAAGAAAGGGCCTAAGAACAGGAAGATCCAGTGCAAGATTGATCCGGTCGGTGCCCTTCAGAAGGCGGACAATTGCAAGAGTGGGGGCAAGGAGAAGGAGGACCGACGCCATAAGGTTGTGACTTGCGATTGGTAGGCAAGCATCAAGAGTGAATCGGGGTGGTGGTATCGCGCATGTATAGGTCCAGATAGCAAGTGAATGGTTCCCTTCCTTTTCCCTCAACTAGGTGCACACAATTGGATTCCTTGTCAAAAATAGTCTACCTGCTCGAGTCCCGTTATCTTCCATTTCCATTGGCCATTTGTGAAGCTATCCAACACGCGGTATCGTATGGCGAGATACGGGCGCCATTTCCTCCAAACAAACACAAATAAAGCTACCCAACCTTTTCCTCTCATAGTCAATCTCGCCACTCGCACACAACAACAGGATGCCGGTAAGCCCCAATACCACACTCTTCGTATCCTTCATCGTCCTTCCGATCCTCCTTCAAACATTTGACATCAACCTCACCAACATTACAAGACAAACTGCCCACATCGTCATCTTCCCGCCTATACCCGTAACTCAGGTTGTGAAGCTCCAAATCGATTGTTGGATGTCAGGGCGGCCTATCAACTTTGCCACTGGCATCTCCAGTCGTTTTATTTTTTGGCTGCGGTTTCGTCGTCACAGCAGAGTGCTGATACGCGTTAGTCGTTGGGGAATCATCTACTCCTGCGTCCTCTCCAGCGTTTCGCCGAGGCTCTTGCTTGGATTGCCTCAAAAGAATTCATCCGAAACTCTCTGGCATCGCCTGACTGTAAGGCAAAACGGATGGTTAGTAGAAACAGGTGGCCCCGAAAACAATCTGCCTCACGCTATTTACTCGAATGTTAATTCCTCGATCAATGAAGTGTGCATGCGATCCCTCGCCTGGATTAGGGGGAATTGACGAAATAATGCACATCATCAAGGTCGGATTCGCTAGGGATTGTACATTGGTTGTGTAACCAGGGTCCCAGCCATAAATTTACGGGTACTGGCTGCCCATCAAAAGTGCTTCATCAGAGGTCAATTTTTTCTTCCATGGATGGTGTCGTCCTGGACGAGATGTGCGTGTTGTATTTCGCGGTCTCGGCAAGGGTCAGCCCAAACGTGGATTGATCATGAGTAGGCAGCGCACGATTCCAGGAGACTGAACTCTGTATCTGAATGGCTCTGGTTCTATCATGGGCTTCGATTTCATCTCTGGCTTCGAAAGCAAAAGTAATGTTATCCCAAGCGATGGCATCGTCACCACGGAAGATCTGCAAGAGGCCGGAACCGCTGGATGTGCTTGACTTTAGGAATTCTTGGGTTTCCAAAACACCACTACTGCGCTTCATTCAGAATGTGTAGGCGCTAGTGTTCCGACGGGTAAGAAAACCATTGTGCGTAGTGGATGGAGCATCGGTCGAGTCGGCTCTTGTATCACCAATATGAGGCTGGAATCGACCTGATGCTGTCATCCCAGCGGCGCGAACAGAACTTGTTTTGCGTTGAGTAACTTCCTTGATTCCTCCGATGGTCTTGATTTCATCTTTGAGGTTATCTCGCTCAGAGAGAATGAACCAGGTCTTTGGCGTCTCTCCTTTGGGTAGAGATCGAACGCTGTCGCCATACTCACCCTTCAGAAGTAGGTCGATCTCAACGATCTTGGTGGATTCGGAAGGCTTGATAGGGAGAAGTCTGTATATATGCGTCTTTGGGCCACTGATGAAGACATCAGAGGGATGATTTGGTGTGAAAGCCTGAGCGAAAAGCAGCAGGTTTAGAACGATGAAGAGATGCATCGCGGTCGCGTTCTCGAGCGGTGCCAAGTTGTGAATGTCGTAGAAGAAAAATGATTCAGTTCCTGGGAATTGGAGAAAAATTGCGGTTGCGTTTGCTGGAGTATGATGAGATGAACGTTTGGTCCAGGCGGATACCTAATCTTACAGAGTGAGTGAAACAACACCCTAATATAAGAATGTGGCAAATTGACTCAGCTTCTGTAACCTTGGAATCAATGATGATTGATGTCACGACGTAGCGCATACTCAGAATATGCCATGAAACTAAAGGAACGCGTTTGGGTGGAAATAACACAGGTGAGATGCTTAACAATTCACCATTCTGAAGAATATATCATTGTGCGACAGTTTGCAGTTTGGAATCGGAAGCCAGGAAGAATAGCGCTTGTATTTGACTAAAGAAGCGACTTCGTAACATAAATTAGAGATACGTAGTACGGTGCAAACCCATATATGAGTCAGAAACTTGACGCTATGGGAGCGGGGCCAAGTAGAGCACTGTGGACTAATCCAGGGCTTGTATGCGCATTGCGCTTTATACACCGGAGTCATCCTGCTCAATGCTAGCCGATTCACTAAAGGTCTTCCATGCATCGCAGTTGCTGGTCAGCGTATCGTTGTTAGTCAACGCCGCAATTGAATCATACTGCTCGACAAACTGCATCGCGAAGCCCTCCGAGGTGTGCCAGCCTATGGATTCATTAGCAGAGTTTCAGACTTTGGGAGCTTTTGACTTACCGATGTGGCAATGCATCAACCAAGCGCCAGGGTTGTTTGTCTCAAATGCCAACACCAAGTATCCAGAAGCAGGAAGCATGGCAGTATCACGACGGGGCGGGTTGTCAAGGTTGAGAGTAACATCGTCATCATAAGTGCCTGTACCCTGCGCGATGACATAGAAGTCATGGCCGTGAAGATGAATCGGGTGGGGCACAGCCAAGGTGGTGGAAATGACTACGTAGACCCATTCATCAGCGTTGGGCACCTGGAAGACGGCGTTGGAAGTCTCAAAAGTCGTCTCATTTTCCATGACCTGCATCAGTGTAGGGTTGTCCCATTCCGAGACAAAGGTTGTGCTGTTGAGCGTCCATTTGAAGAGCAGGTCACTGTTGAGCCCGACGGCGACTGGCTCATCGGCCGTAGCACTGGCTGTTGATCCAACCGTCTTGGAGATGTATGGCACAATGTTGTCTGTCTCGTCGGAGCAGCTGTCCTCGTAGTCGTAAGCAGAGGTGGTGGGCGTGCCAGCTGAGTCGCCGTAGTAGATGATACCGCGAATGTCATCTTCGTTATCATTCTCAGAGCAAGCAGACTGGGGAATTGCGCGCATCCAGAAGTTTTCGGCCACATCTGCTTGATCGGCTGTAACGATAATATCGTAGCGCTGACCCATTCCAATACTGATGACAGTGGCTTCGTAAGGCTCAATAGCAACGAGATCGGATGCGATGACGGTCATCGTGTGGTTGTCTATCATGAACTTCCAGTGTGTGTCGACTGCAGCGTTCACAAGACGGAAAAGGTACGAAGTGCCGGACGTGAAGGACTGGTTGAAGCGAAAGCCGCCATCCTCATAAGTGTTGGTGCCGTTAATGAGACCGTTGTCCAGTGTTGGCGGGCCCTCGGTTTCGGCGGAGATGTAAAGCTCGTCGACCGTCTAATGTTTGTCAGTCAATGTCTCTTCAGATTATATCGTAAAAAGGTATACCTGATGATCCCAGTCGTTCAGAAACAATACACCAAGATCCTCATCGTAGTTCTCGGTGGCAGGCCCATTGATGAGAATGCCGCCAAAGATACCCTCCCACGCCTGAAGCGCAAAGTGCGAGTGGTACCAAGAAGAGCCATATTGCGTGGCCCTCCAAGTGTAGGTCATGGATTCACCAGGTGCGGTTGGGCATTGGGTGATCGAACTAACACCATCTTGGTCGTTTGTGTTCAACTGCCAGATACCATGGAAATGAATGCTCGTGCCGTTGTTCGAAGTCGTAAGTGAGTTGGTAACGTGAACGATGACTGTATCACCCCAGTCTGCAATCAAGGTGGGCCCAGGGATTGAACCATTGACAGCCATGGCAGATCGAGATACCCCATCTGGTGCAACCGTGACATCGGTGAGCTCGAGCCAATATTCACGAGTTACTCCGGTATCAGGGACTTCGGTAGCCGGGTCTGTATCGATGGAGTAATCGCACCACTCTGACCTTGTGGAGGCAGTGTTTCCATCACACGCAGATCTGGGTTCTGTAAATTTGTTATTGAACTGTCTCAGAAGATTTTGCAAGCTAAAGTGATCGAATAAATCGACTGTGGCTTGCACGAAGAACTGAAAGACTCACTCAGATCCGAAGTGAAGGGAAAGGCAGTAGCATAGCCAGCTAGAGCTGCAATGCCAAAGGCACTGCGAAAGAGCATGCTGATATATCAAGCGGTGTGCAATGACACTAACGGAAAGAGCGGCGAAGGAATAGCGAGTGATTTGAAAAACGAGTGAAGGAAGGACTAAACGAATGTCGAATGAGAAGAAGAGCTAGTGAGGGGGCACAGCTGTTCCTTGAAGTATGAAGCAACGAAAGCGAATGTAAAGAAATCTGGATGGCTCTTGCAATAGTGTGAACGTATCATTTATGTCCCAGGTGGTCTTGCCCGGGAGAGCCTTCATCAATCACCTTGCAGTCGATAGTCAATGTTCTGTATCGTGCGTCCTGTAGCCCCCATTCTGTCTCCACCAGCATTGAGCGCCGCGCGGCATGATGTTGAGGCAGCCAGGGCCTCCAATCCATCGGGGAAAATGAGCAGTCTCAACTGATAGAACCCAAAAATGTATGTGTAGTTCCCAGGCTATCGTACCTATTCTCGTAAAACGAAGGGTAAACTTAGGGAAAATCTCCGCCGTCGGCGGTAACATGACACGTGCCCCATGAGCAACGTGAAACAATTTCAGAGTTTTCGTAGAGGGTAATGCCACACTACGGAGGTGTGGCTGAGAAGGCCGCGAAGGGGCCGCGCATGATGGACATGGGTGGGCCACATCATCGCCGCCAAGATACCGCACGATCCAACCAGACCCGCAAATCACAACACTGCGATTGGCCCAGTGTAAACGAACACCCGTACTCAGATGATTCGGGCTGAAGGACTATCCGATATAGCCAGCTTCCCCTGCTTGCGGTCCAGGTACCGGAAAGTTCCACGGCGGCTACAACCGTCCATAGTCTAGTCCCCTCCTACGTACGTGCGTTGGGTGCCGTGGGCTATCGGCGTTTCCCCGAGTAAGTGCAACGACGTCTCCCGGCAAGGTGATTCCGGTCAAAGTACGTAGTAGCCTCGCGGCTTGATTACGTTGTATGTCAATATCCAGGAAGATGATTCTTCCGCCATGAGTGCTAGACGTGTTAAAACCATGAAAAAGGGTAGAGGTGATTGTCCTGCACCCTACTATCATTCCACTCCTTTCTCGACACTCCTTCTCACCAAGCTAACGCTTGTTTTTTCAACCATGCGTGTCAACATGCGGGAATTCCTTGCTGCCTCCCTTCCTCTCCTAGTTGCGGGTGCGCGTAAGCGTGATGTCTCTTCATCTGCAACGTTCCAGCTCTATGCATATGGCGACAACTTCGGTGGCTTGCCATTGTTCTGGGACGGTAGCCTTGCATACGCTGGTAACCCAAGTCTTGCCAACAGCCCTGAAGCTGCCGTTGTGATTTGTATGTCTCTGTTTTTGAATGGCCTCTCTACGCTTCGCGGATCCTTCACATACCCATGGCGGGAACCTGAGTTTTGCTAATACTCTTAGTCACCGCTGACTCGGACCACCACTTTGTCGGCAACCCGAACGTTTCCACCAGCACCGGCACGCCTTCATGGTCCAATTCTACACTCTTCATCCCCGAGCCTTCTGCTGGCGATAAACGTGTCGGCTTCCTCCCGCCCAACAATGGCACCGGCAACGACACCACCCATACTTCCGGTTTCGCATTCTATGGGTCTACAGCTATGCTTTACGGCGACGATGGTGGGATAGCCACCTCCTTCACCGGAAAGAAGTTGCAGGATGGCGTGTATGCTTTGTTTTGGAATGAAACTGAGGGAACAGTGCCATTGACACTGAGGAAAGTTGCGCCGAGCAACCCTGGCTCCAAAGTTCGCTAATCGGAGGCCTTCCCAACCATTATCAAGAGCTTAACAGTTGGCAGCAGCGATGATATAGCAAGGCTGGAAGTGAAATTGCCGTTTTCTGCCGGTGTTCTGATCTGGCCGTCTATAACTCGAATTGTGTACACAAGCTGCGCCTTCTGCGCCTGATCCATCTTCATGCAAACCCCTGAGGTTTTCCTAGCCAACGAAATCTCATTTAAGCTCTCATGCGGGTATCAGTGCTCACAAAAGCTATATATCTGTCTCTGCCATTCATCGCTACTCCTCCTAATAAACGCGCCCCTTTCTTCCATCAACTTTGCTCGGTGTTCATTCGCCTCTTCCACACTCATTGGCAACGAGTATTTGCCCTTGCAGAAGTAATCGTGAACGTAATCCATAAGCTCCTGAGGGAGCTTAATTTCACGATCGTCGTTGCTGCCAGGAGGCCCTTTCTCAGCGAGTAGGTTCACCAGATCGGGAGGCAGTTCGGAAAGCGCTGTCTCAATTTTTTGAGTTTTCCGATCTAATCAAGGCGTCCTTGTACTAGGTCATCTGTTAGGGCGGGATGTTCGTAGTCGGTATGATACGTTTGTAGGGCCGACAAGCCAAAGCGCAATGAAGTGGCGATGGCCAAGCTTCGTCGGGTCCATAAGCTTGAAGGGCGAAACTCGGTGTTGGCTGCGTAGTCCCGTTAGTCAATGACGTATTGCTAGCTCAAATAACTTACAAAACATTGGGAAACGCTAGGAGTCGCCCTTGCTTTGTTTGAACATGTCCATAATTTTGTAGACATGGAGCACCACCACCAACTAGTCTTGTGCCATAGATCTGCTCCAACCAGGGGTAGCTATCCTGGTCAAAGTCAAACCGAGCCTCTTATTTTGTGTGGCTTGAAGTCGGCATACGAAACGACAGGCTATTCTATTCTATATTTTCGCTGTCCTAGTAATACGGAGCGGTAGCTCATATGTGCTCATTCATCTGCCCTTCAACATGCCAAACCCCAACTGGAAATTCTGATTTTTCAAGAGTCAATTCAATTGATGCCATTTTGATGATTACTTGAAGTCCAGAGCCAGAAAATCTTTCGCCAAGACGGCGACTAGCATGCTGTGCATAATCGACATGCTTGTGGGGAACTGGTGGAATTTTCGGTTTCCGGAAACTGCGCCATTTTGCTTGCAGTAGCTCCTCTTTGTGATCTTCATCGTTCTTCCGCCATCGCTTTGGAAGATAGCCGTAGTGTTCTAGACCTTTGTCGCTGTATTTTACATCTGTGCAAGCTTCAGAATTGTCGGGAATTCAATTTACGCAATGTTGATCACTGATGAGAGCTAATTTAGTCACGGTGCTTAGTTTGTTGGAGCAACTATAACACTTACTCTGGATTATAAAGTTCGCCAGTACAAGTCGCAAGCCTTCCTGCGCCCTCACATTTGTGATACGAGACCTCCATTCTCAGGCATTGGTTCCACATGGTGATCCAAGTCTGGATCAGATTTTCGATCGCACAATATATTCTAGGATACCTATTAGGATGGAGGTTGTTAAACGTAATTGGTATATCTGACGCCGCCATTCTCTTTGAAGACTACATTGGCTGGTAACCACTGATATGTTTTAGACCAGTGTCCTGAAGGCACACCGTGGGACAGACGTCAGGGATTGGTCAGGGGAATAGTGGCTTATTTCGGTATTACGTTGCTCTTGCCTGCCCAGTGCTTGACAGCATCCGTCACCCCAACTTGTTCTGCCTGGAACCCAAGAGTTCGGCCATAGACTAGCGGATACATTGACGGATGCACCAAGTCCTGGGTCATGCTGTTGAAATTCGAATGCCAGTATGGCGAGGCCGGATGATCGGCCTTGAGCCTGTGGAAAGCCACTTGTAAGCCTTCATGCAGCTACAGCCTTGGCCGCGATGACACAGATCATGCGAAGTTGATTGTTAAGTTATTTCATTGTGTTACTGGACTACTGTCGAGTATGCTCGAAAACGAGTCCGGGATCTGCTCGCGTCTGTCTAAATATCTTCGTCATACCGAGAGGGCAGCACGACGCCAATAGCACTTGCAGAAAACCCGCAATCTTCCCTTCTCCGCTAGCCGTCTGCGAGAATAATATCCACGGCCTGTTCGGCGATAGCTGCGCACATGTATCAGCAAAGCATAATCTTATCCGCTTACGCGATGACTTACCGTACACAGGCACCTGGTAATGTGCGGCCAGAGGTTTCGGAATCTAATCATTAGTTCCTTCTTCTTACACCTCGAGTTGTTCTTTGGAAAACTTACCACGCTCGCATCAGCAACGCGCAAATTGTTGACTCCGTATACTCTAAGTGAGCTATCAACAACCTTTCCCATAGCCGCGGTTCCCGCAGGATGATACGTCGTGCCAGCTCCCAGCCGAATACGCGCGTCGATCTCCTCTTCCGTCGCATTCGCTCCCAGAACAGGAAAGCCAGGAGGAGTATGTTCCATTTCAATCAGGTCCTTACCCTCGAGCGTTTCCAACATGAGTCTTGACTGCATGCGGAAGCCTTCACGCATGACATGGCGATCCAACTCTGTGGCGTAGTAGTTTGGGTCGATTATAGGATTTTCGGTGGCATCAGACGATGCCAGAGAAACTGAGCCGCGTGAGGTAGGAAGACAACCCATGAAGAACGTGGTCACAGAAGCGCCATCAACGGGAACCTGCATACCCTGCGCTTCCGCACCGAATGCGAAATACATGAGTAGCATCTCAAGATGCGTCCGGGGACCCTTCAACATATCATGATTCTCGGACACAGGCCCCTCGTCCTTCTCGATTGCAGACTTCAACGGCGCAGTCGAGACGGGAGCGCGAACCAGGAAATCCACAGGCCCTCCTTTCTCGTAATTCGGACCACCAAATAAGGGCGATCCAATTGCAAGACCCTTTTCAGGATGTCGAAGTTTCCAGTATCGATACATCATGAGATGATCATGAAGGTTTTGGCCCACATGTGATAGCTCAACCGTGATTGGGATATCGTATTGTGCCAAACAATCTGGATCGCCGATGCCAGAAAGCATCAAGACTTGCGGTGTTCTGTAAGCGCCAGCTGTGAGAACGACCTGGCCGTCCTTCTTGAGATCGATGATCTGGCCGTTAGTGAGTTCGACGCCTACTGCAGTCTTCTCCTCAAATACCACGCGCTTAACCACAGTCTCGGTGAGAACCTGCACGCCGTCAAGCGGGTACACCGACTGAACCATCTGCCTCTTCCCATCTCGCCAATTTTCCACCAGGTCGCTGATACCCTGAGGCCGACCGTCGTTCAGGTCGTGGATGTGCGGTATCCCAAGGTGCGACCAAAGCTTCCGCACGTCGTGGCGCAAAGGATACTGACGCCCCGACGAGGTCACAGATGCAGTATGAACCGGTCCATCATGGCCGTGTTGTGACGGGTCTGCAGTCGGATCGAAATGTTTCTCGGTCCGCTTGAAGTATGGCAAGAGACCCGCATAACTCCAGCGCTCATCGCCTACATCGCGGCTCCACTCGTCGTAATCCTGCGCATCGCCGCGGATCCAACCGCCTACAGCCTGTCAACAAGAACCCACAAACCTTGGGAATACATACCAGAGTTCATGACAGTGCCGCCACCAAGCCCTTTAAAGCCAACATTGCGCTTCGGCTTCCCGTCAAGGTGCGCTTGGGGCGTGGTAGTGTAGTTGTAATCGAACTCGGAAAAATGCAGATTAGCAGCGCCAGCCGGATCAATGACGTGCGGATTTCCGGTGGGGTCACTGCCTCCTTCGATAAGCACAATCGAAAGCTCCGGCTTCCTCTCGTGAAGGCGCGATGCGATGACTGTCCCCGCTAAGCCGCCGCCTACGATGATGATTTCGGCCATGTTGATGGTTTCTTGAAGAGCTGTAGCAGAACGAGCAACAAGTCAGCGATTAAATTAATAAATACTCCAGTAGTACAGACGTGTGTCTGCCTGGCGCCATGATGGAGGACACTCAACTAACGTGAGGTTTCATGCAGTCAGCTTACACGCACCAATGGGACAGCGCACCAACGTGTGGCGCTGCCAAGATATGTAGGAGGTGATGTAAATGCTTCTAGATTAATTCTAGCCTCTGTATTACAATTGAAGTTATTGCTTACATACCCTTGCACCTGCATTTCTTTCATAAGGCAAAACCGGCTTTCGGAGAAACCTACACGATCATCAAAGCTACCGCTCTCGGTATACCGATTATGGAGTATACCCCGACCATCAAACAGATCCCTATCACTTATTGGTCGAGATCGTGAGTGATCTTTGTTGCATCTCGTATACCTGGGCAACTTGATCCCCCTAAGCGTGAATCCAGTCAGCGCATCAGCTTCACCCGACCCATGCCACCCTCAGGCCAAAGAAACCCACTCCAGCTTCACTTCCTTCTCCTACTATCCCCCAGTTCAGCTCTCGGATCAACATTGATCGACTCGCCTGTTTCTCTATATGTGAAAAAAAGGGGGCATAGTTCGTCGGACTATCGCCATCCAGCAGCCTAGTCGTTCTCTCTCAATCACCCAGATCGTTGGTATAAAGGCTCGGATCGTCTACACTTACCTCTTGGTTCTTTGTGTTCAGGAGTCGAAGTACAGTGTTATGGAAGGATCGGGATACGGATACGGAATAGGCTTAGCGCCTTGGCTCAGAGTCACCTAGATAGTTCGGCAGCCGCCTCAACACCATGAATCAGACCTGTACGATACCTCACTCTTTTTGCTTGCTTTGGGCATTACGCCCCACCACTTGATGGCGGTTGGCATTGTGCCACACCATACAGGGCGGTCACCATCAGCCCAGGCTACCATGGCGGACCATGGGCGTGGCAGCGGGCCGAGCAGTTTGCTACCGTGGTCGAGTCCGTGTACGAAGCACTCATCGATGACGGTGTAATTTCCTGAGCCATTGAGACCGGGCCGCAAGACGAAAGAGGTCGGGCAACCGAGGAAAATGGCGATGATGTCGCCCACTTGTGCACCTGACGGACCGAGACCGATGTAGCCTTGGTTTTTCTGGAAGAAAAGTCATACAGCACAGCAATGAAGCGGGTCAGAAAGATTGCCTCTGATGCTATAACTTACGGTCTCTGTTTTGGATGCGCCAAAGAATGATAGATCCCTGAAATCCTGCTTAACCTACGCGTCCGTCGAAGTAGGAATTCAGTGAGGCTCTCGCTACTTCGTGGTGTTACAATTAAGCATTAGTGCATAAAACTCTGGTATGGACTCAATTTTCGGCCAGTAGGTAGATTTATTCAGCCTGTCTGGCTGCCACTGCCTTACCCCCCGGATAGCCTCACTGCTATCCAGCCATAGCGGCAAGGGCTCGCCAGTATTGAAAATTTACTTACAGTACACAGCAAACAACCGCAGCCTATTGGATCTAGTTTTATTGCCCGGTTGTGTGTTTGCAGCATGCTCGATTGCATAGACAGCACGAGAGGCAGTTGTCTCCTCCTTCTGTATCGCAATTGTGGAAATGCTAAAAGGTCTTTGGGAGATTGCAGCTTGATAGAGTACGTCCGTCGCATACATGCCAGCACCGGTATTGCTCTCATCGTACTCGACTTTCACACTGGCTGCATGTTTTGGGGGGGGGGGGGGGGGCGGACCAAACAACCCGTATATCTGGTCTCGAGGATAGGTACACGCTTTGAGTATCGCCGCAAGATAGAGCAGTCTCGTGAAACACAAAGTTGGCAGACGGGCCATGGTTCCTGTGGCCTGCCCTAGTCGTTCTCGACGACCATCAGGACTTTGGCCTTAGATTATGAGCAGTAGAACGCTTCTGCAAACGGCGCGGCCGGTATTTTTTCGTGACAACACCGAGCGACAGCGCACGGTCGAATCTCTTGTACAATCCAGAGTCGATGAAATCAAGGACGCTGTAGAAGCGTTCGAATGCGATTCCAGTTTTCTTGAGTATAAGGGAGCTTGTAATCTGGATCGAATCATTCCTGTTATTCAGTGTCCCAGGTGCTGAAGAACAGTCCAGTGTCTACTTCTACCACTATCTGTTTGCCGAGGTATCGGAAGGTCCTCAGCGCGCGAATGCTGCTGCAGTCTTCTCTCCCCAACCAAAGTGTGCTCATCCACGCTGGCCTATAAACATTGTGCATCCGCAGAACCTGGCGATTCAACTCATCGTAGTTGCTCTGGTTGAGGCAGATCGCGTCAATTTATGAATTTCCTGTTTGAATAGGATGTCGCAAGAATTGTACAGCAGTCGTCAGGCTTTTTCGTGACATGTAATTTGGTTGGACCATTGGGGCTGTCGACCATGATTATCTTCGACTTGGTTGCATCTCCCTACTGTAGTGCGTCAGCTTCATTGTCCTCCAATCTATCGCACGACGAGAGGCATAGGGAAATATGACATACCATCCAGGATACTGCTTCATACTTCAGTATGATTCTATCACATTCTTGTATGGATATGTACCGTTCATTGTGGAAATTAGGGTCTGGGTGATTTTATTGTACAACTCCGTCTTTTTTGTTCCTGAGGAAGTATTCGTATTTAGGGATCTAATATCCTTGTAAGCTGAACGGGTCGTTTCCCGCCTAGGCACGCGTTACCCGACTTACTGTTTAGAATGCCCCCCAGTCTTCTGGCATATCCCGCCTGATCTCGACAAGAATCAGTCTTCCCGGTCAAGTTCTAGACGGCGGTGTCAGGACATGATGATCAAATTTGATTCTGATATCATCATCGAACTGGTGAGACTGAGAGGATCGGACAGAGGACATTCATGTTTTGGAAGCGCGCGTAATCCTTCTTGTTTTCTTTAGTTGTACGCCATGGCAACGATGCTATTATTATATGTAAAACCTTTGGCTTTGAGACGCATGGTATACCATCGCAGGAATCGAGACCAAAGAGGGTGATTCACGTAAGCTGGTGGCACGGTGACCGGAGACGGACTACCTATTATCGTAAATCGATAGTGAAAGATTGCCGCCTCCACGCTGGAACCTTGACGCTGATGGATTATGTATCTGACTATTAGCAGGTATCGATTGTGAATCGAGATGATAGATTTGTGGTTGAGTGATGGTCAAGGAATGGAGTTTGTATGTACCAGCGCAAAGCATGCGGCTGGAAGGTCATGCTGCACCGGTGAACCAAGTACGTCAACATTTCAGGTCTTGACAAGTTCATTAATAGCAAAGGAAAACTCGGCGGACACCTGCATCGCCACGCTCGAAACGGTCGGCGGAGGTACCATTGGCGTGAACATGCCACTCAAGACCAACCGTGTGACAAGGAGTACATGTTAACATTGATTCTTATTCATTGCAAAGATGCGGTCTTCTTGACTTGCCGCAAAGGCGCACCTCATCGATGTATCAATAATTTCATAAAGAGCGTATCGTTCTGATCAGACGGCTAGGTATCGAGAGCGCAAAAATCCAGCCTTGGTATCAAGTCTAAGAACGCGGAACAGCTCGAAGATGAAGTGATCTCAAAATTAGCGCGACCGTTCGAATGTAGTGAGTCTCGGCAAGGGAAAAGACGTTGGGATGTTGATACTGAAGAGACTATTTGTGCAGCAGGTGGTCGCGTCTGGCACTGTGGGGGGACGCTAGAGCCAATGTGATGGCACTTGATGTGGGGTCCTTCAGCAAGCATCTCTTTTCATGTGTCGGTGACGAGTTCGAATATCTGCAACTACTCGATCATCTTGAGCAGGAAAGGGCCTTCGAGCTCTGGCATGATTTCCTTGGTTGCTAGCCAAACGATGTCGGATGGCCAGTGCAGGTACCTGATCGTATCTCTGAACCCACGCTTCTAGCCACCGGCACACCCAGACCCTTCCGTTCCCCCATCACCCAACGAAGGCAAGAAATAAGAGTATTACATATAAATTAAATTTTGTACAAACCCAGCTACCGAAGTGTGGAACAAAAGCTTACCTCGGAGCAGATTGAAAAGAAAGAGGCCGACTATATTGCATACCAACATATACAGCGTCATCGCCATGATCCATCCCAACGGTTGCGCAGCAACACACATACACACAACTTACATCCTATGAAGTTATCCCAAGGCCGTCATTCATAGTAAAGGAAATTTCCCCAGGCCATTGCTTAGGCTATTCCTCGGATCATTATCACTGTTTTGCACTTTTGCGTTGCTTGACTCTGGAGCCGATAGTCTCTGGCTCTACAGCCGTAGTGCCGTTGGCGGGGGTGGCGGGCGCATCTTCAATCTTGTCCAATTCAGCGTCGACTTCCTCTTTCAGAAGCGCATCCTTCTCTTCAGCCTCTTCATCGGTAGGAGCGTACTCGCTGCGGTCGTCATCGGCGTCCTTGTACACCACAAATCGGTAGGCGATCCTGCAGATGAAGAACCACCAGAACAAGTTGACAGCTTGAAGGGAGGCCAGGAGTGCGAAGGTAATGTACTGGCTAATCCAGCACTTGTACTGTTGTGTCTCCCAGTTGAGTTCAAAGGGGCCAACGGTCTTGAAGGTTGTGAGGATGGACCAGATGATCTTGAGGTTGATGTAGTGACGAGTGTAGCCCCAGATGACCATGAAGATGAAGAAGTAGGGGCCGACGATAGGAGAGTCGATGTAGTTGAGGCACTTGGAAGTCTTGGGTCACGTTAGCATCCAAGAATACATTGCTTAAAAAGCAGACTTACAGCCAAGAAGAAATCGGAAACATCGTGAGTGATGTAGACGGCGATACCCATATATGTGAAGTGAAACCTGTAGCTCAACCAGATCAAGCTGACAGTGATGATGTGATGGGCAACCAGCTCCTTGAAGTCCTTCCTCGGCTTCTCAAGCATCAACAACAGCACGATAGCTTGCTGGGCCCAGTAACTAGCCTGGAGAAGGTAATATGCCTTGACAACGGCTTCGTGGGTACGGTGGGGGAAACCTTCGTACATGCCGATGGGGTTGAAGTACCACACGGGAGTGCGGGACATGATCCAGATACCGAACGGACCATAGATGGCAAAGTACAAGGCCGTGTACGCTTGTTCCATGAAGCGGGACTGCTTGTCCCTGTTCCTGATCCCGAAATGTATGGCGATGGGGCGAATGAGGCGCTGCATGCAGAATTCTCGGGTGAAACTCAGGACGATAATGTAAAATGCCACGAAAGCAAAGTCTCGTCCACCTTTGCCATAGTGCCGAGGTCCATTGAGGTCTTCGCGGACGTGGGCGGGGATGAGGGGATCATCGCGTGCGAGCGGGTACGAAAGGAAGATGCAAGCGGACAGCGGATTCGACGGGTAAGGGTAGACAAGATAAAGAGCTATGATTGTGAGACCGAGGATGAGAGGGAGCAGCCATGTGTGTCGTATGCACATGCGCTTCGCCTTGGAAAGGTAACGACGCGTCGTCTTTCGTTTTGAGCGTCGAGTAGATTTGTCTGATTTCTAGCAGCTTGTCAGCGCATGTTCTTGGTAACGCCCCAATAGATTCAATCCCATGTGCTGTGCACACACTCATGACACATGCAGGGCTACCAGGGTACATCGTGGAGGCCACGTACCATATCCATACTCGTTGGGCTGTTCAGCGGTGGAGTGCCCGTCCTGTGTGTCGCCAGCGCAGGCACATCAACGTCGCCAGGTACATCGGCACCGAGTGCACTAGACTTCCTTCTCCGTCTCGGTGCGCCGTTTGTTGTTGGGTTGTGTGGCAGTGCGCCGTTTAGCGGAGGAAACGGTTCCGTCATTATGAACGAGGAGTAGCTGCAGGATTGGTGATCGCGGGAGGCAGCGCACAGGGTCCTGGGCGGTTGTGTGGGCAAAGATTATGTACAATTGAGCAACCAAAGCGCTGGAGAAGAAGAAGGAGAAGAAGGGGAGGAAGAGGAAGCAGACGCTCGTCACAAGATGAAAAGCCGCCAGCGTGCACCAGAGTTGCGGTGGGTACGGATGATATGTGTAAAAGTTGCACGGTACGACTCCTTTCCCGAAGCTCGCCGCAAGACTTCCCTGCCAATTTCCGACCCATCAGTGGGGCTCTTGGCTCTCCCGTGCGGCAAGGATTAGTATGTCGATCTGCCACCAGATATCGGTCAGGGGTGACGTTATGTCAGCATCGGTGTCGCCCAAGAGTTCCTTTGGGGATAGGAAGGGCCGAGGCTGACATGTTAATTCGTACGTCGACCATTGCGGACCCTGGCTCGAGGTCCGGTCCGGGGCAGTTCCGCCTCTCTGACGGGCTGCACGTGCATCACATGCAAGTCTTGAAAGCAGGTCATCATGTGCTCATCGAAACCGGACGAAATAATAATTGTATTATGGCGCTACCCTGCGAGGCGCATACGGTGCAATCACAGTCAGATTACGGCGCGCAGTGCACCTGATAGAACGACAATTAGTCCTGTTGCTCTGCTACGTATCGCAACCGACGGATCCGCACACTGCAGTAATCAAGGCTCACTCAGTCGGCCTAAGCCGACTCCCAGGATGCAGATTGGTTTTATGCGGAAATGATCCCACTGGGTGAAATGGCGCGCCATTCGCTTTGGTATGTTCAAGCTTTTTCCCTGCAATCTCCAGACTCTTCTTCAGCTCGGTGGTGGGTGTTCCAAGGCTGCTCACAGTCACCGTACTATCCATGCTTCCTTTCCTAGAGAGCGCGCCGTCTTGCCGCAACAATCCCTTGATGCCGCCCGCCTTGCGAGCGGGCAGTTCACCTTTACCGGCCGTAGCCACGTACAGCAAATATTTCAGATTCGGTAAGGTGTGGCGGATGTCGACTGGGCGTAAACCAAGAGAGTTGGACAGTATCTCAATGTTCTTATTCAGCAGAAAGACGCCGTACTCAAAGCGGTACCTTACGACGTTCTTCATGTATAGGGGATACGTGCGTTGATTAGTTTGTTGGTTCTCGGTAACGGCTAGCGGGTCATCGATGGTCGATGTCGAACCGTGGACTGATATAGGGTATGGCAGTATGACGGAGAGATAGGGTGAAAGCAGACTGACGACTTGGGCAACATGACCCAGTGCGGCAGAATTCACGTCTTCTTCCACGTCCTCGAAAGCCGAATTCGGTAGTAAAAGCCCTCGGATGGTGAAGGTAAGGGATTTGCCGGACACAGGCTCGATGGGGAAGATACCAAGCAGATCTTCGCAGACCCTTCGTCGTTGGCCAGTTATGTCTTCCCCAGTCTTTTCCAGAAGCTCCTTGGTCTCGGCGTCCTTGGACCTTTGCCCCGCAATTTCACCATGGGCCTTTGCCTGCTGCTCACGTCCCAACTTCATTCTCTCTCGCCGACTCTCTATATTGGCTTGCAGTTCGTCTCGTCTTCTTCGGGCAGCCACAACACGGCGTTTCTCGGCAGCTACGGCAGCCTGGACTGTTCGCAAGCTTTCTTCTGTTTCAGCGACTGATTCGACAGTGGAGATGTCGTCTTTGTTTGCTGCGAGTATGCCCTCAATTTCGTCAGCGATGCGATCTCGCGTCGTCAATGCATCTTGGATGCAATCGTCCAGCGTAGACAAACGCATCAAGGCATCGTATGACGAAGATGGGAGCACTTTGCCGTCGGGGTTCTCTTTTGGTGGCGCAAGTAGTTCTCGTCGTGTCCGTTCCTGTATTGGCAGATCTGTGAAGCTAGTGTAGATGCCGTCTGTCATGTGAAACAGTATGCAGTTCTGCGGAAGAGAGTGTCGGAAGTCACCCAGTGTTTTCCCGACAAAGTGAAGCGATGGGAATTGCACCGTGTAGTCCAACAGGAACTGCCACTCCTGCATCGTCTCGCTCCTTGCCCATACTTTGACGGTAAGTTGATCCAACCGTGTCACACCGGGCCCGCATGGGTCCAAGTCGAAGAACTTGAAGTTGGGGTTCATGGCCTTCTCCGCGACCTCTGAGATGTAGACTGGGTCCTGTTGGTCCTCGACATGCAGGGTAAAGAAGGTGTCGGCCATGCGCACGGCAGTGATGTCCTCCAGCTTCTTCTGGCGGGTCAAGGGACTTGCATTGGTCCATTCCAGTGTGGAACGCCTCCTCAGCCCTTTTCCGTTGCCCGGTCTCGCTGACTTCCTCGAGGTGATGGCGTCGCGCAAGCCGCCATTGCTGCGCCGTACGGTGTCGTCAGGGGAGTTGAGGTCGCCCGATGACCAAGAATGCACCAGGCCCCTGCTTTCCCTCAGCGCAAGAGTCTTGGTGGGCGACTTGAGCGTGCTCGGAATTGCGTCATCGTCGATGGTCTTTCCGCGCGGTTTCGAGGGGCTTGCAGTGAGGGTGAGATTGCGAATGGTGATGCCTTGCAGATGCCTGAGCTTGCGATTCTGGACTGTTGTTAGCTACGTCGGCCAGCAATGCCGGTTACGCAACGCACGTATGGTAGCAGCCACGGGCGCTCGCGTGGTGGAGGAGGGTCGGGCTGGCCGGCTGCATGGGGCGGATCGCCGGCCATGTTTACGTAGCTGGTCGCGGAGGCAGGCAGATGTATTGGGAATCGTGTTTGCGCCTCATTGGAGCATTCCAGGGCAAGACAGCAGGCGCATGGGCAGTGTCATGCGAACAGCCCATAGTAAGTGCCGCAGCTTGCTACGGGTCGAGTGGCGCGGAGCTGTCGCGTTGGAGCAAGGAGCCCGAGGGCCGCTGGCGTTCCGCGGGAGAGGGCCCGTGCACCTTGGATTCTCGCATCTTTGCAGCCATCTCCAACATGATTTGCAAGTCGATTGGCATCGCCAGCAACCCCGCGCCATGCCTCGCTCACTCGCCCGGCTCCGGTACAAGCCGCCGCTACAGCCCATTACTTTTGCCAACAGTGCAAGGCGCATAACACCGGCCCACGAGGAAGTCATCCAGAGGCGTGTCGCCGCCTATGTCCAACGCCAGTCGAACCCCAAGCACCTCCGCCTGCAGACCGTCGTGAACGAAAAGGCGAGGCGGCAGGCGACCGGGCAGCATGTCAATGCCCCGATCAAGCCCTACACACTCCGCGACGTGGTCGATCCGGACGGCACCGCGAAGCATGGCGAAATAATCTACATATTCCGCAACACCAAGACGAACCAGATTATATATTCCTTCCAGGAATTGTTGGATGCATGGCGCCCACACTGTCTTGTCCGACTAGCCGCTAACCATCCCCAGAACCACCACCTCCAACAACTCCCCTTCATCGGCAAGCACTCGAAGCCGCCTGCGCTGCGCCCAGATGAATGGGTACCCCACTGCGTCGTCACCTTCCCTACCCCTGCCCAAGGCCAAAATGCCTTCCGCAAGCTACGCGAGTTCCGGAGGCTGCACGAGACCGCTTGGGAAAAGACGAACCCTGAAATGATCTCAATGGAGCGCAAGCAAAGGGTGAAGAAGATTATGGATCAACGCGCCAACACGAGTGCCGACCTGGCCGAAGTCTTGCGCTTACAAGAGGAGCACGGTCTCAAGGCCGCGGGCGAACTGCTGGAGCATGAGCAAAAGGCGACTGCCATCCTGGACAAGCGGTGGGAGCAGATTGATGCCATGGCCAATGCGAGTATGGCCAAGGAGAAGCCGACAGACAACCCCAAATGGCTGCAGGGACAAATACGCTCTATGGATCTGAAGCTCAAGATGAGGCACAACCAGAGCGAGGCTGATCAAAAGAGCTTGAAAGCCACCAAAGCAAGTCTCGAGACTCGCCTAGGAAAGGTCCAGTACGCAATCAGAAAGGCCGAACAGTTCAAAAAGCTACAGAAAGACCTCGCGCAAAAGGCAGCACCAGCCAAGGAGCCAGGTGCTGAGGCAAGGCTGGACGAATTGAAGTCTCAGGCGCGCATCCTGGAAGAAGCACTCCAGAACCCAGATCCTACCCGCTCCGCATCAGATCTTGAAATGGACACTGCCCTTCTCGCCCAGCAAAGGTCCGAAATTGCCACTCTTGAACAGGCTTTTGATGCCAAGGCCCAGGCTGAGTCCCGCGACCACTACATTGCTCGCTCCGTCCTCCCCAAGGCCCTCAAGAAGACTCCCGTCAGGCCCTATACCCTAAACGGCATCTCAGTGCGATGGGCAGACATGCAGGACGCTCTGTACGCCTCACGCCAATGGCCCGAAGCCATTGAGCATGAGCCTCTCGAAATTCACAAGGCTCGCGGAGAGACGCTGATGCTTTCAGCTGAAGAGTACGAGATTGAGAAGAGCCACGACGTTAGCCGTGTGTTGCAGGCTCTGCGCGAAAGGGGCGATAGCTTCGGTTTGCCGCAAGAGTCGGCAAATGTAGCACCAGCGCTGCGAAGCGGCATGCCCGCCTTTATGCCGATACGGAACGCTTCCACAAACGCTACCGCATAACGGCTAATGTACACTATGTAGACAATCACTGTTCAAATTCACGCAAGATCTTCAACCCAAGTGGCCGCATGGTCTGCGTTCGTGATGAGCTTTATACGCATATTCCTTTGACAAGTGAAACATTGCCCATCTTGGAAGTTATCGGGAATGTCCATGGATATCTGCTATACCATTCACCCGACCCGTAGCAAGACGTCAAAAGAGCTGACTAGAGCGAAAGCGGAGAGTTTAAGTAGTTTCGCTAAAACACTGTGGTCGTTCGTACAGGTTGTACAATGCGGTTGTCCAATCAACGCAATCGCATTACGCTTGGACTTACCACCTTGGGCGCACGCGGCGACCTGCTACATGCGGTGCGCTACTCCCCACGTGTCTCGAGCGTAGAACCACGGCTGCCGATCTTGACTTGTGCGAGGTCTTGCCTGTAGGCAAATATGCTTTCGCGAGGGTGCTGCTCCATCATGGCGGCATCTAATGAGACCCTCGCCTGGCATAGGGCGCGCCCTATCATGTCACATCCTCGTACTACGATTTGCCACATCCAAACTATTCCCTTTGCGTGCGGAAAAGTACGATGACTGGTAAACGCTTGAGCACGGCTACAGACGCTCTAGATGCCCAGACCTAGCCCCAGCTCTACCATTTAATCAAAGCGATGCAGTCTCGGATTTCTTGGGCTACCGATACTAATCAATTAGTCCACACAACGACTTCAAGCAGCTATATCCCACCAAAAATTTCCCTTCTCTATCCACGCCCAGCATGTACCTCCGCGCCGTACACGCAGAACAAGACATCCTCAAGCTGCAACAATTCATCCGTGCAAACCCCCTCGGCATCTTCACCACAGCCATCGAATCAAAAACCACACCCTTCCTCCAATCAAGCCACATACCCTGGGTCCTCGACGTGTCAGCCCCGAAAGGCGATGATCAGCACCTAGGTGTTCTACGCGGCCACATTGCGCGGGCAAACCCCCAGGCAAAAGCGCTAATCGAGCACCTGACCGCTGCATCATCTCAGGAAACCAACACCCAGAGCGATGAAGGCCGTCCTCAAATCCTCTCTCGCGATGTAATGGTGCTGTTCAATGGCCCGGCACATCACTACGTGACCCCAAAGTTCTACACTGAAACGAAACCCGCAACGGCAAAAGTAGTCCCGACGTGGAACTACTCCGCCGTACAAGTCTACGGCCGCGCCTCCATCTTCCACGACACCAAGTCTGCAGCCACCAGCGCGTTTCTGGATAAGCAGATCCGCGACCTTTCGATGCAGTCTGAGAAGGAGATTATGGGATACAGGGAGAAGCCGTGGCAGGTTGATGATGCGCCGGCGCCGTATATCGAGATTATGAAGAAGGCCATTGTGGGTGTGCAGATTGAGATTTTGGATTTGGGCGGTAAGTGGAAGATGAGTCAGGAGATGGGTGTCGGGGATCAGAAGGGTGTTGTCGAGGGGTTTAGGGGATTGGGGTCCGAGTTGGGAAGTGAGATGGCGGAGACGGTGTTGGAGAGGAGTAAGATTGGGAAGTCGTGACGCGGGGGCTTGAATGGAATTTAATTGTGATAGTCTAGAGTGCGTGTTTTGCTCATTGCACGTGCATTTCTGGCGATGCTGCTGGTTGGCATGCAGGCTGTTTTGTTTTCCTCCAGTGTCTCTATGCACTCCGCTGGCCAAAGGAGCTGGGAGAAATACCTAACTACTAATTCTTCTATCATACCCCGCCTGCGACCTCCCAGATTAACGCATACACCCCACATGACGACCAATCCCTGTGTATCTACTGATCACTTCCATCTACAGCGGAATTGTCCTTTCGCAACACCAAGATGTAAGTATCCGTCTAGTGTTGCATTCACCTTGAAACATCCCGCAATACCGATGCTCAAACGGTCCCAAAATGCTAACCGCAAACATTGCTAGAGCTTTTTGGGTTGCCGCGGCCCTGGGATGGCCGAGCAACCAGGTTCTGGTCGAATTCGCGGACGTGTTGATCTCGGTGACTGCTAATTTTGGCGAGAAGCGAAAAATGCAATCAAGTCTGGTAGTAGCTGGGAATATTGCGCGAAGCAGTCTTATACAGTATGGCATTTATAAGATTGCGTAGGCTACTGGAAAGCAACCAGGCCAGGATGCAGCTGAATCCCTTGGTCATCAGTCAACTCTTGGGTTAACTGAGAACCATCTCGATAACCTAATGCCTCCTCTGGCCGGACCAGTGTGGCATGGCTTCTAGTGACGTCAAAATCTGACAGAGGCTTATCTCTGGTCTGCATTCTCAGACTCAATTGTCGTCTGCTCCATCTTCTTGGTGACCTCCTCTTCATCCAGCTTGAGAGTAAGCTTCTCCAGCCTCTCTTGCAGCGCCTTCTCCGTTTCCTTGAACCTCTTTTCGAACGCTTCATCATCTTCCTCGCCAAACTCCAGCGCCGTGGGCGTCTTATCTCCCTCTCCATCAGCTTCTGTGCTTCCCTCTTCCCTGCTCTTTGAAGTCTTGTTCTGTTCTCGCAACGCTGCAATCCTCCTCTTCTTGACCTCCTCAGTTCTTCGCTCACAAATCTCCAACCTTTTCAAGCTGCTCTGTGGCCATGATTCTTTCAAAGCACCGCCCTTTTGGAACGTTTTCGCCCCCTCGGGCAAGCTTATCCAATCAAGCTTACTTTCCACAAAAATGTGTGCATCTGGCTCCATAAGACTCGGAAAATCCAGTGTTCCTATGCGAACATCGCAAAGCGCTCCTCCATGTACGCTTTCAGACCAAAGGTGCACGTGGCATGTTGGGCACTCTGCGTGTCGCGCAATGGTCCCAGCCTTCTTTTCGGTCATGATGTGGGCTGGCGGAACCGATGAGATGATCTTGATGTAGTATAACTCAATGGTGAGAAACATAGAAAACGCGCTCCCCGTGCGCTTTTGGCAGTCTGGGCAGTGGCAAGCGTAGCAATGTAGAGGGGATGTGAGTAGGCGGTAGCGGACGGTGTTGCAAACACAACCGCCGGTTATCGCTGGGAACGACTTGGGTGTAGCCATGGCGGTGATTTCCATGTTTTGACTTCTAGTGCGCGCGCGAAAATGTTAAACTTGAAATATCGTCGTGTTGGCGTATGTGTTCAGGAGGGAGAGTCAGCATGACGTTTGTCTATGCCAAGCCACTACTTAAACTAGCGTATGTCTCTCGTTGACGCGACGTCGGCCTGTGTCGGACAAGCCATGATTGCAGTCCTCACGCACTCTAGTGCCATAGTTCATGCGCGTCTATCGTACGATTGGTATGATCCTACGATATGCTTGTCTTGTCAGGGAGAAAGGCCGCCCACGGAAAGTCCCACCTTTCCAGTCGGCGCAGGGGGTTCAGGCCAGCTCGCCTTCAGCTACATCAGTACCCTTGACATTGAGAGCTTTGAACACAACGTATCACTCGACATGCCGCGACGATTACATAGGAATTTTTTAAGAATGCGACAGTTTGCATGAGGTGTGACGCTGTCCCAAGGACTGGGACAGCGGATAATTCTCAGCAAGACAATGGGGAAGTGGCCAGCGTCTGCGAGTGTCGTCGCGAACTGCAACAACAGCGATGTACATGATGTCTTCAAAAATCTAGGCTACCTTTTTGAATCTGATTACAGTAGTGGTGATTTATGTCATGTATACGTAGACAGCCGTGATTGTGATTCATCCTCTATATGGAGGGCACCTCACTTTGCCATGGCACTATGAGACACAGGTCTGCACTTGCGACTAGGCTTTCACATCTTGTACCAAGCCATACACCATATATTCCCACAGCGTACGTGGCTGAAAATCAACAGTCAGCCCTCCACAGAATATCCTCCAACGACTTACTTAGGCTGGTAAATGGGTCTCCGCATCGGGAACCCATTTTCTATTATATCTCCACCACTACCTATACAACATAGATATTAAATAGCTTATCTTATAGCTAGAATCTAAATCTATATTATATACTTAGAAAATATTTCTCTAGGTCTAATAGGTAGAAATTTATTTGCTAACCCACGTTGCCAAGAGTTGGGTCTCCTCATTTTGCTCCGATCTAAGATATCTAGCTAGCTAAGATAGCTAGCTAGATATCTTCTATATATAAAAGATAGATCCAGATTCTAGCTATAAAATGGGCTATTCACTGTCTATATTGTACAGGTAGTGGTAGAGATATCGCGGAAAATGAGTTCCCGATGTGGAGACCCATTTTCCACTCTAGACTTACTCTCAAAGGTCTTCGCCATGGCATCTCGCATGAAAGTCAGATGGGTATGATTTCCCACTCCTCCTGCAGACCCAGATCCGGCCACCATGTTCATTGCCACATTGACCATCGCAAGCGTAGCCTCCACGAGTCTCAAGCCGCAGTCCACGCTTACCTAATCTATTTTCGTTGTATCTGCCATCATCATGAACATCGGCCATTCCTTGGAATTGCCCATACCTCTAGGGCTAACAAGCTTGTATAACTTAGATGCTTCATGTTATAGCTGGAAGCAGAATCTCATGACGGCGAAGTGAGTGATCTTTATGAGGGGTAATGGGCCACTGAATTCTTTTGTAACATGCGCTTGCGCCCGAGTAGTGAGGTCAGCAAGAGAATGTTCCGGGAGCACGGAATGTCAGCTCTTATTCCAGTTAATAAGCTTGACCTTCTTGCCTGGGGTACCTTCCGCCACGATTTCATCAAGAAGATCCCCGTAACGATAGCTGGTTAGGACACTGTCTCGAAGAAATTTTGACATTACGCACGGGTTGGTCAGCGCGCAATCGAGAAACCTATATGGTGACGATACCAGCAATCTTTTCGAATAATCCAACAAGGTACACAGAAGATAATAGGGGATCATGGATGGAATCCAAAGATATTTGCTCGACTTCTTTGACCAGTCGAAGTGCCGCGATGCAAGGGTTAGTCGTGTTCCCGTGAGAGAAACAACTATTTTGTTACACACTGCGGTAGCCTTCAACTAGTAGATGCAGTCCAGTCACAAGAGGAGCTTGGAGCGAGATATCTGAATCATTGAATATCCCCTCCAAGCCGACCAAAAGAGGGAAACATTCTGCTGGCTGTAGGGGTCCGTCTTCGAAGGCACTCGTGCATTTCGATTCGCCAGATGAATCGGCCATGCAAGCCTGATCTAGAGGAGATCGGTAGGTACTGTAAATAATTGGTCTTGTAATCTCAACATCGTGGGCGTGGATCTCGTGGCTTGACTGTGCTATGTCAAACTTCCGCGTGATTCCCCCCTACCAATCGATGCAACCAATCCGTCGTTGTGAAGAATATCCGTGAAAGTGACGGTAAAGCAATTTTCAAGCTTAATACGCTCAGCGATGACTGGCGAATAATCTGCGGGTGTGAAGTCAGGGAAGAATGCTTTGGTTTCCTCCTATGGCCACGCTGGGCCACAGCCGCGAGTAAATCCTAAGAAGCCACGATCGAAGCTAGACTCTTGCGCATGACGCTGACCGGGGCAGATTTTCTGATCCGTTTCAATTTGTTCAGGGTCGCATGCTTCATAGACCTTGAGAGGATTTCTGTGGGCGCGTGGACCTGAGTCTTGATCTTGAGTCATCCATCGAAGTTTCTTGAATGTCCAGTTTATTAGCCAGCCACCTGCAACCATCAGTAATAGATCCCGTGCAATTGATGCCCGTATTTCTCTCGACTTCGTAATAGTTACCACTAAGCGAAATACATAAGCCTCAGCAGCAATTGATGCCTTGATTGGATCTTCTGCGATGATAAATACCTTCTTTATCATCTTGGAAGAGTCGGAACCCGCCGAAAAGTGGAAAACGTAATTTTTGTAATCTGGTCCTTGTTTAATGACATCGCTTAGGACGTGAAAGTTATTAGGAGAGCAGAACTGCGGGCCAATGGAAGAATCTAGTGTCTTGGCCTTGTAACTTTTTTACGGCTTCGTTGGGGAGATAACAAAGTAAAAGCATCGGTCAGTGTATCATTCAAAGCCATAAAGCGTTGGTTTGATTGCTCAGTTTACTCTGTACTGGCTGGGAAACTCTTGTAATACCCAGTAAGTTTGTTCCGGTTTACGAAGGCAATTGTGGATGCATCATGTACTGAACTTAGAGGGTTTACAGAATTTTGAGCTGCTTTACGTGCTGCAGCTATGATAACTTTAATGGTCATCCTAGTTGGATCGAAACTCCAGGTTTTAGGGATTGAGAGCCATCCCGTGTGTAAGAGACAGTTGTAGGCAATAGTATTTGTTTCACACTGCAAAAGATAGTGGGGGATGGCTTTACATTCATATAGTAGGCTCGTAGGACTAAGGGAATTAATTTTAGTCCTGTTCATTAGGTCTAAACCGCGGGTTAAAAGCAGCTATGGATGTCAGGGCACGAGTGTAAGAAGCAAACATGTTCGGGCCGAAGTACTTCCACCCGTAGCCTTAAAATACCGAGCGTTCCGCTGTGACTGCAGCCAGTCGATGAGAAATACGGTTGCGCTCTTATAAGCATGGTAGACATCGAAGAGAGAAGCAGGCAGGTGCTCTTTGCGACACGTTAGAGTCGCCGAGATCATGATGAGCTTATGCGTACATACGTATTTCCCAAGGCGTTCAGTAGTAAAATTAGGGCGGTGAGATGAGCACCTGGATGACACGAAGGAGCGATCAACTTGCGAGGGTGGCAAATTTCGAGTAGCAAGTGCAATATTGCGATCCAAGGTTTACAAGCGATGCCGTCATGATGATCGAGTGAATGATCAAGCTGGGATAAGGCTCAAGCAAAACCTGGTCCCACCAATGCAGTTGTGATCGAGCGCCATTGTCGCATAAAATGGTCTGTTGCTCATCGCCTGAATGGAAACGTAAAGCAACGACCTCGAATAGGCTGGGTTGGGTCGTCTCTGATAGGCTCGAAGTTTGTTGCTTCCGTGGTACGATATAGCGCAGCCAGAGCAATAGATTCCTTCACGTGATCCGCTGTTGCCTTGAGCTGGAGGATGGACTTCCGTCAAGACCCCAAAACCGGGCTACAGTTGCAGCCCATGCGAGAATTGTGTCTAGCCGTAAGTGGCCTTTCCGGAACCATCGGATTGTTGAATTGCCGTTGAGGCTGGCGGTGGCGAAGGTAGGCTATTTCTCGGTAGATTCGTCTAGAAGGCTGGAGACGTGCCGCAAGTGTGCCTGCAGGGTCCTTCGGCTCGATGCGACGCTGAAGCGGGCGAATTTCGGAGACTCGCGCTTTGTCTTCTCTTCACGCGGCTTGCGATCCCTTCACTTTCGCTATACCGCGCATTTTGGGAGCATCGTTCGGCGACGATAAATGGCGATCGCGAGACTCCAAAATGCCCAGGTGAAGGTCAAGGCGGTCGAGACGGTCAGTGCTTCCCCATACCCCAGGTACGTACCCCAAATCTGGACCCGGTTTTTGCTTCCCGCCAAGCGGCTACATCCCTGCACGGATCGCTCACCGCCCCTGAAACTTTTTCTCGCCTTCGCTTCGCCTCCTTTCTGTTTTTTCCCGCTCTGAGACCCACAACAACACCTTCTTTAAGGTCCACTTTCTTTATATAAACTGCGTCTGTGTCCTCCTCTCCCCGCAATCCTTCAACCAAACACTTCATCTTCACTTTCGTTCAACTGCCACAACACAAGTCACATCTAAGACAGCCACAACAGTCGTTTGTCACACGTGTCGCTTTAGCATCACAATCACGCAGCAGACAGTCACGCCACCACTCGTCGCTACATAAAACTCAAATTCGACTTTGGTCTTCAGAAAGTACCAACCCACCCCAAAACAACACACAAACTCGACATCAAGATGTTTGCACGTATCGCTGCCCGTGTCCCTGTCACCGCTGCATTTGCCGGCAAGCGCGCCGCTCCCGCCGCCATCCGCTACAACTCCTCAAGCTCCTCGAGCAGCACTGCTCGCATGATGGAGATGGCTGCCCAGGCCGAGCGACCAAGTGTGTTTCTTCGCTTCCATCCGAATTCTCCAGATACTAACAATACCACTAGATGCCACTGAGGTCGCTGTACCTGTCATGTGGGCCGTATGTGGTGTTCTCACCTATACTGCCTGGAACCGCATGAGCGAGCGCACCGCTGGCCAGAACGTTGAGAAGCTTCTCATCGTCTAAACATGGCATGAAGATACCCGCCTCTTCTTCTACGATACCCCGACACCTTCTCTCCGTCGACTCGCCATCTACTCGACCCCATCTGTCGTTACCTGCATACCCTCGGAGCATGTAATAGATATAGACCTTCTGTGGCATAGCATCTCGCTTCTGCACAATAGTTCTGCGGCATATTAGATCGTCTTTATTCTGGCTTTGATTACTGGCATGGGACCATGTACGGTTGTTTTAACACAGGCTGTGGCCCGCGGCTTGGATTCAGTAATGGGCATTTGACCACCGGTGATTTATTGCACTCATCAATACAATTCACAAGTTACACTCTTCATTAGCTGTCTTCACTTCGTTGCATGCTCATGTCATACGTATGACTATGCAAGCCCTGCTAGCTCTCTTCTTTCTTATGATGCATAATTCGCCCTTGGTCGCAAGGTTCAACGTGACTGCTCCAATGCTTCGTTATGCGACAAATGTTTGAAACTGGACCCACACCATTGCAGGATATGGGTGACGAGAGCATCACATGGTTGCGAGCCTGATGTTTCTTTTGCCGATCAAAAATGGACTTAGTCGTTTTTCGGAGGCCTCATGATGCTTGTGTCGTGATCTCATGTCAAACTAAAGAGTCACGACGCTCCACATTCACATGTAGACTGAACGCGCCCACCGGCATTCTATACTGCTGAAGTTATGGCCAGAACATTTCGGCCTTCTGGGGAAGTTTTCAGATGAAGCCAAAAAGGCAAGAACTGAATGAGAAATGTGTTCTGGGTTTTTAATTCAAGGACAAGAAGCAACAACATAGTTGATAGGGGTGAACTGGAAAACCGAAATTCTAGGCGCGTGGAGAAGAAGGTGAAGAGGAAAGAAGCAAATGAGACTTGATGTTCTTCTTTCTGTACTCGCAGAATGTCCTGGGGTGACAGGCAGGCACAAGCAGATTCAGTGTCTTATGACACTAATGTACGGGCGCATCAGATAATAGACGCTTTTCCAGCCTCATGCGCGCTTTAGCGCACACTTGCCAAAAGGACTTTAGAGGGGACATGGATCTTTGGGTGTCTTAACCTGGGTAGATTAGCATTTTTAGTAGGGATGGTAACAGCGACAAAGTCATTCGGACACGCTTTTGTGGCGTTGTAGGCGTGACAGTATTTTACTTTTGTTGTCGCAAGCGCAGCACCTTCCCCACATATGTATTTGTAGCTTGCTTTTTTGAACCAGATGCAGAGCAGAGAAACCCATACCATGGTTCCATCGACTTTTTGGAATAGATCATGAAAAGCCGAGGGGTGATCTGGACCTGTGCATGGATTGAGCAAGCATCTATACTACTCCATTGCAGTATCATCATTACGACTAACATTACCAACGATAAACTGCCACAGTTTTCTGTAACACAGCGTAAGACATGAAACTCTATGCAACCCTTTCCAAGTATTAGAGCGGCAAGAAAAAGCTGATTGATGTTTTTGGTATTTTTTAGAATAAAGCCAAACTGCCAAACGCAAAGGATTCCTTGTGTTAAACTTTGGTAGAATGGGGAGACGGCTTCAGATAAGGAGACTTTGGAGAGAAAGTGAATAATTGTTATTTTCAAGCAAAATTGAAGAATTTAGTAGGGATAGGGAGAATATGGACATGTGCGAAACGTTGACATCCATGAAAGCTGACCATTTCTCTTTTAAGCATTGTTCTTTATATAAAACAAATGAAAATACTACCTATTTCGGTCTTGACAGTGATGGATCGATGCATCCCTGAAGTGCGAAGGAGTAGCCCAAAATGTTGGCTTCTCTCGCCAACTCGCAAAGACGCAGACAAAGCAGGATGCCACATTCAAGTATATCTTTCCTTCTCTTCATATCGGAAAAGGTTTTTCGTGTACCCAGACCTCAGGGTCAAACCCAAACATTGTATTTTTCCACGCTCTTGTTTTTTTATGATTCGGAATCATTGCACCAGGTAAGGACAAAATATGAAAAAGGTGTATTTATATGCGACTAGCGACCAGCACCCCTGCGACATAACATAGCCAACAATCTACCTATGCATGTGATTTAATACAAGGCCGGCTCGCGAAGCCATAAGATTGTACAAAGAGGATTTCAACAGGGAAAGAACCACTTGAAGGTAGATCCAGAGAACGAATTAATAGAGGTAAACATGTATTTGTAAATGCGGACTAGAATGTGGGAACAAAACAGTCTTTCTCAGCACAAAAAGAGAATTTCCGAGAGATGGGTCGAGCAAATCATGGAGTGCGATATGAGAGATTTCCGGGCTGAAGTTGATTCCTAGACGAAATGCTGCTGCAGAGCTTTCATTTCTATAACATGCTAGGACTGGATTTTAGATAGATGTCCTGATCAAAGACGTAAGAATTCATAGTACTCGATTGCTCGGCTCGCGAAGATACGATCCTTGGTATGAAAATGGCTTCTTCACTTTCATTTCCACCGCACAGACAGCGCAGAGGGCATCGTAGGGAACCGTGTAATTTCAAAAAGACACCGGGTAAAAGCCATGTCCGGATACATCTACCGTTTTAATGGTCAGCTTGGCGAAGTTTGAGTAGCGAGAAGAGCGAAACAAGTACCGAGGGCAAGTTTTTGTACAACTTCGCTACAAGAGCGAAGAAGACCAGAAGCGGATAGGTTGTTTGGTCTGATTTCAAGTGTAGAAGGAGCGTAGCAGCAAACATCGTCCTATCCGTTGATTATTTCCCATAAGAACAGAGAGCAAAACGTGTGGGTTGAACTTGCCAAAATTTTGAACGCGCATCGGAATGCGTAAAAATGGAAATGATCAGAGACGTGACAGAGTGTTTGTACCGCGCTCCATCTCCCTGGGAGCAGGAACAAGAGACGACGCCACCGAGGCAAGCTGAAGCTGAGTCGTCGGGGGGAGGGGGTTTCACAACGGTCAGGAAAAGGGGGAGCAGAACATCCGTCAGAATTGAATATATTGAAGGAGATGATGAAGTCGCGCAGCTCTTATCGTGATTGTTTTGTTGATTTTCAATAATCAGGAATCTTTTTATCTGGAAGAGCGAAACCCACAATCTCGCTGCTGGATAATTTTCAGCATAACACTGGAATACCCATGTCCAAAGAAGACGCAGACATGCGTTAGAAACCCTCACTTTTTGAGCCGATTTCCAGCAGAGTAGGAGCGTGGAGCAGACGGAGTCATGGTCACTCGGAATTTGTTCTTTGTAAACGCACTCCCCAGACACCAGAAGAAACATGATGAATACAATCCACTATTTTTAGAACAGAACAGAAGCGGGAAACAATATCAGGATGGTTTTCGGGGATCTTCGGTAAAACTGGACGTTGTATGTGGAAAGGATGACGGCTGAAGGCGGGTCAGGGGCAGGTATTTCTACCCACGCCACTCCTTTCCGCGCTACTCAATCATATGAAAATGGTATGGCGAAGGGAAGCCCTGAATAACATGTGACCGTACACTATCAGGTGTTCGTGCCAAGCGCAGAGGACGACAGTACATGGGCCCTCCGTTAGCACTTTTTCTTTCGTCCAGAGTCCACGGGTGGAGCACTGCATTGAAGCATATCCTGCAATCTTTATAACTCTCGTCCTTGAAATATGGGGCTAAGAGTTTTAGAACGTAGCACGTACATTGAAGAGAAGAAAGCATAAAGCAGTAAGATAATTTATGTATCTCTTCGCGCCGAGTCGAACAGGCAGATATACCGGATGAGCAAGCTTGGATGAGAAAGAGCGAAAAGGCCAGCCATGCATTGTTTCATCGCAGCTTTTAGAAGAGAGCGTGCGAGAAAGGAGACATAGAACATCTCTCGGTACCTTTTCGACAAGAGGGACAGCAAAAGACATGGAGGCTCTCAGGGGCAGATTTAGAAATTTCAGGTAGAAAGTGAGATGCATGACAAAGGAAGGCGGTGGTGCGATGAAGGCATTTACGCACGCCGAGATGAGGGTGATGGAAGAGATGATGTTGGCGTGCATCACCAAAAGCGCCCAAGACCAGACACGTGTTCGCGAAACAAAAGTGCTCGATTCAAAAGAGACGAAGTGCAATGGAAACAAGAAGGGTTTCCCATAAGAAAGGTAATGCGCCGTGTAAATGCTAGATAAACGTCCCCCAAACCGCTGCTCCAACCTATGCCGAAAAAAGCTCAATTCGTGTGAAAATCGTTACAATATCATACAAGAATCATGTACAAAGCAAAAAAAAAGGGGGGAAATTAGAACACCAGGGGTATCTCAGTCCAACCCACTCGTAATCCACCAAATCACACATTCGCAGCCCTTGGTCCCGTACTACGAGGATGCGTGTACTGACTCTGTAACCACTCAGGCTTTGACCTTCCACTATCATTGTTCACGCGTTTGTGGTAATGATTCCAGGAAAGGCTATTAGGCATGTCCTGCATGATCTGATCATAGTGCTTGAGATTGCTTTCAATCTGCTGCTTCTCGTTCTCGGCCTGCTCAACTTCAAGTTGAGCCTTGGTCTTGCGGACAGGCGGTGCACGGAGTGGTTTCAGAGCTTCGCAGAGTTCCTGGTCAGAGGAGGCGATTTGCGCCTTGATATAGGCGATGGAATTTGGGGAAGTGGCATTGGAACCGGATAGGGCGCTCATGATGGGTGTGCGAGGCGTGTAAGCGTGGGTATACTTCTCTGGTTGGGGCCGAGGTAGGAGATCTGGCCGTTTGAGGTGTCGAAGTTTAGCTTTCAAGCCCTTCTTGAGGAGCTGCATTATGTCAAGACTTTCGCCGTGCGGGATCGCTTCCTTGTTGCTGGGTGTGATGCAGTCCATGTCGACTTCTTTCCTCAGAACATTATCGATATCGACGGCTGAGAAATAGGCACAGGATTGGGGGAGCTCGTTGATGCCCATTTGTTGTGCAAACATGGCTCGCGTCCATACGTTGGCGACCTGAAGCGCCATCGCAGCCCTGTACTTATCCTTTTCCCCAACCAGATATCTGATCTCATCATGTACAGTTATAGCAAGACGGCAATCGAGGTTGTAGAGACGAGTTAGGTAGTCCATGGATACAATGAGGAGATGGAGATAGTCGACACCCGAGGATTGGATAGCCCAGTTAATCCGTGAAGTCATGAAACCGCCTTTACTGAGGTAGCGTCTCTGAAGGGCTTCGGTGATGGCAGCCCCAAGCACTGGTGTTCGCGGCCGTTCCTGTTCAGCGAAGTCTTCGAGTTTGTTGAAGACAAAGGATTCGGTACCGCCTCGCCAGAATGCACGTTCGTGCAGGGTCTTTCGCAAAGTCTTCTTGCCTTTGGTATTTTGGTATAAATCGTTAGCCGTCTTGCTAGTTTCGGCATCGGTCAAGGAAGGATTGAACTGGCGCAATAAGGTAGAGGCAAATTTCAGGCCTGCGCCGTAGATGCGCCCGTAGTTGAACACCTTTGCATCGTTCCTGGAGATGCCTAGAATGGAGGCCGTTCGTGAATGCAAATCTGTTCCTGCTGCCTTGGTACCCTCAAGCGTCATAAAGCCAACAGCATTGCCACCATGCAATTGAAACGTCGCATCGCCAATGAGACTTGCAATCCATAGCTCTTGAGAGTCGACATCTGCTCCAACGAAGCAGTAGCCCTTGGGTGCTCTTACCATGGACTTGAGCTCAGAGCCAACGCGATTCTTTTTCGCATTGCTAGCTGTTAGCCACGTGTTTTCCACGGATCGTCTCGTGATGGTACCCATCGGAATGATTTGCGGTAGTATAAAGCCGACTTTGGAGTTTTCGCTGGTTCCAGAGGCGGACTTAAGGTTCTCTACATTGCCCGCTTCTTTGTTGTATACAACCATTTGCGACATGATCCTGTCTCTTGCGCTGATCCAATACGAGCACGAGGCGTTCATCTCTAGAGCTTCCTTGGCATAGGCATACTCGGAGCCTAGCTTCCCCTTTTCAAAGTATTGTAGGTAGCCCTTGGCGAGTGGATTTGTACATCGGGCAAGTGGACCATCCTTGTGTGGGATTTTGTAGTAAACATGAGCGATATCGTCGCGCAGTTTGAAATTTTCTTCTTGGGCCATGTCAAGCTCTCTCATACCTTTCTCGTTGTAGGCAAAGACTTCGTCCATGGGTACTTGATAGGTCCACCCGTGCAGATTGGACCAAACCAATGGATAGCCATCCCAAGCCAGCTTCAACAGTATTGGGGTTATTCGTGTTCGGACAGTAAGATTCATAGGGCCATCGTTCTTGGTAAAGAGGTCCTTGTACCATTTGGGCATTCCTGGCATCTTCTGTCGCGCTGCAGGCCGAGGTGGGTCATCCTTCTTTTTGCCCTTTACCATCTTCACTTCCTGACCTGACCAGTCTAGTTGGCTTAGCCAAGGGTCATTATTATACACGTCTGGTTGATCCTTGATCTCCAATGCTTTTTGCGTGAGAGCAATCAATCTCTCCTTCACAGCGTCGTCTAGTTTGTGGTATGTCGCTTCGGCGTTTCTGAGGTAAGCATCCCATGTTTCGTCGACTGGGAGGATCTCGGAGGCTAGAAAGCGCAACGCAGCGAAGCTAACAGGGTGGGGACATGTCTCTAAGAATAGAGGAAAGACCTTTTGATAGACACGATGTGTGATCTCTACGTCGGCGGCGCAATAATCGAGCAGCTCATCGAGCATGTCACACACGCCTGCGCGGTCAAGCTCACCAAAATACTCTCTTTGTGCCTTGTCGATGGTAATGTTGCAATGGAACTGGGCTACGTCGCGTAGAGAATTTATTGCGCTTCTTCCTATCCAGAGCTCCTCCTCTTCGTATAACAATGGTGTCAGGTCGGTGTTTTCGTCGGCAGTGACGGTCTTGTCGCGTAGCTCCTGGCTCTTCTTGTGCTTCATCCAGGACGGGCGTTGTCGCGAGCACATGCCGTTGGAAGCGACATGGAGAGACATGGTATCGACAAAGGCGTTGCGAGACTGAGTAATGTTGTACTCTTCTGCGACGCGAGCCCGATCGTAGCCAATGTTGTGACCAACAATGACGCGAGGGACGGATTTGTCCCCTAGTGGGATGAGATGGCGATCCGACTTGGATTCTCCAAGCAACCAGGGAGATAGCCAGGCATACCAGGCTGTTGGACTGACCGCACATGCCATACACGCAAACGAAGTCACTTTCCACATGACCTCAGTATCGAAGACGAGGCTTGTCTCGTCGGGCGCAGCGACTTTCTCTGTGGTTCCGTCGCTGTTATACTTGGTCCAACCGCTCTGTCGCACCCATTTCTTCGGTTTAGGCGGAGGGTTTGCCCATGCCAGTTTTTTGGCCATGGTCAGGTACGGCTCTGCAGCATCCATGCCCAGCTTGTAGAAGTGTTCGTCTAGGGTGGTGCCTTGCAACTGCGGCATGTCAAACCCCACGGGCGGGGTCTGATCCTGGTTCTTGCCGAGCAGCTCATGCTGACCAAGATGTTTCTTGGAGAGGGCGACGAGTTCGGGCGGTGGTTTCGTCTCTGCGCCGGGGAAAACTTGGGAGTGAATGTGCTCTGAAAGATGCTGAACGCCAATGGGACTGAAGCGAGCTTCCGATGGGACTTTGATGGATCGGTTAGCAATGGCGCTCTCCGCACGTTCAGGCGCGCATACCATTCAGGCTTTTGGGCGGCCTGCTCCTTTGAGCGTCGGTCGGCGATTGGGTTGTGGCGAGGCGTCTTCGTTTTGGGGCGTTCGCAAAGGGCGTTTGCGCAGGAACGGGCCGGGATCGATGGGCGACGTTTGCGGAAAACGTGCGGCATGAGCAGCGCATCATGGCTAGGAAGGCACAGCGCGTCGCTGCATCTTCTCGTAGGGTTCAAAAGTCGTAGAGGATGGTGCAGTCCCAAACAGTGTCGTCATGCCGAATGGCGAGCCCAAAAGTCCAAATCTTGGCGTCCCGCGATTGCGCTTCCCCTCAGCCCTACGCGGGTGGGACCAGGACTACTGCACCCGCCTCCATTTGCATGCATGCGGGCATGTCCTTTTGTAGCACGCCCGAGCCCATGGGCGATCTCTGCGACACCATGCCCAGACCCCTCGGACACGTCGCGATCGTGCCGGTGAAGGAGAAGGCTGTCCCGGTCTGCCTCGCCCTGCCGCCCATTTAGTCGCCGTCGCCACCATGTCGGCCGGCTACACGCACTTTGACCACGGCGATGACATAGCTTCACCACCACCCCCCAACCACCACCCCGACGACTTCGCGCCAGGCGCCCGGGAACCCTATCCAGATTGGGACTTTGACGAAATCCTCGGTCTCGACCAGGCTATTGCCTACGACGATCAAGCCGAAGAAGACGTCTACCGCGCTCCGCCTGTACCCTACAGCACCGGCTTCTTCGACCACATCCTCAACCCAGCTGGCCTTGACCACGGCCGATACTCTCCATTCGCCTGGCGCCCGCATAGCCCTCTCGCGCCCGAGATGCCGCCCACCACGCGCGCACACCCCCAGGGCTCACAGCGCCCCGACCGACTGGCAAATGGCTACGTTGACCTGACAAGCACCCCCGACACACCACCCCAGAGGAGGAAGAGAAACTCAACCACGCCAGGTCCGTCGGCGAAGCGCCAGAAGCGAGAAGACGGCACAGCCAAGGCCGCCAAGCAACGAAGCGCAGAGCCCGAACAGTCCGACGAGACTGACTTGACGGAGAGGTCGCCAGTCCAAGAGGTCCTACAGAAGCAGCGCGAAGATACCGTCAAGGCCCAGGCCAAGCCCGAGGAGACCATCACAACGTTCAATTCTTTCAACTGCGTCATCTGCATGGACAATCCCACCGACCTCACGGCTACAGCTTGCGGTATGGCTGCTTTGGAGTCGCTCACCCTCATTCAATGCTGATTAGTCATAGGTCACCTCTTTTGTCACACCTGCCTCATGGAAGCCCTCATCGCCGGCGAGAACCGCACAGGTCCCCACGAAACGAAGCGCTCGCAGTGTCCCGTGTGTCGAAAGACCATCAGTCGCAACAGGTCCGCCGATGTCATACCTCTTCTGTTGAAGAAGGGCCTATCTACACAGCCCAGGAAGAAGAAGAAGACAGTCGCGCCGGCCGTGACCACCACACCGAAGGTATCATGAATGCACTTGGTTTCCGCGATTTTTTTGCGTTACTTCGCAGTTGAGTCTTGAATTCCACACTAAGCCATCTACTAGCAGCCCAAGAAGCAGTCACAGCGCGCCCCTCGAAGGTCACCACGACGCACGAGACGGATCGCCGATGATGTCGAGTTTGTTTGAGCGGTGTTGGGGACTACTGTAGAAGAGCGGCCCCTTGTCACGATACCACGAGGAGCATATGGCGTTTTGAGACTTTGCAGGATTACTGTGATACCCATCCAAGGTCACATAGTCATACGTGTGATAGGCCGGTCGCCTACTGACTGTATGAGTACTAGCGTCATCACTATGACGTACCGTACTAGCCAGTATTACACAAGAATTGTACAGCGGGACTGTATTTCAGCAACACCACACTATCATTCTTCTCTTTTTGTTCCTTCCATCATCACTCTACCTCAAAATGACTCAAGATCCCAAACTCACATCCCAGATAGCCATTCTCGGCGCTGGCGATGTTGGCGCCACTATCGCCTACTCATTAATCATGAACCCCGTTGCTGGTGACATTCTGCTAGTCGACCCAAAAGAGGAAGTTCGCGATGCCCAGGTACAAGATCTCTCGGATGCTACATTCCATGGCAATACCAGCACACGCGTAAGAGCAGGAACACACAAAGAAGCTGGCCAGTGCGATATTGTCGTCGTCACAGCCGGCGCAAAGCAGAAGAAGGGTGCGTCGCGCCCATCACATACACGCAGTCTGCATGTACCTAGACATATTCCAATACTAATGACCCCGCAGGTGAAAGCAGAATCGACCTCATCGGTCGCAACAAAGCCATCTTGGAATCCGCAATTAGCGACATGAAGCCTTTCCGCCCAGACACAGTCCTCCTGCTTGTCGCCAACCCCGTCGACGTGCTGACCTACTTTGCCCAAAAGTACTCTGACCTGCCCAAGCAGCAAGTCATCGGCTCCGGCACATTCCTCGATTCAGCACGTCTCCGCGGCATCCTCGCCACCAAAGCCGAAGTCGCAGCATCAAGCATCGACGCCTACGTGCTAGGAGAGCACGGCGAATCCCAATTCGTTGCCTGGAGTTTGGCCAGCATCGGCGGTGTACCGCTTGACCAAGCTCTCACGTCAAATCAGAGCATCGACAAGAAGGCTATTGCCGAAGAGACGAAGAACAAAGCTACGAACATTATCGAGAATAAGGGTGCGACGAATTATGGTATCGGTGGTGTGGCGGCCAGTATATGCAAGTCCATTCTTTTTGATCAGCGGAACATCCGACCGGTCAGCCATTACCAGGACGAGCTCGGTGTTTGTCTTAGTGTACCGGCGGTACTGGGGAGGGAGGGCATCGTAAGGAGCGTGAGCATGCCTTTGAGTAAAGAGGAGAAGCACTTGCTGGAGAAGAGTGCGAAGGCCTTGAGGAATGTCATGGATACTTAGCAGCATGAAATACAGGATGGGAATGATTCAAATCATCAATATTGTGAATGATCTCAAGTTGACTTTCGCGAGTGGTCATCTCAAATATCGACATAAGCTCGCATTCCAACTCGCGGTCACAGATTCCGCTCATGCTGTCTTAGCCCCACCCTTACATCATATCAAGCCACCTCTTCAAAGCTGCTGTATCTTTGTCTTCTTCCAGCAATCGCTCTAATATTCGAAACTCTAATTCCACTTAGAGTACCGTAAGAGTTGGGTATGTCTGCTGTACTTCTCTCTTCCTCCAAATTTATCACCAGACTTCTCTCAGAAAAAAACGGCTGGGTGATCATTGATGGGTACCGCGTTTCTACCTCCGTATTATATCGATTTCTCTTTTGGAATCCGCGATCCTGAGACAGATGTTCGGCTTTCTTCTGTGCACCCCTCTTGGCTAAATCAGTCCCATGTTAAGACAAAAACACCGAAAGATACATCACCAAGTTCTCTTTCGGTGTATAAGATTATCGTAACGAAAGTCTCATGGCTTACAGTTTGGGTTTTGGCTGTGAAGGCGTCTGACTCAAAGTCTATGGGCCGCTGTCCATGTGCTCGTCTTGGCTCGTTCTCCACCACGCTTGAGTAGATGCGGGATCTGAAGTACGGTTGCTGAGAAAGCGTAGTTTACCAGGGTAAAATTAAAAGACGCGGACGCGGACGCAATGTGCTGTTCCGCTCTTCTGCATCACTGTTGCACTACGCACTAGTAGAGTGTAGTGCCAGGACTGTGGAAGAAAGATATAAGACCGCCCTTGTTGCTGCGGCGATTCACATCCTCAGTTCGCTTCTCTGCGGAAGCAACTTGCTAAATCGTTCTACGAGCTTTTGCATGTCTTCTCCGTCTTCTCTCCCCTCTCTAAAATTTGGGAACTTGTCATCTGAAAAGGTCCATTTAACCACCCGATGTCATTCGACAAGTACTGCGATCTTAACATTGATGGCTCAGGGTGCGAAAAAGTCGTGTCCTACATATAAATGTCTCTTGCCCCCTGAGAAGGGTTTTGGAAATACATGCACAACACACGCGTCGTACACCTCAAAACGCATCGCTCACATCATGTAAACTGTGTGCGTACTTAAAACCCTTCAAAATATTCGCTCCCAATGTCCATATGCAGTCGCTTCGAGGCCGCAAAAGAAGCATGCTCAAGACTGTTTCAGTCCGTGGTCATGGGGCGCACTGTCCGCTCCATCGTCATATTGTGCAACATCTGCAGAGCATGAAGGGACAAAACAATACGTGCTTTGTTGTGGTACACTTCCGCTTTCTTGGCGGGGACGTGGATACAAAATCTGTCCTTCCCTATAAAGTCACTGTAAGTGTTCTATTCTACACTCCACTTACTGCCATATCGCTATCAGATTTCCGTTCTTGAAGACCAAATACCTCGGCTAGATTCATTCGCTCTCCCCAGAATGAGTCCCAGTCGATCTGCTGTTAAAAGACACGGATGCGATTGCTATCAATCCCTCTCTTCGTGCATGTGTTTCTCTCTGTCATCGATGTGCAGGGTCTCCTGATCAAATATTCTACGAGGTCGAAACGATGGGGGGGCTGTTAGGATTATGGTGTGATGATGTCTAGGAGCTGTGCCTGCGCAAATCGTTCTATTTCGGTACCTACTAGAAAGCGTCAACCCTCAGTCTCATCAATCTTGAACCCCAAGAGCTCGCAGATGCGAGCAGCATTAGCAGATAGGTTTTACGAACTCAGGTCCCTATAATCGTCGTATGTTTGTAGAAGCTTTGCCTTAGTGGTGGTTCAGCTGTCTCTGGGCTAAGGGGCGGGGTGCATGCAGCCCCAACACTTTCCCCTCTTGGTTTAGCCATCCTCGCCTGGAGGCTAGTACCACCTTGGGAGCTCCACTTCCGCGCATACCATTTGCATACATCATTTCGACTCATAATACGTAGATGTAGCTGGCTCAGCCCCGTTCGACCACGTGATCTGTCGCAGTCTCATCAGCTGAGAAGTACATATAGCCAAACACGCCTACCTACACTATTTTTTCCTCTCAAGACAATTATTTGCATGGCATTAAACCATCTTACAGGAACATCGGACACAGATCACCAAAAGATGGCGACCAATGAATCCCCCATTCAGTTCTTTGACATAGCTTCCGGCCCGCCAAAACGCTGCTACGCCCCTAATCCATGGAAAACACGGTACGCGTTAAACCTTCCTGAGCCAGCGCCCATTCACTAACAACTATTACAGGTACGCTCTCAACATGAAAGCCGTCCCCTACAAAACACAATGGGTCGAGCTCCCAGACGTCAAAGCAACCCGCATCGCACACAAAGTAGACCCCGTGCGCAAATTTCCTGATAACAGCGACTTTTTCACGCTTCCCATGATCCACGACACTGCAACGTCTACCTGGGTCGGCGATTCCTTCGATATAGCCGTGTATCTAGATCAAAAGTACACAGGTAGCGGCAAAACGCTGTTTCCCCCAAACACAATCGGTGTCCATCGCGTCTTCAACGCCCACGTCGACGCAATGTTCACGCGCCACGTACAACTCTGCTTCCAGCACATGCCGCTGAACCCGGAGACGGCAGCGCAAACGAGAAAAGAATTCGCAGATCGCATGCATATGGATGATTGGAAGCAGCTTTGTCTAGAAGGGGAGGCAAGGGAAAAGGCTGTCCAGGCTTTCGAAGCGGAGCTGGAGGATTTTGCTAAGATGTGGCGGTATGAGGATCAAGGCCCATTTCTAGAGGGTGAGAAGATGAGTTATGCAGATGTCATGGTAGCGGCTTGGTTGCAGTTTTTTAAGGCGACGATTCCGGAGTGGGAGGGCATTCAGAGATGGCAAGGGGGTAGGTGGAAGAGGTTGCTTGAGGCTTTGGAGCCGTGGGCGAAACAGGGATGAGGGAGAGGGATGTTGGAAGATGTGCGGGCGGGTATCGGGATGGATTAAAATGACTCCATTTTCAGAATGCCACGCTAGAGCTCAGGGCTATTGATGGAATGATACTAATATCGAATGCTGTGTCCCATCATCCACGCTTCGTTGCTCGCACGACCCACAGTGGATCGAGGTGATCTGGGAGATGTGGTGAGCGTATGAGCACTGTCCCTTGATCATCCGTGACCCGAATCCCGTTCTCATCTCTTGCACAGACATCTACGATTTCGACATCCTTCCAGCCTGCAAAGTGAAGATAGTCTAGTATATCAGTACTCGTCTGATAGGTAGGCGGCGGATTGAACTTACCACCGACAAACTCCAATCTCGACCGTTCGTCGAGCATCAACCACCTCCTCACCACCTTGTTTGGAAAGCAGCGGTTGCTGATGACCAGATGAACCGTTCCCCCTTCCTTCGTCGCATCCAGCAACCTCTTACAAATCTCCAACGGTTCCTTCAGATAGTCCACACTGACTACACACGTCGTGGCGTCAAACTGCATTTCATCGCCCTGCCACCCAGACCTGACATCATGTGGGGGCGCATTCAGATCCAAGACCTTCCATCTCTCCTGCTTTCCCTGGAACACTCCATTCAATGCCATCTCTTCCGCATTCAGACCGACGCCGAAAACCTGCAAATCGCCCTTCTGAATTGCTTCCTTAATTGACAAAGGGTAAAAAGACTTCCAGCTGGTGCACATATCCATGATGGCGCCTGATCGAGGTAAAACTGTATCGTAGTATTGTGTCAATCGCGCAATAGCCGGGTCGTCAATATGCGTTACGAGCCGAGGTTGCGAGTAGAAAGCTGCATCAGCATTCTCGTCATAACGCTGGAAATCTGTTGGCGTGTAAGGCCAGGTATCGTATCTGGGAGCGTAAGGTGTGAATGGGAAGGCGGTGCTTGAGGAAGCCATTGTCGCGGCGGTGAAGCCGGAGAAGAAATTGAATGGTATGCGGGTGTGGTTAAGTGAGTATGTGCGCCATGGGGTCGCAAAGGTTGGGCGCAGAGTTCGGATGTAGCGAGGAAGAGACATGGGATGGTTGCAGGGAGGGAAGTAAACGCCTAGTTTGTTGCGAGGGTAGGCGCGTCCAGGGAAGCGCAAGATGGACCGGTTGATGACGTCAAGACACGCGAGCTCACGTGATGACGTGCAGGAAGACTTCCTACATCCGTTTTCCGTGCAGTTAATCCTAGAAAACGGATATGGGCACGTTTCAGAAGGCACCAGGCATATGAGACCAAGAATGACGGCAATGCAGTCTCTATGCAGGTACGGGTCACCAATTCCGAAGTTTCGGAAGCCCTGTTCCGAACCTGCGGGGTGAACGGTGCTGGCATGATAAAGTCAGTCAGCATTGGCACGATCGAGAAACAGTAGTTGCAAAATTTCACACTGACGATTCCATAATGTCATCCATTCTCACAATAGCAAGATTAGTCTTCAAAGACACGCAAGCCCGTCAAAAAGCAATCGACGCATTTCACAAGATTATCCAATTCACAACGTCTCAAGAACCTGAGGTCTTGCAATATGTATGCGCATTACCGGAAGATGATAGCGCAAGTAATGAGATATACATGTTGGAGGAGTGAGTCTCCATTCAGGCATGGGAAGCTGGTGATGTTGATGTTGATGTCGAGCAGATACGCGAATCAAGCAGCGAGCGATGCGCATTTGACGACAAGACCTGTTCAAGACCTCATATCTTTATTTACAACTGGAGACGTACTCGCGCAGCCACCTGAAATACAAAATTGTCCGGTTCTTGCGAAGAGAAAATCTGGATCGCCGCCCGTGGTTTCATCGAAACCCACGGTTGTTCTCGTAAACTTTGTTCCGGGGCCTTGTGCAGCGATACAATCCAGTGAATATTGGACAAAGTTTGCTGAGAGAGCAATAAATGAAACAAATGGTATGAGTACCATCGTGGTGGTCAAAGATCGAGAGGGAAAGAGTACACGGGTGGAGTGCGTATTGCAAGATTGGGATACGTCCGCGGAATTACGAAAGACAATGGTAATGGAGGGAAAGTTTTCGATTGAGTTCGTGAATATCGTGCCTATTGATGGTTTCATCAGTCGCGAGGAACAGAGTAGGCTATAGCTTGATCTAGCAGCAAAGATTCCCACGATACCAATCTTAATATTTCTTTCGTCCTTCGTTTATCCGCCTTGCTCATGCGTTTGATATCTTGTTTGAGTAATCCACATCTCGAGCCAGAGGTCGTGGACGTGTAACACTGCCTGACCGCTGTTTCCCCTGCACAATCGTCGCTGACCGTAGATGTGCACCCAGTAGTCTCCTAGGTCGGCTCTTGTGACTCCGTGAATACCGATTCTGGGAAATGGTGTAGTAGTCCACCACCCGAAAAGGCGGTATGGCTGCGATGTAGTATCAGTAGACATATAGTGAGACTGTATGACAACGAAGGCTTGATTGGAGACGAGAACACGATCAATTGGTCTGGCTAGCTCAGAGTCGGGATGTGATATCGATACGAGAACATGCCATCTGTACGACATTGCCTGCGGGGAAAGGCCTTGGAGGAACAGCAAATGTCAGCCTCAGCGTAGATTTCGACGCCTGGGCACTAATATTGCTAGAGAAAACTCTCGTCTGACTCATCGTTAGCCACGACGCAAAGTGATCTATTTTCGGCTACCATACCTGTAGCGCAGAAGCGGAGCTTCTAATTAAGAACTAGCTGCGGAGAATCTTTGGTCTAGTTTCAAAGGTGGATTTTGACAGAAGTTCGGCGCTCAAGTATTGATCGAGTACTAAAACGCGAGGCCGGAGGAGAGAGCCAGAGATCTATCGTCCTTGAAGCTCCGTCGTGTTCCACCCAGCATTGTAGCCGAAGAGGCGAGCTTGGTCCGCGATACATGCGATAACTTGGACTTCTAGTAACCTCAGGCCAGCTGATATTATGGTTGATGGTTTGGCAGCTATAACCCGTCGATCTCGATATGAGCCACCCTCGGTGAGGATTCACCTAGAGCATACTTAGCTCGCAGTGCGATCGCTAGGAGAGACCCAAAGATCATACGAATTTCGGATGCACCGCGACTTTGGCGATATCATGGTAGATGATGCGGTGAAAATACAGGCTGAGGGCTAGGAAAGAAAGTAAATGCTGACATACCTTGTTCCATTCAAGTTCGTGTACTTTCAGCAAATCTTGAGGTTCGCCATCATAGCTTTCTGACTTTGCATCCAAGGCTCCAACTCTCACATGCATCTTTTCTCGACATTTTACTCCCTCCAATCCGTTCTTAGCCCTTAGTATCAGTGACTCCTCTAGTTTCTTACGTAACCATATACCCTTTGGGTTCCCTATCACTATCTGACCATCACACCACTCGTACAATACATCGGAATAGCGCGTGCCTTGGTTATGGCTCCACATGTTAGCCACAAGCAAGGTGTCGTAAACAACGGATCGGTCACAACCAGCTTCCATGACTGCAAAGGTCACTGTTTCCAGGCTTGCGGGTCTACCGAGACGCCGGTTATGATTGAATAACTCCACTGCCTCAAGGTTTTGTTCGAGAATAGCCTCCTTTCTGCCTTGAATAGCTTCTTGGGCAATGTCAGGATTATGCCAGTCGACGCTCATGCTTGTCATCCACAACAGGAATCGCAAAAACTCGATCTTATCCCTGGACCATGGACCTCGTAGTAGTTTTCTGGGGATCCGGCCCTTGACGAATGCAATACGAGGCAAATGACTCCGGGAAAAGACCATCTTTGTAGCGTCGTCGAAATTTGGGGGCCACTGAGCGTCGAAGCAGCCTTCCTCTGGCCTTCGGTCACAAATGCAGCCTTTACTTCCGAACCTTCGCAGATTCCATGACTTGAAGAAAGTCCATGTCATGCATTTGGAAGCAAAGATGAATGTTTGCGCGGAAGACTGTCGAGCTCGATCCCCGTGTACGTCTGTTAGATAGTAGTCGCAGGTGGAATTGTAGACGTATTCTGACGAGAGCCGGGCCGCGATATAGGGTGATGACTCGAGCAAGGCAATATTGTGTCCCGATTCGATGAAAATCGGCTGAAGCAGCTCAACAGGGAGACGCTCGATCGACGCTAGACCCATGCTGACTAGGAATGTCACCGGCAGGAATCCGGATCTAGCGTTAAAGAGTGGGATTTTGTATCAGAAATAGTTGTTAGAGGCCTTGAATAACAAAATGAAGTCAGGGATAGACAGATACCTGTTGTTGCAGCCTAGAGGAAGAGTTGCGAAGTGTTCGGCCATTGTTGAACCGACGGGGCAGGCGCACAAGCCGCGTTGCCCATTAGGGTATTCCCCTCATTACCCCACCGGGAACTAGCGCATCCTCCATCCTAAATGGGCCAGCCCAGAACGAGCGTAACCTCGGGCTCCCAGCCTTCCTGTGCTGCAATGCATCCCATCACGCCTCATTCACCGAAAACGCGCCCTTTTGCAGAACACCGGAAAACTCATTACATCAATCGACCACCTACACAATACCATTGGTGCACCCAGAATTTTCGCGCTTCGCTAGGGTCGTAAGTGTCACTGTGATGCGAAGGGATACTCGCCCATGCGATACGAAGCAGACGCACAGCCGTCGAGTAGAGTATGGTCATATACATAGGGAATCTCACATTTGAATGCAAACGGGGCTGTGTTAGTGCGAAACTATTATCAATGCACACGCGAGAATTGAGCATGATGATACACCCCGGAATCAAGTCATGCTTACCCTTTCATCTACATGGCCTCAAAGCGTTCGCACCGATATCTACAAAAGCTTGTCTTGTAGCTTGTACCTGATTATAATTTTCAATGCGGCCATTCGACGGTCGATGGTGTACGGCACCAAAGGACGCACACAGTATACCTAGGTGCAAAGGTGGGAAATTCCAAATTTTTGCAAAACCCAGACAGCCCTTAGATATCTAGTCCTCAAATTTCTCGTTTCCACTTACTCGCAGTCTTCACCAACCAGACTACGTTGACTTCTCACAAACCTGGCACAATAATCTGTACGCCCACCCTACACACTTCGCAGCCTGCAGAGGATAGCAGCTCGGCCTCAAGGAGGGCCTAGTCTGTCTACCAGCCCGCCGAAAAGATTCATCCAGAAGAGGGTACATCTGTTGCTCCTCCCTTCTTCCTAGACCTGCCCCCGAGATTCGCAACTACATTTATCGCCTCTGTACACCTGTTGTCAGGCGGGCGCGCCAGATGACGATATACACACTATCCTCCACTATGATCGGTAGTTCACTGATCATACGTACCTTTTCGGCTGCATGGTGTAGTGGTTCAGGGCTGCGTCCTGGCGCCTGTCAGCTGCCCCAGCAAGCAACATTATGGACTTTGTCTGTCCTGTGAGCAGGTACTACTGAATTTTGAGGGAAAGTCCCTTAAATTGTGCAAAAAGGTCTTGAAAAAATGTGCAACAGGCGGATCGAGATCGGGTTGCCACAGAGGCTTCGGGACGTGGAGAACGTCACTGCATTGACAAGGAGATCGCCCGAAATAGATCTCATAAGCCTTCTGTCTCCATGTGACTACTCATCATACCAGTTAAGGTAGATACGGTTTCCGCAATCGGTCCGGCGTCTGCTGGGAACTTGTAGAATCTTTCATCTATGAAAGCCTCTCTCTCGAAGGTTGCTACGCCCAAACTTCGGTTTACGTTCATCGGTAGATAATACACATCGCCATCGGAGGTTTTCAGTGGAAATTCGAATTATATCCTTATTTGGGGAGGCGCAATGACATCTAAGATGATATTCTTCTGTGAACCGCGATTGCTCCACAGGACACCGTACAATAAGCGAATATCCAGGCTTCCTAAAATACGGATGCATGGCCTACAACTCACAAACCTCTCGTGTTGACGTAGCTCACCTAGCGGGAAGTGTTCATTCTTCACTCTGCTGTCGTCTTGAGATCTAGGGCCAAAACGTCCCTACCTGCTGTCGAGCTCCAGGCGGAGCTCGACCACCCTTCCCATAAAATCGTCCATTTTGTTGTGTGGTGGGAATGAAGAGGTGGTCTCAGTTACACGGCTGAATTGCGTTAGGTCGGAGTTACCATCCGGCCTTACAACGGACACAGGTCTTACACCAACATCTTCGGAGCTACCCTATCTCCGTCCGATGACTCGCGCACCTCCGACCGACCTCCATCTTTATATATTGCCCCCATCTCAGCAAGCATTTTGTCTTCTTTAGATTGTTTTTCACAATGGCTGATCTTGATCCTAGTAGTCTGTTCAACGTCAAAGGCTTGGTGGCCGTGGTGACAGGTGGAGGAACTGGTAAGTTTACGCAGCCTAAAGACATGTGTCAGACTGACTTGTTTACAGGTATCGGGTTGATGATTGCCCAAGCACTAGAAGCGAACGGCGCAATCGTATACATTCTCGGACGACGACAGGAGGTTTTGGAAAAGGCAGCGACGACTGCAGTAAGCATCTTCATCTCAAAATTCGGTCTTGTATTGCTCTACCTCAAAATCGCCCTCTTTTTTATATTTGCCGTGCATTTAGCCTGGCGGGCCAATGATATCGACACGGAGGTACCGATGGATTCTGACCGATCCGTGCAGAAACATGGCAACATTCACATCTTCCGAGCTGATGTAACTTCAAAATCGGACCTCTCTGCAGCGGTGGATCACATTACCTCGAAATCAGGTTATGTCAACCTTGTAGTCGCCAATTCCGGAATCACCGGCCCGACTCTTCGCGGTCTAGACAAAGGCGCGTCTTTGACAGATTTTCGCAACCATCTCTGGAACTGGGATGCCGACGAGTTCAATCAAACGTTCGCTCTCAATACCACCGCCGCCTTCTTTACTGTTGTCGCTTTTCTGGAATTGCTGGATAAGGGCAACAAGGCTGGCAATGTGGAGCAGAAGAGCCAAGTCATTTGTGTGAGTAGCGCCGGCGCTTTCAGTCGTCTACCAATGGCAGGGCATGCGTATGCTGGATCGAAAGCCGCAATTATCCATATCATGAAGCAGTTGGCTACCAGTCTGGTTCCGTACGATATTCGCTCAAATGTTCTTGCACCGGGAAGTAAGTCATACCCCAACCGATTCATTCCTTTTGATTAGCTTCGACTGTAGCCTCCTTCCGTTCCTATTGATAGCGACCTAAAGTTCTACTAATAATGCGCAGTGTATCCGAGCGAGATGTCCGCCAGCATATTAACGCAAGAAGTCTGGCCAAGGGACTTCATTCCCGAACAAAGAGCTGGGAATATCAAAGATATGGCTGGTGCTTTGTTGTTCCTCACTAGCAGAGCTGGAGGCTATGTTAATGGGAATGTGTTGTTGACGGATGGAGGTCGACTGAGTATCCTGCCTGCGACGTATTAATGCCTACCTGTTAGCTGTGATGGTGTTGATGAAACCATGTCCACCTTGGCAGTGTTCTGGTGACTTGAAATGACAACAATTGAAACTTTGCATGGCACTGCACTGGAATATTATCTCAATAGAATAGCACACAGGAAGAAACCATAATAATGGCGACTTTGGCATAGCTTGTCTCTTTCGCCATCGTGGAAACCTGTTTTGATTCCATTCTCGAAGCATTGAAGTCTTTATTGGAGGAACTGAGGGCAACACATAATGAAATATTTCTGAGGAGAGAAGCAGAAGATTTGTCTTGGGGCATGGATTCCGGTTATAGCTGGCGTTAGTGCTATTGTTGGTAGGGTGGAGGTTGGGTTCGGTACACCCAAGGTTGGGTTGGGTTATGTATTTCTTGGCATGGGTTGGGTTCTGGGTTAGGTTGCTTAGCGTGGGTTGGGTCGGGTTATGGGTTACATTAGCGCGGGTTAGGTTGGGTTAGGTTTTAATATATCTAACGTGTTCCACCGGTCATCCGGCCACACTAGTCATCCGGCCACCCCACCAAACCTTACTCGACACTCCGCACGATAGCTCCACAATAACATAAGATAATGTTATAGAATTTTGTAGATAGCTAGTCTATTACTATCTATATTAAGTTCGCGTATGTTCTTAAATATAGCACTTTGAACACGTTGGTGGTGCGCGCTAACGTCCCTAAGTAGCCTAAGCTTGTTCTATCTCTACGACCACTCTTTCTGCCTCTATAGTAAGCTATTAGCTTTGCTAAGCCTATAGCACTTCTCTGTAAGCTATATATTAACGCTGCTAGTCTCTTCTACGTTGCTAGCGCTAATTAGCTGTACGAAGCTTTCTATTCTTCTTTGCAAGTATAGTTGCTAAGTTCATAGTAAGCTAATAACCTTTAATAAGCTAGTAGATAGCCTAGCTTGTTAGGCTCTATAATTGGCGACGAAGCAGGTCCTATATATGCCGAGCCTGCTGCTGAAGCTAAGCTATAGTACGCGGTGTCTCTGCTGTCTATGCGACGTTATTATCTGCTATTATCTCTAGTAGAGACGGCGTACGGACGACTATAAGCGACGATAGGATACGATCTAGATAAGGAGGGATAAGCCCTATTGCCTAGAAACCTGCCTAAATGTTCTGCTACGTAAATACCGTTGGCTAGATCTGTATATAGATCGTGAGGAAGTCTGTCTTATCAACGTGGTAGACGCCTTGGCGAGCGAGCTCTTGGATCTCGTGACCGTACGCTCGCTTGAGGGGGGAGAAGCAGCCCACATCAAGTAGCTAGAGGAGGTGGGAGGTATAGGCTAGTATATAGAGGGTGATAATCTTATTCTCTATATAGTACTAATTAAACTCTGGTATAGCATAGCTACTATAGCCGTCTAGAACAAAGAGACGGTAGGCTCTACGCGTACGAGACGCTATATGTCTGTCGAAGTGCTTTACCTACTCTACGCCAAGCTCATCTGTCGTCTAGCCGTTGTCTGATACAGCGACTACCTAGTCTAGCAGGAGGTGTTGATACTAGCTAGCCTAGTAGAGCTTCCTAGATAGGATCACGAATAGTAGAAGACACTAACTAGACGCGTTAATACACTTAATAGTTATAACCTAGTCTCTATTACCTAGCTATATAGTAACTACTTAACCTATAGTATTAGAGCTCGTAACTACCTTAGACGTCGCTGCGACGCCTATTATAAAGCTAGTCTTATTAAAGTTATACGTATCTATATCTAGTATCTTATAGGTCTAGCGCGTCTTCTCTATAAGCTTAAACTACGCTGCAATTACGATAGGATCCTTATAGTGGGCGCGCTAGCTATAGAACTTCCTATTCTACTTTGTCTATAGCTTAGACTAGCTATTAACAAAGCGCGACACCTAGTTCTTGCCTATAGGTAGAGGAGGTGGATATTAGCCGCGGCTAGCAAGTAGAGCGTTAGCCATACGTCGTACGTCAATAATCTAGGGTAGGAAGCCTCGTCGATCAAGGTCTAGAATCTAATAAACAAGAGACTGCTTCTCTATAGAAGATAGCTTTCTTTTCTAGGCGTTAGTAATAGCTTTAGGTTAGCTACTTTAAAGGCAGTTATAGAGAGTAGAATAAGAGATATTAAATAGCTTTGTAGCTTAACGCTAGCTCCTAATTTATTTATTCTGAAATAAATAAGATGCAAGAGAGATTCTGCCTTCTTTTTGAGGCGATAGAGGACGTCGTGGTGGTGTCATGGTTATTGTTGTGTAGAATGTCGCATAAGGTTTGGTGGGGTGGCCGGATGACTGGTGTGGCCGGATGACCGGTGGAACACGTTACAGTTATCTAGCTTAGCTAAAGCAAAAATACACCCCAACCCAACCCATCGTGACCCACCCCAGCCCATGCCAAGAGATCCAATAACCCAACCCAACCCATGCCAAGCACGCTAGCAATGGGTTATGCCGGGTTGGGTTGGGGTGTATTATGTCAGACCCCAACCCCAACCCAACCCAATCCATTTGCCAGCCTAATTGTTGGTACGGCCAAGTTCGAACCAGTTCCAAAGGCATCTGGCCCGGTCCCTTACATTCCGTCCCTTGCATGTACTTCAACCATGAAGCCTCTGTGCTCCATTCTTTCGTGTCACTCAAACACCGTCTTCAGCCGAGGCTTACGCAATGCAATGCCAGATATCAGAATCGAATCTTCTCAGGTCAGCGATTCGGAGAGCGAACCTCGATGCAGGCTCAAATTGCGGGTTTGGTAGGTCGGGTCTTTTAATGCTGTCCTTATCTTGGTCCAAGTCCCAATATTCTTTCATACAATCCTCAAGCATCGCACTGCCAATTGGATAATATCTTGCTACATCTTTGCCGCGAATGGGAAAAGTCAATAACACACCTGTCACCAAAAAGATTACGGTCTGGTTCGACTCTGATACGAAGTTGGCACATATGTAATCTACCTTTAGGCCGCGGCGCTTGAGGTAGCGGTCTGACAACGGTACGATCATGTTGATTTCTTCCAGAAATCTGTGTAGGTTCGAACCTGCGCCAGTTAGCAGTACTTTAACGTGGCGAAACCAACTTTTCTTCTTTTCAGTGCAGGCCGTAAGGAGATTGGTAAATGACCCTGCGCTGTAAAACCAGAAATGGTTGATTTGCACCTCATTATCAGCAGACTCCATTTATAGTTGATGGGGGACATATTTGAATTGGTTGATGGCGACTATCGGGTCTCTGGTGCGATCGATAAAGTATGGACGAAGTGCCTGCGCCGCTTCTGGGAAGTCAAGTATATAGTTAGAGGTAAGAGTGCCCTGTTATATGCGATGGCGCAGCTTGAACCACGATACGACCCACCTGCTGGACCCAACGCAACGGATATTCAAACTGTGGCCGTGCCGGTCAAGGATAAGAAGAAGACCGAGTGCGTCATGAAAGCGGAGCCAGCCAAGAGACTCGTAAGCCTGGCGGGGATTCCGGTCTTGGTGATGACGGCGGAGGCGAGCTATCATGCTGTTTATGAATATTGTAGTGTAGGGTATTTGAGACAGGCAGGAGTTCAAGCGAAACATCTAGAGCTGGGGAAGTAGGGTATACATGGGAATGGATATGTGTTTTTCATGTGGAAAAAAGCCTCGATATCGCCGAGAAGCTTCTGGGCTGATTGCAGGAACATTGGAAAAAATGGTATGATGTGCTGTGGAAGCGCCCAGGAAGAACTTTCGCTACCTTCTGGGGTGGGAAACCCTTCCACAAGGCCTACTTCGCATGACCCTTTCCCCAGGATGCCTAACAAAGCTCACAACTCGTAGTCGTCTGCCTCTATCGCTTGATCTTCTTATCCAAGCACGCAAACCCATTGCGCTTCACATTGCAATATCGAAGGATGTCGTCCTTGGAGTGGCCGCATCCGAAGCCCTTTAGTCTTTCGTAGTCGAAAATTTCGTCGTTCGTGTAGGGAATATGAATTCAAGACAGGCCGAAGGGCAATATGGTTGTCAGCTTGTATCCCGGGTTCTGTTCTGCTGATAAAGGTCATTCTGGGTGTGGTGGCTCAGACTGCTGTGTAGGAAAGGAGGGAGAGATGGGAACGGGGAATTAAGAAGCGTTTCTGTAGTCTCCTCAAGAAGTGGTTCACTGCTAATTCGACAGCTATGACGACCATAGACTTAGTCCTCGTCCTACTTTTCTATCCTAACATGGTCACATTCATGTGTCTTCTACTATTTCCTTGTCCCGTGTGGATATCGTTGCTGCCAGTTTGAAGTTGGCTTCGCTCGAGGTCGCTATTGTAGATGCTTCCTACCCGCCATTGCGAAGAAGAGTACGAGTGTTTTACTTCACGCTCTGGACTTGTATGAGGAATTTTCAGCCCACATCAATTGCTTGGTGTAAATGAGAATCAGTGCCGCAAACTTCCACTCTTTTCAATACAAAGACATGCCTGAGACAAAAGACTGCGATACGAAGAAATTTACAAGCTGTCTTTCTTCATCAGCATGCCAACAACAACACTTACACTCGTATTAAACCTCAAAGGGATACTCCACCAGAGCTATCAATAAAACCTCCACTTCCCACGTCAAATCCATTCCGACCGTAAATATCACCACAATGTGCCATGTCTACAGCGTCAAATATGTGTGCGGCTCTGTCGGCACCAAGTACAGAATGATATTCGCACGAAGATGCCCAGGATCGGCAGTGATATAATGTCAAGGGATCAAAAAAAACGTATGAGAGGAAGTGAGGCTACCATCGTGGCGAGGACAGTTCGGAAGACGGCAGTGATATTGAGCTTTTACGATGAGTAAGGGCAAGTGAAGAAGCCTGAGGTCTGAATGTGGTTGTAGTAGTCGTGGAATGTAGGAAGATGTTTTCGCAGCAGATTCGGAGTTTGATGGCGCTGCTTTTGCGGGCGTTTGCATTCGTAGTTTAGCAAGTGTGTGTGTGTGTGTGTGTGTGTGTGTGTGCCAATACTGTTACGAGTGAAGGTGTAACATGTACCTTGATCTGGTAGATCCGCATCGCAATTGCCGGTGGCGAGAGAAGGACCGGCTCTCTCACTTCGACTGTGGGTCGACTGCGGTCAAAGCAAACCGGGACTGCGAGGAAGCTGAAGGTGAGGTCCAGAGATGCCAGCAGACACTGGCAAATGGTTACCTCCTCACTCACCGCATCTGTCAGATAGCAAGCGCTCACTTCTGCGAACGAGTACGCGACCTATACCCCACGATCCTTCGACTGCTTTCTCGCCCTTACCCCAATCAATCTCAGCAATGGCAACTATATCAAGCGATCCGGTTATCGCGCCTGGTAAGCAGTAAACCACGTGATTTACGGCGGATAACGGTGGAGCGCTGGACAGACCAGCTTTCGGAGAGAACAAATCGTTTAGGGCTAACGACACCAGAAGGGAACGAGTACTACGAGGTCAGAAAGATGACCGGAAGAGGCTACGGATGCTTTGCGAAGACGCATATCTCTTGCGGCACTCGCATCTTGGAAGACGACCCTCTACTAATCATTCCCATCGGGGCATACCTGAAGTCGGACATCGATAAAGTTGCCTCGCATTTGACACCTGAACAGCTAGACCTCTACTTTTCGCTGCACTCCGGGCATGGCCAGGATCCACGGAGTTGGCCTTCCACGATTCATCCCATGGTGGCACAAAGGGAGCGTCAGCGCATCCAAGAACAACATACGGCCAGGGTGGGCAAAGAAGCGACGTTGATTAGCATCTTCCAGACGAACTGCATGGAGATGAACAAGGGCGCGGCGGTCTTTCCGCGTGCAGCACGCTTCAACCATTGCTGCAATCCAAACGCCTGTTTCGCGTGGAATGCAAGCATCGAGAAGGAGACGATCCATGTTATGAAGGACGTAGCTGCTGGCGAAGAGATCACATTATCGTACTGCGACATGATCCACGACAAGCCAACGCGGGCATATGAACTCAAGCACTATGGCTTCGTTTGCGACTGCCCGGCTTGTGCTGGAGACGAGGACGACGAAACGACCTTCGCCCACCAGAGCGCCGTGAGGCGGTTCCGACTGCAGGAACTGGAGCGTGAGACACGGCTCCTACGAGGAGCCAGACTGCTCGAAGGGGCTCAGCAACCGGACTTTATCAAGAAGCTACTCCAGATGGCTGCACTGCACAAACTCGAAGGCGACTATACTGCTCGGTTGGCTGCGATGTAAGTAGCACGGCAGAATGCTGTCGCTCACATGCATGGCGTTTGACTGCAAGATCATCTGTGCTCGCTTATCTCTGAATCATGCAGCTGACTCTGATTATCTAGATACCTGGATTGTGCGCTCGTCTGCGAGTACAAATCCGACCTGGCAATGGCGGAGCAGGCTGTCCTCAGAGCGATTGAGGTCAAGACAACATGCCATGGCTCTGATTTCCCTGATTTTGGAGAATACGAAGAGGTTTTCAATCGCATCGAGGCGAAGCAGAAGGCGGCAGAGGCGGCAGGCATGGGGCGCTCAGGAGGAGGCGCGGCGGTAATCCGCGTCAACGGGCGTGTGCGGTAGCAAAAGCAAGGGGTGGGATGGACTGAATCATCAGTGAAAGGGAATTGTGACGACGGCCCTAAAAGCTGATGTAGAAAATGCACATGACGAGTGTAGGACAAATCAGCTTCGTCGACGTTGTTTGTGATGTGCACGTCAAGTGTGGATGAGTGGCAATTGCAGTCGCTGTTGGACGCGTCGCTTAGCGCCAGGCCCTGGGGGTGCGGGACCCTGAGACGCGACAAGCCTCGTGCATGCTGTTACCGTGGCCGGCCAGCAACCTTCACAGCCACGGCACAGGCATCGGACTGTGGCCAAATACGCAAATGAAGCCGGCCACTCTGTCAGAATAGACTGGGTTACTCCATGCTTAGCATCGACACTGACACTACAGCGGGAGCTAACGCCCTAACGCCAGATTTCATGGAGCCGCTGACGTCGCTGCGTGTACCTGCGTCGAACGTCTCGAACCATGTCGCATCGCTGGCCCTGTTTCGGATCTTTGTTCAAATAGAGGGCAATCCCATCGTGACGCTTTTCCAGTAATTTCTGCTTTGCCAGAGCACACGCGAGAGCCATCACACAGGCCGCCTTTGCTGTTCAGAGCGCTGCGCCCCCTTCCACCGATCGTCTCTCCCACCGGCTTCTAGCTTCGGACCAGCTGGCTTCCGGCGCTGAACAACGGCATTGCCAGCGCTTTCAACTTTCTCATTTCCACTTGTCGACCTCTTTCACTTCCAACATGGAGACGCCAGATAGCAAAGCGGGTGCCCCTGTACCTCCGCCGATCGTGACTTCCACGCCGCAGTCATCCTCCGCTCAGCTGCCATCACCGCCGCACTCGCAAACCGGAAACATGGCCTACCCCAAAGCCTCGATGGATGTGCCCGACAACTCAACCCCGCCTTTTTCGCCGTCGAGCCAGACGCCCGTCTTGGGGAAGGAACAGGAGGAGTTTGAGGGTACTGTGGACGTCAACAACGACATACCGACGGAGAAGGACCTCAGCAGGGTGGCAGACCTGTTGGTGCTGGATGCTCAAGGGCAGAGCAGACCCTTCAAGGAGCTGTATCAGGCGCCACATGTTGCTTCGAGGCAGCTGATCATTTTCATTCGCCATTTCTTCTGCGGAGTAGGTATTGCCCGGACATGTAGTCCTGGCGCTGCTGGTAGTGACGAGAGCTGACACATGGCAGAATTGCCAGGAATACCTCCGCACACTTGCCTCATCCATCAAGCCCGATGATCTCCTCGCACTCCCCATACCCACCTTCATCACCGTCATCGGATGCGGACGACCCGAGCTGATACCCATGTACACGGAGACGACCAACTGCCCCTTCCCCATCTACGCCGACCCGACGCGCAAGCTGTACGATTACCTGGGCATGACGCGCACCTTTGACCTCGGCGCGAAGCCCCAGTACATGCAGACTCACATGCTCATAAACTCGGTGCAGTCGATATTCCAGGGTCTGAGCACTGGTAAGAAGGCGCTCAAGGGTGGTGACTTCAAGCAGGTTGGCGGAGAGTTCTTGTTCGAGAACGGCGAATGCACATGGGCGCATAGGATGAAGACAACACGAGGCCACGCTGAAGTGTCCGACATACGGAACCTGATAGGCCTGGATGGTTCAGAGCCGCCGCCGATGCGGAGAAAGTGGAGTCACAATATCAAAGAATCGCAAAAGGAGAAGACAAAACGCATGAGCTGGGGACGGTTGAGGAGCAGAAGCAAGGGCGGTAAGGACGTTTCTAGAGATGGAAGCAAGCAGTCGACGCCTGACCGGATACTGGAGGAAGAGTCACAGCCAACAGCAGCAGGCGCCTGACAGGGTGAGGGATGGTGGGCTGGCGCATGGCGTTTCTCTGTGGCGAGCACTTTGCAACGGGTTGCATTTTCAAGGTCTAGCCTTTTACCATTCTCGAAGATACCAAGACGTGACTACATACATTTACCACAAGCCTACTGCTGTCAGACTAGTCCTTCCATTCGCTGCTTTCTTCCCCGAACACCCGGTGGGCAGCCCGGGCTAGCGTCATCACATGGCCGCGCGATGAGCGTGATAAAGGGCCGTGGCATTAGCTCGCTGGTGCACTCGTCTGCTATGCATTGCTAAATGGCGCCTATCTACACATTGAGCAGTCGTTTGCATCAGCCAAAAGCGGCATGTAGGTCCGCAACGCGACTGCCGAGCCAGCCTCGGAGCTAGATTCTCCACATCTGGCTAAGATGCCCCGACTACTACGGCCAATAGTCATTAGCTGCCTTTACAAGGTCAGGCATCCAGGGTTTTCCGAGCCAGCTACGAGTTTGAGCCTCAAAGGCGAGCATCGCGCGATGTGGACCGAACCGCGCCCGCGAGTGAGGGGCATGGAGGGGCAGGATGACGCTGTGCTATCGGCGGCAACCCCACATCCTCAAATAAAAGCTACCGGAGCCGCTCGATGGAGCTGGAGTAGCTTGCCTTCCCCTCTCGACCACTTTTCTACTTAACTCCTGCTGTACTCTACTCTTCTAAGATACCCATTACATCCACATCACATCCGCCATGTCCGCAGACACTGTTGGCAAGGTATGTCAAGCTCCGCCTCCCCAAGCCGCCTATCCGGCGGCGCGTCGCCTTGAGCACCAGCTGACTCTGCTTTGCACAGACTATTACCTGCAAGGTACGCTCCAGCTTCAATCGCCCGTGTACAACAAGATCGCGTCCCTTCCCAGCTTCCTGCCTTCAAACTCTATGGCCAATTGCAATGCTTGGCATGCGGATCCGCAACACGTTGAGATGCATGCAATCGGGCGGATACCAGCGGAATCGAGGCGTCAGAAGCGGAAGCTGGGAGATGACGTTGCGAGCTGCATCGAGACGACATGGGTCGCTGACAGCATCATAGGCCGCAGTTGCCTGGGAAGCCGGCAAGGACCTCTCCATTGAGGAGATCGAGGTTCTCCCACCCCGAGCCCACGAAGTCCGTATCCAGATCTACTACACTGGTGTCTGTCATACCGGTACGCAAACACTTCCCCTCGTCTCTCTGTCGATTGCCGTCGCATGCTCCGGAAATGCCGCGCAATTAGCAGCGGATGAGAAACACGCCCCATCTTCACAGCCACCGACTAACTCCTCCAGATGCCTACACTCTGTCCGGTAAGGACCCCGAGGGTGCCTTCCCCATTGTCCTTGGTCACGAGGGTGCCGGTTACGTCGAATCAGTCGGCGAGGGCGTCACCAACGTAAAGCCCGGCGACCACGTCGTTGCGCTATAGTACGTCCATCTCCCATAATACTCACCGAAACGCCGTCTAACACTATGTAGCACCCCAGAATGCAAGGAGTGCAAGTTCTGCAAGTCTGGAAAGACCAACCTCTGCGGTAAGATCCGTGCTACACAAGGAAAGGGTGTCATGCCCGACGGTACATCACGCTTCAGGTGCAAGGGCAAGGACCTTCTCCACTTCATGGGCACATCCACCTTCTCGCAGTACACTGTCGTTGCAGACATCTCAGTTGTCGCTATCACCGAGGACGCCCCTATGGACCGTACCTGCCTGCTCGGCTGCGGTATCACCACCGGTTACGGAGCTGCCGTCATCACCGCTGGCAAGGGCGGTGTCGAGGCTGGATCCAACGTCGCCATCTTCGGTGCCGGTTGCGTCGGTCTCTCTGTCATTCAGGGAGCTGCCAAGAACAAGTGCGGCAAGATCATCGTGGTCGATGTCAACGATGCTAAGGAGGAGTGGTCCAAGAAGTTTGGCGCCACTCACTTCGTCAACCCCACCAAGCTCGGCAATCAGAGCATCCAGGAGAAGCTTATCGAGATGACCGATGGTGGCTGCGACTACACCTTCGACTGCACAGGTAATGTCAACGTCATGCGCGCCGCTCTCGAGGCCTGCCACAAGGGATGGGGAGAGTCCATCATCATCGGTGTCGCTGCCGCTGGCCAAGAAATCTCCACCCGTCCATTCCAGCTCGTTACTGGCCGTGTATGGAAGGGCTGCGCTTTCGGTGGTGTCAAGGGCCGCACCCAATTGCCTGGCCTTGTTTCCGACTACATGAAGGGTGACCTCAAGGTCGACGAGTTCATCACTCACCGCCAGCCCCTCGACAAGATCAACCAGGCTTTCGGCGACATGAAGGCTGGAGACTGCATCCGCTGCGTCGTCAACATGCGCGAATAACTACACTCGGGCCCCCAAGACCAAAGCATGAAATCCAGGCTCTAAACTATTTGAGCGATGATGCAACTTTTCTTTTCTTTATCCTACCCCTGAAGACACGGTGCATGCTGCTGCTGGGGACTAGATTGGCGGTGCATGGCGAGGTGTTGGTGGTAGAGGTGTGTCGAATGAGCATGAATAGGCGTTGATGATGTCATGACCGGCTGGGGGCGCTTGGATGATTCTTTGGCTTGGGTTCGATGTGTATGTATCTACTTGTAAAAGGATAATGAAACATATACCATCTCAGCCTGGTCTTTTGTTCCTTGACCGTGGCTGGCGCTGCTCCTCCGAGGGACAGTCTGGGACTAACCTCTTCCCCGTGCTTCTCGCAGATATGGGCCTCCACTCCGTCGGCAGATGCAATTAGGAATCCTTCTCAGCCTACGCGCCTTTAGAGTCGTGATCACTATTTTTTACTACAACTTCACGAGATGGTCATCGCATGCCCAGCTATCCGATCATTGGCAATAACCCTGGAACGATTTGTAAAAAACATGGCTACCTGAACTCGCAAAGCTTCCTTGTCCCACAACCTTGCATACAGTATTGGACTGGTGTTCATTTCATCTCGCTCTTCGACATATGCCATTCGCCAGCTGGCTCGGCGTAGATTTCATATCGAGCTGGCTCTGGAAGCCATCCGTGGGACCATGAGGCTTCGTTAAGCTCACTTTCTGGAAGCGTGATACATGTCGACTTTCCTCCCTTTCTGCTTTACACTTCGGAATCGACCTCGTGATTCTTCGTTTGAAAGACAACAGTTAATCAACGAATGGTTCACTTTGCTAGTCCGAAAAAACACCAACGAAGAAATGTATGTGTCGGCTTCTCCTTGGTTTTTCGAAGCGTTTCAACCTTTAACGATGTGCGCCTCCAGCATCTTGCAGGTCTTTTGAACTCGGCGGGCAACCTAAACATGTCTTCCAGGAACCATGAAAGGCTTTGCGCATGTTTCAATCTCATGCTCCAAAAACAACAAAGAAAAGTTGTCGTATTTCGGCGTTTTGGCCCCGACCGAATACATTGGTCTTGATCCCTACAACGACACCCCGCCTCTTATCACCCGTGCCTCATGCCTTACCCTCTCAACAATCTGGATACCCTCTTCATGCTCCAGAATTTCGCCCGCCAACGCACTATTCAAGTCTCGGCTTTCCGCAAAGTGCGACATATCTCCGGTTCTGGAGAATTCTCGGACAATGACTTGCCGCCAGGGATGGGCGCCGGCTCCTTCCGCGACGCAGTTCAACGATTCAAGAGCATGGAGACGTTACGCGCCATATCCGCCCGAACAACACCCAATCCAGTTTTATTTTTAAGTATTTTGACTTTTGCTGCACTGCTTTCACCACTTTTCACTCGCTGTCTAGGTCATGGCCATCGATGGCCAGCAAGGCCAAACGATTGCGTTCCTCCGTCATCTTGGGCCAGATACACGTCTCATCGATGCCCACTCACCGCATGCCGCACGCGGTTGCAAGAAGCAACAACACTCTATTTCGTTACGACAATAATACCATTGCACAAGATGTTATCGATGCGACAGCCCCAGATCGCCCATCGCAGGCAGCCCTGGGGTGAACGGACAAGGGGGGCGGAGGAAAGGATTTACTGCAACCAGGAAAACAATACTTGATGCCCTGGCAGCTTTGCCTCGCGAACTTACTAGCCTGACCTCCAGCAGTAGAACGTGTTGGCGCGGTCGCTCTATCATCATTCACCTTGAAGCTGACGTTACACCATCGTGTCGCAGGATTGACTGTGAAACGCCGAGTCACTTCGCAGCCAACACCACCACAACCACGGATCAGCCTTCGCAATGGAGTGCAAAGACTGCAAACTGCGTGGAACCTATTTGATGCTATAGAGCCAGCAATTAGGCTCCATCATATTTTGATGCGCGCAGTGTCAGTATTGGGATGGCAGTGAACAAGGATGAATGGCCTGGCCGATGGATAATTTCGCAGGACTGACGTCCACATGTATAATCTTTGCAACGAGATCATGGAGAGTGATGAAATGGTACTGTGCGCTTCCGCGGATGGAAAGCGGCACAGCAAAGAAGCAAACCAAGATTTGGATATCAAATAATATTCCTTAGTGCTGGATGCGTGTACAAATATTCCAACGGTTAGAGAACTGCACACTTGATAGTGTGCGCTATTTGATTGAGCTTTTGAGAAACGACAACAATTACGCACGATGCGGGGCCCGGTTCTGCTATCTATATAAACGATGGCTAGCCAAGCATATGTGCCCTATGGAAAAACAGAAAACATCTGAAGCAAGAAAACGCTTGTGAGAAACAATGGTGATGGCGGACGTATGTGAGAGTGAGAAGGAAAGAGAGCACAAGCAGAAACTTGTGTCCGTCTGGCTCATCTGTGCGCAATGAAAATGCCGTCATGTCCTTCATCTCAACATGGATCGTACGCATGTACGGTACTCCAAATGAGGATCTTTGAACTAGATGCGCGGCTATATATATACTTCTCTGCGTCTACCTACATTCCTCCCCTGTACCTTTTCCTTTGCTTTAAAATATCTGTACATGCAGAAAGTCGACCAAAAGACTTCAAATCCGATTACATAGTCCGAGTCTTTTTGCGAGGCTTGCAAAAGAAAAGAAAAAAACGTCATATGAATCCGACATTTCTTACTACAGGAACGAGAACTGCTTCATTCAACCGTGATATTCAAAAATCAAAAGATTCCCATTTATATGTTGACTTACTCCTCAAAAAAAAATGTTGTAACACAAAAAGTGTGCGCTTTGCCGTAATTAGCAGCTTAGAAAATGACAGGTTGGAACATGACACCAAGATTCGGCGCAGTGCGTTTAATGCTCGTACCGGTGTGTAGCGGCTTGAAAACCTACTACGTCGTGAGCGTATATCACCAGATCGGCATGTCGAAGATTTCCATCGTGTTTGCAGCCATGTGTCTTCATTCTGATCCCACAAGCCTTGTCTGCATATACCAATCGAACCTCCAAAATCACCCAATGACCTGCTCTTGAGACTGCGTTTGAGCTGCGACAAAAAATAGTCGTCCAAATAGCCACCTGCTCTCATGCACGCGGGTCAAAACGTGTGTGAAACGCTTCACCCGCCCATCCCTGCCAGCTCCGAAACCCTGCAACCGGCACCGGACGAACACCCAGATGGGCAACAAAGCCAGTGCACATGGGCAAAAGCTTGGTTGGACTTCACTGCCTGAAAAGCAAGGCTGGATATTGTCGTGAATTCAACAGTCGGCGCATCCAGGGTGGCAAGGAAAGGGGCAATCGACCTGAATCGCAGAGAGAACAGGAGAAACATGCACAAGCGAAATCATGATATTCATTCCAGTAAACTATCATTAAGGAGCGTAATTTTAGACCCAGGTTCCCAAGCCCAAGACAAAAAACCACAGCAAGACACCCTTACCTCTCTTTCCCATCTACAATACCCAGTATTGACGAGCTCACTCCTATCCTCTGCTGAGTCCCAGACCACCAGCAAGTAGAAGCGAGCACAGCTCCACTCTAATTCTACTGCACTGCCCTTTCATGCCAACCATTCCGGGGGGGTATATATACATCCCAATTCCATTAACCATACTGTCTCATTCTCCGCCTATTTATAAGTGTGTCGCCTGTAAGAGATTCCAAGATCGAGGTCGATTGATCATGTCCTTGTCGTCATCGTGAAGATGGGCGCATCGAAGGAGCCTTGAAGATAGCGATACGAGCTTAGTTGGACTGGAAGTCGTCACCGAGGAGCTCGATCTCCTCCTCCTGGTCGTCGTTGGTGAGGGCGGGTTGGTTGCGCTCGGCAGCGCGCTTACGAGCGGCGGCACCGGCAATGGGAGCAGTGGCAGGTGCAGCACCAGTACCGGTGGTAGCGCCAGTGCCGGTAGTAGCACCGGTGCCAATAGCTGCGCCGGTACCAGTAGTTGCGCCAGTGCCAGTGGTGGCACCGGTAGCTCCAGTTGCACCGGTAGCTCCAGTGGCACCGGTAGCTCCAGTGGCTCCAGTTGTAGCGCCAGTTGCACCAGTAGCTCCGGTGGCAGCACCAGTACCTGCGGCAGGCTGTTGGGCGGCGGTGCCAGCAGCGGGAGAAGCAGCAGCGGGAGCAGCAGCAGCAGGAGCGGCGGCACCAGCAGTGCCAGCAGCAGTGCCAGCAGCGGGAGCAGCAGCGGCGGCGGCACCCATCTGAACAGGCACACAGCCACCGAAAGGTCCAGCACGAGCAGGGTTCTCACAGCGGACCATGCAGACGTTGCTCTGTCCAGCTACGGTACCAGTGCACTGCATGCCAGCAGGCACCTGGGCTGTAAGGGGAAGATCCTGCATCTGAGTGTCCCGGTTGCGACCACGGTCGTTGCCCTCGAGGTTCTGAGTGACGGTCATTGCTTGCCAGTTGGTACCGGTACCAGTAGCATCGATCATGCAAGTGTAAGGACCAGCACCATCGGAGTTGACTTGGTGGACAGTCATCATAACAGAGCCACCAGCGGAGACTTGAGGAAGAGTGGCACCGTTGAGTTGCATAACTTGGGCAGTACCGGCCTGAATGTCGTTGTCACCTCCGCCAAGCGTCTCACCGCAGGTGTCTGCAGCATCGCCACGGAAGCGGGTGGCGTCTTGCTGGAAGGGGTTGCGGTTGGTACCGTCACGAGGAGTGTTGGGGTCGACACCGATGGCAGAACCAGCACCACCTGCATCACCAGTAGCGGCGATGATAGCACTGTGGCCAGCCACGAGCGAAGAGGAAGCCAAAAGGCTGAGGGAAACAATGGTGGTCTTGGAGAAGTACATGTTGATTAAAGTGTTGATTGTCTGAACCGGTCAGAAAAAAAGATTAGAAAGTAGAGTGAAGGGTATTAAGCAGAATAGAAGAGTAGTGGTGATTACTGTAGTTGTTTGGTTGGGAACCTTTGATGCTGGATGCTCTTCTTAGGTAGCGATGTTGGCCATACTTATACAACTTGATGCAGCTTAGACTGTACGCTGAGATGGATGTTCGGCATGGTGACCTGCACCGGCCTTGGTTGGTCCCGCGGTGGTGAGGCGCTCCAGTTTGGCCAAGACGTGAGAGGGTACCAAATTCAGGTTTCAAAACTCCAAGTGGGATCAGAGAAACACTGCCTGAGTTAACAAAGTTGCTATTACAAGCTCACGAAACGCGGTTGAGGCAGGATGAGCCTCGAGAAACATGTGTTGTAAAGTCTTGACCCGGAGAGGACGGCGCTTGCCATGGGCACGTTCAGGCCTAATCTCCCGAACATCTGTCATGAGCGGAATTGGTGATGATGGATGAGACACTGAGTTGCGAGAAGACCGACAATATTTCGCATAACTGGGTCTGAATCAGATTCAAGTCTTGCTAATGGCACATCCGTGCCACGTACAGAATGGTACAGCATGCCAAGAGTTCGCCCGGAAGCTAGCTCTAGACCTGAGGACAGCTAAGCATCTGCTAGTCAGAGGCATCGAAGCTTGGCAAACAACGCAAATGCACCCCTAGGGTCTTGTGAAACGGGGAGTGGCTGAGCGGGGAGATCAATGCAGCCACATTGGGGAAGCTGCTGCAATGCTGGCGATGGTATTGGCACAACCATCAGCTTTTCAACTATTTTCCGGATGGCTGACATGTACTCCGAGATATGTGAGAGGTAGTGGTCGCAGTTCGTGTTCTGCTACGAAGCTCAATCGGGGCTGCGCAGCAAGCCCACGACGAGCGACATCAGCCACAGCGACAGGGATTTGCGGAAGCCTACAGTCATAGAACTGCCGCAGAGTGGCGATCATGGTTCTGAGTGAACAAGGTTGGACCAGTGTTTACAAATGGTGATGCACGAAAGCGTGCAGGTGGAGGTTTCGTTGCATCCCTTCGAGGTGTAAGGTTTGTTTAGTGTCGCATCATCGGTTTCACACGTGAGGGGACCAAATCTGGGGAAGTCTTTGCCTCCGGCACGACCATGATCCGGCCTGAGTTGGCTGTTTGTGGCTGTTGGTGCGCAAACATGGCGGAACATGTAGTAGTGGAGAAGGAGGTTCAGTGTAAAGCCGGTGGCTGATGATTGCGGCGAGACGCGTGCCTGAATCACAGTCTTGGCAAGTTCTTCGGGGGCAACCTCAACTTTGGAATGTCCACTTGAACGCAGCCAACATCAGAGGGAATTATCGCGAGTGATGTTTTGACCAATGCAGACCTTATACGATTACTGTCAGCCGATTTTCCTGCCCTGCAACACGTATGACGCGGGGTTGCTTGAATAGGTGCGCAGCTACGAAGCGTTTCTCCCGTCGAACGTGAATTTGACAGCATGCAGCTGAGAACGACGACAACCATTGTGCGCCATGACTCCAACCTTTTATCGTTATCTTTCATACATATTGGCTGACTTGCTCCCATACAATGCTCCCGAAGCCGTCCCTATCGCCTCAGGCGCCTCCGTTGATTGAGCATCATGCCCGAACGAGAGCTGTCAATCGCAATATTGATACGTTTACTGAGTCTGAACGTATAACTGCGCGATAACATAGAGCAGTCAATCACTGTTCTTAGTGCCTGCGCCTGGCTCGGCGTTCCTCAGCCAACCGAGACTGAATAGCAGAGTTGATGCGAGCCTCCCTAGCTGTAGATGCAGCGAATCGGACTATAAAGTGCATCTAGTACACTCGTGTGGCTGTACGGAAAGCAATATCTAAGATGGCTAATGTCGATTTTTTTTTCGCTGTATATTGTCTGAGGTGCTCTTGTCGAGGATAATCGGCTCCAGGTATGGTAAGTAACACTTGAGCCAATAAGGCAGGTGGGAAACAGTCTTGGCAAACAACGTCACTCCGATCCTCGGTACTTTCGTAAAGCTACCCGCGATAAGATCCGACAGCCTTGTGTATTATCAAGAACTGTGACTACATCCGTCTGCACAGGTCGTGCGAACCCGATGCCATCTAGATAGCTACGCGCGGTGATGTATGACAAGACTACACTGCTAGAAATAGTATAAGTAGCACTCCCGGCGAAGTGGTAAATCTCCGCGATCTGGTTCTCCACATTGACTGATCATTGATCTCCCAGCATGATTACATTCAGACGTCTGACCGTCGCAGCGCTTTGCATCCCCGTCATATCGGGGCAAAATATGCCTTTCGATGCTCGAGAAGCAACCATCGACTCAGTTCACCATGCTCTTTACTCCGGACTTTCAACATGTCGGGAAGTGGTGTCTTCATTCCTGGCTAATATCGAAGCCCACAACAACCGGACGAACGCTGTCCTCGCTCTGAATCCGAATGCGCTGGCTATCGCCGACGAGATGGACGTGCAATTGGTAGCTGGGAACGCGACTGGACCTCTTTTCTGCATTCCAATTCTGCTCAAAGATAATTACGATACAGCAGACATGGTCACTACGGGTGCTAGCGTGGCACTGGCGCATTCCCAACCTACCCAAGATGCACCAAGTGTAACGGCATTCAAAGAAGCCGGGGCTATCATCCTGGGTAAAGCCAACTTGCACGAGCTTGCACTGGAAGGTCTCAGTGTATCTTCGCTTGGTGGTCAGACCGTCAACCCTTACGACGCGACTCGAACACCTGGAGGCAGCTCCGGGGGTACCGGTGCGGCGGTTGCAGCTTCCTTCTGTGTGTTTGGTACGGGCACAGACACTGTGAACTCGCTTCGTAGTCCGGCGTCCGCCAACTCGTTGTGCAGTATCCGCCCGACGCGTGGCTTGATCACAAGAACAGGAATCATTCCGATATCAACCATCCATGATGTCATTGGTCCTATTGCGCGAACTGTCAGAGATGTGGCAACTTCACTCACAGTCATGGCTTCGATCGGCTACGACGCAGCTGATAACGACACTGCTCTAGTACCCAGCGCACTCCGAAACACAGATTATGCAGCTTCGATATCGAGCGCTTCTCTCAAAGGCCTGCGTATCGGTGTACTGAACGGCTTCTTCAATCGCACCGATTCGCCTGAGGTCACTCCCGTCAACAACGTCATGGACTCTGTCATGTCGCGCCTTTCTGCTGAAGGTGTAACTCTCGTACCCATCGACGAGAATATTTACAACGCGACTGCCATCCAAGCCGCGTATGATGTTCAGCGCTTCGAGTACCGCGAGCTAATGGATCAATACCTCCAGCGGCCGTCACTCAAGGGTGAGCACCCCGACACACTGAACGAACTCTACTCTCGTAAAGCTGTCAATGGCTCTGGGGGTAAATTCCTTGTCATCCCTTCAGAGTACGAATACGTTAACACCGCGTTGGCCTCTTCAACGGGTAACACGACATACAATGACCGCCAAGCTGGGATCCGCAACCTCACTCTCGCCCTCCTCAACACCTTCGCAGCGAACTCCCTTGACGCCATCATCTATCCTGAACAAAAAAACCTTGTTGTGAAGATTGGCTCGCCCTCCCAATCCGGTCGCAACGGCATCCTCGCCGCACTCACCGGTACGCCCGTCGTCACCGTTCCCGCAGGCTTCTCTGAACCGAGCGATGAAGCGCCCATCGGCGTTCCGATAGGTATGGAAATTCTGGGTAGACCTTGGGATGAACAAAAGTTGCTGGGTGTTGGATATGCTGTTGAGCAGTTGTTGAAAGTGCGAAAAAGCCCGGTGTGGGCAAGAAACGTAGTAGAAGTACCCGCTTATGAGAGCGTGCCAGTGGTCACGCCGGATCGAGGCAATATTCCAGTTGAGTATCCGTTGGGGACGCTGGAGGCATAATTGATACGGTTAGTCTTGGCCCATCAGTCATAGTATTCTTTAGCGGTTACCTTAATAACGTCTCGCGGAGCGTTATTATATCTTGGTAAAAGCAGTCTAAAGGATTTTCTATCAGGTGAATATCAACACGGGTCATTCTTTTGCCACGGCAAGGTCAGACATTGAATTACAAATGCTGAAGTTTCGTGTTGATGTAGAAGGAACAGCGAGAGTGAGATTAAAGACAAAAAGGTACAGAGTTCACGGGGATATTAATATGCGCTTTAGATGGACGCATAATGATGTGCAGAAGGCTTTTAGAATCCGGCCCAACTATCAGGACACAGCCCTACAACTCTACGCCATGTAACCAAAAAGGTACGTATGATCAGTGAACTAATGACCACGGTGCAAGATAGTATATATCGTCAGCCTGGCCTGACACCAGCACTCTAGTGCAAAGGGTGCCACTTCCGGGTGCTCGCGCAGACATGTGAAATTCGGATCCGGAATTTAACCATTTTCATTACTCCCACAAATCGCAAGGCCTAGCAAGGCCATCGCTTTCACAACATGGAAAGGCCCAGATCCGCTTTTTGTACTTGATAATCGTGGCAGAAGGCAGAAGCAGCAATGCGAACTCTAGCCATCTGATTTTGAAAAAAAAAATCTTTCATGGTCATAGATGCAGCTTCATAAAGGGCATTTTACATCGATACAAACCCCGTTTTTGTATAGCGGTTTTCAGACTCGATCGCGCCAACATAACATCAAGTAAGTTGGTTTTTGGTCCGTGAAATCCGTGGGTACGTTGTTTTTGTCTTTGAACTAGAATTTAACAGATCAAGTGGCGTTCGCGTGGACTTTTTCTATAGACGAGTAGATTTGAGTGTAAAGAAGACAAAAAAGCAGAAGACAAGATATCTTGGGATCTTTTACACAGTATCTGAACGTGTTCGTAATTTCGGGGCCTTGGCACCCGATGCGATCCGACCTAACTGCATGATTGAGCGCGACATAGCTCCACAGCCCCTGACCGGATCGCGGAGGCCCTTCATAGGCCGCGCATGTGTTCCAACTATAAGGATTAGCAGTCGGGCTTCCCGACGTAGCTGTAGGTGTCGCATATACAATCATAGCAAAGCTGTAGCTCCAGCTCCGGCTCGCAGCATGCAAATTGAGGACTGCGGTTTAAAGGGTACATGTATGATTTGTAGCTTCGTAGAAGCTTCAGGATACAGAGGTTATGTCCTAAAGACTAAACGCAGTATAATGAAGACATTATCTGACGGTGATGTTGAAAAAAAAAGTGCATTATCGAAATTCCAATCTTCTAGTCGCTGAGAATGTATGCTCTGCCTCTTTTCGATGGGGGTAAACTCCACCTGGACTCCTGTTTCCCTGCTCCTCGTCTCCACTCTCTTGCTCTCTCCTCGCCTCAAAGTTTCGCTACGCGCTGTTCTACTACGTCTGGAAATACGGGCAGTGCGGATAACAAGATGTCGGGAATATTGCGGCGTGACTTCCTTGCAAAACTTTCGTTTTGCATCTTGGCTTCATGCGGCTATCAGGCCTAGAGCAATTTCCCCATGCTTGATCCTGACAGATGGGTGCATGTAGCCGGGCCGAATGCACTCTGATCAGCTGAGGTAAGCGGCCTGTAGCGAATCGATCACTCCCAACATGTATTTGAGGCCCCTGGGTGTTTGCGCTAGATCGTGTTGGCAATCATAAATGTTGGGCTCAACATTGGAGCAGGCATCTGGAAGCCTGTCCATCCGGGAATAGGGTACGTTGGCTTCGTTCGTTTCGCGCGAAAGTGTGCATAAGCTGCGGGGCTAGACGCGGTGGTAAGAGGTAAGTGGAATGAACTTTGTGGATCGCCTGATACAATGCGATTGATCGATGCTAGCTTCTTCTGCGGGTCAATTGTTGTTTTGCCCGGATTTCAATATTTTACCCAACATCCAGTGGGCGAATTGGAGAGCTGGCATGATCATTGCGGCGACCATTCGGGAAACAGCATCGTGTAGCTTCCATAAAACCGTCTCTTGCAGCGCGTCGACATCGATATTCCTTGCTTGGTCCATCTGGTCTTCGATCTGTTGCCTGAGTCTAGCAGCCTTACTGGGCAACTCCAAGCCCAAGGCCAAGTACAGTCCAACAATGATCCATTCCATAATCACTTGCCTGGGTTTATATCAGCTAATGCGTGACGTCATATGCCGACGGTCGAAGGCGGAAAGAAAAGCAATCGCGTCGGTGGCGGTATACTTACATGCACAACTGGATAGTTACGCTGCCGCTGATGACATTGAAGCGCATATGCTGCCATCCTTCAAAGTCGTCAACGGCCCAGCGCTCAAAGGCGAAGCACATCATGTACACGACGTCGACGACGAAAAATGGTAGACTCAGCACGACAGTCGTAAGAATGCGAACTTCGTCTCGATCAGCCAGATACAGACGTGCCGAGATGACCGTGGTTGACCAGATGAGAACAAGGAAACACGCCAAGTACAGCGAGACACCGGCCTTGGTGGCCTCCGTAGCGGCAAAAGTGGGGCCGTCTCGTGAGTCTGGATCGATGCCGCCAGCGACGATGAGGATGAACGAGATGATGAGCGGAATGTGCACCATGAGGAGGATCCATTGCATGCGTCGTCCTTTGGGCCTCGTGGTCGCGTTGAGCAAGCTGCTTGTTGACATGAACAGGGGTGTCAGCCCCATGGTGGTTAAAATCGCGACACCGCTTTCCAGACTCGTGTTTGATGATTCTCCAATCGGATACATGGTGGTGGCGGCCAAATCGAGAGAGACCTGCGTGAGACGGCAGACAGCTAAGAGGGTGAGCCAGATCCATGGCGAGCTGCGACCGAGCCCTTGTCGGATTATGAGCCAGATGGAGATGACAAGATAAACAAAGAAGATGACCAGCGTGGCGATGTTGACAATGGCTGGGTAGGTGATGAGGCCCACATCACCCTGCGACGAGGAAACCATCGACTGCAAGACATTGGTGTTGACGATGGGTGTTTGAAGGCAAAGGAGAGGTTGACAGGAAGAGGTTCGGTCAACGTTTCGCCAGTTCCGCCGTCCGAGCACTCCGCCTCAATGCCAAGCGCGCTATCACGTGGGATCGTGCTCGTCGCCCTCCAAAGTTGGCTACGGTGACCAGCTTCGTCACACCTGCATCATTTGCAACATGTGGCATGCACTTTTCCCATCACATTCGGCCCTTTCGCATTGTTTATTTGCGCGTGCGCCCACTCTTTCACAGCGACAAGTTGACAAACCGGCGTGCTGCGGAAATTAGGTAGGTGATCGTGCTGCAGTTTGCCACCTGGCGGGCAGTGCTCGCCAAAATCGTCATCGCGCCATGGACGGGCCACCACCCTTTCCGCTTTCCGCGTCACTAAACCTGTATCACGATCGGTTCTCGGCGCAATCGTGACACCTCATTGTAGCAATCGGCGGCGCCATGGATACATCACGTGCGCGATCGTGCAGGTCTATGCATTGAATTAGTTGCAGGGGAATTCTTTTGTTCATTTCCAAGTCTCATGTCTAGTCACTCCACGAACAGATCGCGTTGCCAGTTTTGAATTTCCGCGTGTAGGAACATGATTTGGAAACCGTTTAAGAGCAGGACGGTGATGGCGCAACGAGTTTGGCGCAGAGAACACCTCGCTCTCTGTCCATCTTTACCACTCTCCACGAAGTCCCTCAATGTTCAACTGCTCTTCTTCCCACCGTTGGTTGGCTTTTCTTCCTGCCCCTCCTTCCCAGCCGCTAAATCGGTATCCCAGTTTTTCATGCCGTAGCTCCAATCTTCGTCCCTAGTTGGCATCGAATTGTGATGATCGGCACTGAGACCCAGTATGAGAGCATCAATCCGCAACCTCCCCTCCAAGCCACCTACTCTGTCCAGATGTTCAATCCAGACTTGGAGTTTTCTCTGTTGTTCGATACTGCCGTTTGACGCCTTGAAGTGGGCGTCCGACTTGGGTGCGGGTTTGCTGATGACTCTTGACGGGCTGATCGTCTTGTTGGTGATTGGTGCCATAACGAGATGCGGCGATGGCAACCGGCTGTGGTGGACGTAGAACACTTGCCTGTTCTTGTGTGATGATTCGCGACACCTACACTGCGTTAAACACGAAGGATAGTTCTGAACTCTTGATGCTTTATGAGTATCATGCCTGAAAATTTTCCGCTCAAAGATAATTGTAGCTATGGTTTGCATTTAAAAAATGCCCTAACCACCTTTCGATTCATCTAGCCGGAATTGCAAATTGGCATATGTTCCACCCATTGAACTTGGGTGCGATCCACAAGAATGGTGTCGGGTGACTACTATAGAACTTCTCATATTCGAATTCATGAGGGAACATGTTACCAGATTCGTCACCTATAATTCACTTCAGCCTAATGTTTTAGCCAACCCATCCATAAGCCTTTGTCAGCTGCCGTCCATATTACCTGGCCCAAAGGAACGGTCGCTTGTTGCTAGGATGTGATTTGTGAAACTGTATGGTTCTCTATACCTATATCAATACTGTGGGTAGTAAAGTACCACGCTGTTCTATGGAGCTTCTCAGTCGAAAGCCCCATAGTGACCATTGCGTGCAAGAAGTCGGGCCAGGGGACTTCTCTGGGGAGGTCAGGGTTGAAAGGCAAGTAGAAGACCGATTTGAAGACCGTTTACGTACGCTTGTCGACCACATGTGTCTGAGGGGCTTGCGCAACTTCATCTGCTATGGCAGGCGCTGGTTCAATGTCAACCGCCTAGATCATGTCGCCACGAGTCTTGGCTTTGGTTGTAGGCTCGCTGAGATCAAACCGATTGAAGGTACCAGTCATCCGCTTCACAGCATCGTGACAGACGTTGGAGAAGAGCTTATACACTTACTCCGCCCATGGTTCGATCGAGGTTCCATTCTTCTTTTCTGGTCCCGTCCAAGCAGGCGTACGTTGGATGACACGGTCACTACCGAGAAGCTGCACGACCAAATCATACTGAGGGTTAATGGCCTTACATCTATAGCGTTGACCTTCTGCATCTCGTAAAGCGTCGAGGTCTGCTTCCGCTTTTCGCATGATGCCAACATTTTGCTTATTCCCGTGGCGGGAGATCGGATAGCTGAATTTCTCATCAGTGGGGTCAGCATGCTTATAGACTAGTAAGCTCTCGACTTTGAGTTCGACAATCGATATCCATTCCTGGAAAGGTTTTTCATACTAGGCTAGAAGCTAGTATTTCTTGAGATTCATATCGTCCTCAATCTTGCGTGCCCGTGGCTGGAAACGATGGAGTTGATGTAGGCACTCTGATACAACCGAGAGCTACGAGAAGCGTTATGCGATCAATGGTGTGATCAGAGCCGCCACCTCAGGATCTCTTCTCACAAGACTCTCGATATCGTCGGTCACTGTGTGGAGCCCGAACCTCGACAGTTGTTGGTAGTTGCCAAGGAAATTGAGAAGTGGCACCAGTCGTTCGACTGCACGCACATGACGTGGGGACCAAAATTGGAACCGGATCACAAACGACCCGGGTTCTTGAGGCAGCCTATAACAGAACTGATATAATGCCTGGCCATGCCACCAGTGGTATCTTTTCCTTTTGTGAGCCGGGCTTCTTACTTCACCGCTTGAGTATCATTTCTTCACGACGTCCAATGATGTCTCCAAGGGTCTTCCGATCCCGAGAGATATTGGCTGCTCGCGCTCGCGCCTCCTTCTGTTAGTCTTCAGACTGGAAGATTGCAGTAGGCATCGGCCAGCACTTGGGAGGTACCTACCGCTTACGTCCCAGGGGCAAACAAATTGACAACGCGGTGTATTGAACGCGGAGCCCCGTGACCATCAAAGAATCTTTCGGCACAGACAAATATTTGCACTACAAAGAACATGGTGCATAGCCATTGGGAGCTTATCTGCTTTTTTCCTGCTATCATCCGTCTACCAATCCGCTGTCGGCCGGAGCAATTATGTCTCCCGAAATTATAGATCATAAAATCCTTCGTGTTTCGAACATTGCAAGGTTGTTTTGCATGAATCGCTACGCATTCTGATGCTCCCTGATTCTCGCATAGCTAGCTCAGAATGTAGAGGCTTTGTGGCGTCGCTGCGCTTTGAGTCAGGAAGATGTAGAAGTAACAATGTGCGACGTTGCCCTATTGCAATACCCTTGCCACCACCTGGGCAAGCTGTACTGATTGCTATTTGAAGCGTCAAATGAAGGTCGGTATGAGCTCTGCTGACACAGTAGAACACGTGACTCGAGTGAAATAACACGAGACGAAGGAAGACAACGGCGCCGGATCCGAAACAAGGGGTTGTGGACCGTGTGTGCTTATCTTATCGCGGTTTCCCGAAGTGGCAGGCTTTGATCTCCCGTTGATTGCGGCGTACAGCTCTGATGTTCAAGGCGAAGCCACCACAATCGTCACCCATCGCAGGAAAACATGCGCGCCGATTGATAATTTCGCCTAGAGGTTGCGATACAGGAAGCCATCACCGCACTCAGTAATTCCATATCATTAATGTACATCTCTCACCGGCCTTGCGCCGACGTAGCTTTTCGAGGACTCAAGTGACGTTTATGACGGGACTCTATTTTCCATAAAACGTACTCATCCGGTATTTTGTCTCGCCCTCGTAGGGTGCGAGATCTAATAGTGCCTGTTCTCCTTCGCGTACAATCGCTTGCCGGATCTTCTCACTTCGTGGCTTGATGTTTACCCTGAAAACTTGCGGACGCATGTTCAAGCCATTGCTACGATGTTGTGAGCCTTTCCCCTATGATGAAGAGTTACAAAGCGCTTACGTATAATTGAAAATGTCGACAGGTATTGGCTTCCCATGCTCATCTAGTGCCGGTTCAATCTTGAAGCCCCAAACCAGTCGGGCAACCGTCAGCCACGTCCCTTGCTCAGCAAGCGCCTGGCCGGAGCACACTCGTCGTCCCCAGCCAAATGTCATGTAACCGCGCTCCCCAGGGAAAGGCCGGGAGTCTGGATGATCTTTTAAAAATCTATTTGGGTTGAAACGATCTGGGTCTGGGAAATCGCGTTCGTTGTGGTGTATGGCCCATACATTGCCTTGTACCCAGGCCGACTGCGGTATCAGGTAGCCGTTGTAATAATCGTCCTGCACTGGCGCATGTGGCTGTCCACCAATGATAGCAACAGACCGCCACCTGAAAACTTCCTTGACAAAGGCGCGCATGTAGGGCAGATTCGCGTCATCTTCAAAAGCCGGGCTTCGGTCTGGCCCTACCACACGATCCAACTCTTTCCACGCAGCATGGAGAGTTTCTGGAAAAGCACGCATTGCAAGCACAGCTGTGATGAGTGTGCTACTTGAGGTGTCCGACCCAGCACCAAACAGGTTTCCGGCTAATGCAGAGATTTCCTTGTTCTTTAATCCGTACTTTTCTTGTTCTCTAAACAACATCTTCGCATAGCAGTCATCATGTCCTGGCTTTTCGTTTGCCTCACTGACCAGGGAGTAGAAGAAGTCATGGCCGCGATGGGGACGCCTTTTCGATCCCATCCCATGTTTCCATGGCGCATACTCGGTCGGCACACGGGCGAGTGCTGGGAAGGTTTCCATCAGCATCGGGAAAGTTTTTCCGGGTACATTGAGGTCGGCAGCGCGATGCATCACTGCAATCACCTCGGAAATAATGGGATCCTTGGGCGTTGAAACTCTTCTTCCGAAGCCGATAATCGATACGACACTTGTCGCGTATCGTTCAAAGTGTGCCACGAAATTTTCAGGGGACCGCAGAAGCTCAAGGGCGACAATTTTGCTTTCATCATTCTGGAAATTGCGATATTTCTTCACCTGCTGGATTCCGACACCTTGATGTGTCAACTTCCGCAAAATTCTGAAGCGCTCTCGTTGAGCGGGTGTCGTGGTGATGAGATTGACGAGATTGTTCTGGCCGGCTCCCAGTTCGGCAAATACCAACATGCGGGGTCTTGAGCAATATATACCTGCTCTCTTGTCAAGTAGTTCGCTCGCCGTCCACGCGTCGTTGATCCAGACGGTGGGATTGCGCCCAATCCAGTACGTGATCAATGGCGTATTATACCTTTTCGATAGTGTCTCAAAGTATATCCAAGGCTTATTATCGGGGAGCTGAAATGTGTTGCCAACGATGGGGTAAGGAAAGGGACCAGGGGGCTTCTTAGCATCAGTTTGGGTCATTGGGCACCGCAGCATCGTCGTCTTACCATCTTCGATCTTGTGTACAGCATCCAAACGTAATCTGCGAGAACGACAAGCGTTGCAGCTACGAAGACGGCGAAACCGGTTTTGCCAAGGCCAAACTTGGATATATCGTGCTGAAGAAAATGCACTGGTAGCGTGTCGAAAAACCGTTCAATCGCCATGTTACCGGGGTGAAAGCGATCCCCTCTGTGGTGTTGGACTTGGAATGTTCAGAATATGAATCTTCGTTACTCAATACGCACCACTACTTACACCACAGAACAGCGACTGGACGTTGCATCCAATCATTGAACAATCCAAGCTGGGCTTACAAATCTGCCGACGTCAAGACGTATTTCTCCCTAACTCAGCTCTTTCCGGAGACATGCTGCAGCAGACAGATACCCCACATCGCGGGGGTGGGGCATGAACGCCGGGTAAAGTTAGCAGCTCGCCACGGGTTGCATGCATCACAAAGATGCGAAATGGCTCCGCCAAAATGGGGTAGGTGATAAGAGTGCGTAACGCGATACCCGTGGGTGTTTCTTGGGGGGTGGTAATCAGCCGGCTTTTGTTGTACTACCATGTCTGTGCGCCCAATGACCCAGTTCGGTCAATGACCCACTTGGCAACATGATAACTATATGAAAAATGAGGCTGTAGAACCACCACAAATCGTGATAATATTGCGACAACTTGGTGTTGTGCTAAATACAAGCATATAAACAATTTGTACTACTCAGAATATTTTTTAGGGGTCCGTATCAACCGTGTTCGGGTGGTACGCGCTAGGGCAGCTGGTGCAGCCTCCTCAACTTGTACATGAGATAGAACCACACTACCACGTTTCTGACGCTTCTGCTTTTAAGTAGAAGCTTGTAAAGTCTTGCGCTTACCGTTTTAGGACAATTTTATAGCTTTTTTAGCGTCGCAGGCTGCTTTTTAGGCTGCCTTTTCAGCCATCTTAGCAGCTTTCTCCTTCTCCCGCACCTCCTTAAGTCTCTCTCTTTCAACCCATCTTTCTTCGGCTTATTAAAGCTTGTACAACCGAGCTTGCTCCCTTAGGTAAGCCCTCCTAATTTTCTGTAGTTATAGTTCTTATTTTTCTTATTATCGTACCATCTCATCTTCCTAAGCCCGACGGACCTTACGAGGAGACTAAAATACTACACCACCGTGGTACTCCTCCTAGTTACTAAGTTGCAAAGTATAACTCTTCTTTTTATACTTCTTTTTTACTAAAAGAGCCTCCCTTAGGCCCTAAATCTCATAGTAAAGTAGCTTATTTTAGACTAAGATATAGTAGAGAGAACAGCAGAGCTTTTTAGACTCTTTTAAGCTTTTATCTCGTGTTAATTTGCGTATAAGAGACTCTATTTTAAGCCAATTCTTACCACTAAGTACCAACGCTAAGCTTTTATCTAAACTAGAGGCTTCTTAGTAGAATCTTTTAAGTATAACGTCTAGATTTAGTAGTACAATACTAGTAACTTCAAAGGACTTTTTAATAGTATCCTTAGTAAAAGCCTTACACTAGGCAGCCTAAAACAGTAGGAAAAAGTCTTCTTTCTATATTAGGACAAGCCCCTAGCTTATTTAAAGGTGAGATAAGAGCTAGTTTAAGTAGGCGTCCAATAGAGGCTTAAACAACGCTACATCTAGTAGCTAAAGCGTATAAGTTAAATAAGGTAGCAATATAGCCAATAGGATCTTATTAGCGTCACAGTATTTAATAAAATCTATAGTTATATAAGACCTATAGCTATCAAGAATAAGTAATTAGTAGCTAAAGCAGGCTTTCCGTCTAGTCTCGCGATCGAACACCTCCTTAAGCCAAGCCAGCCCAATATCATTATTTAACCAGCCTAATAGAGATAAGCTAACAAAGACTAAGTACTTTTCTTATTTAATAGACGCTACCTAGCTCAATTATATAGTATTGTTAGCCAATTCGAATATAAGACTTAGCGACAAAGCTCTACTATCCGAACAAATACAAGCTATAACTAATATCTACTCTCTATTACTATCTTAAAGAGCTGTAGTTACTCTTTTTTAGTAGTATGCCCGCCTATCAAATACTCTTTTTAAGCGTCTAGTTATACTAATTATAAAACCCTTTTTATCCATATTGTATATATTTCGAGCTTCTAGTTAATACTTAGCTATCTTATTATATAAAAGATCAAAATATAGCTTATATTTAGTCTCTAAATCAGCTTTATAGCGATTACGGTCCATCCCTCTCTGCCAGCGTGAGATAAGATAGTGTAGGTTTCTATTCATAAAACGCGTAACCCAGCTTTCTAAGACGTCTCTTTTCACCAATTTAGTAGCGTAACCGCGTATCATCGATCAGGTAGGTAGTATACGTCGATCAGTGAGCGATTTTATGTACCGTACGAGCTCCGTCTCATATTCTAGGTTGAGAAATCGATGGGTGAGCCCGCGCGGTTGAGTTTGGCCTTGGTGTCTTCGAGCGAGCGTACGATGACTAATCCCATACCTTTTTGCAACTTCGCGATAGCTAAAAGATGCGTCTTTATCGTACGATTCGATATCTTCAATCGCTTCCGAGATTAGGTCCATATTGGTGGAGTTGTTGACGCGTTTTGTGGTGGTGGTGGTTTTGGTGGGGTAGGTCATTGACCGAACTGGGTCATTGGGCGCACAGACATGGTAACGCGCGACGCGAAGACCCCCTTGTTTTGGCGCGTCAAAGTAGCACTGCTTTGGCACAAATTCCTGTCGCATTTTGCGTCATGGCCTGTCGAACTCGTCCTGATGCCCGTTTCCCCATCAGCAAATCTGGCCTTGCGCCATTTCGGAAGCCCTCACCATTGCCGCCACTGAGGTATGCACCCAGAATGATTGTGTGGCCTGTAACCATCTTCAACCTCGAAGCGCCTTTGAGAGCGTTGCGCTCCTAGAGCTCAACCTTGATCCGGTTCACGCATCGTTTTCTAGCAAATTCCCACCCTCACAAGGGAATTACGAGTAGATAGCTTCGCCATGGGCTACTAGCGATTTTTGAAGTTGTCAGCTAGTACCGTGTTTGCGCTGTCACCCTGAATGTTCGTAATCCGCAATTCGCACACAGAATCTGCGCTGTCTCTCCACTTGAACAAAATGATCATATAAGTGAGCCACCTCGAATATCTGACTCACTTGATAATGGTATGGAAACAAGAATGGTACAGTGTGATCCCCTCGCTAGGAAACTAGAAGACCCAGCACCAGAGCGCCGGACGCTGGAGGATCTACCTAGCGAACTGTTAGCCATCATCGCTACGAATCTGAGACACGTCAAATTGCGCCTGATCCGAGAAATTGACGGTCGGCGTATTGATGAGTGCATCGATCGCATCTTCATAAGTCGGTCCAGTTTCAATCAAGGTGAAGAGCTGCTAACATATACATCAAAGCTTACGCAGACTTCAATCATCGCATCTCGAGGTCTGAGAGGGATTTTGGATGGCCTCTTATCAGCCTGGACGCCTAGGGACAACGCCACTATCCCAGGCCTAAAGTTTCACCGGGGTATTGGATCACCCAGACATACTCATAACATAGCTGTGGCTCATATATGCCTTGACCTATTCAGAATTCTCCGCGAAATGAAACAAGGAAAGCTCCGACTGGACGAATTCCCAATTTTCGATGATTCAAATCAGGGTGGCAGTCTTTTTTGGCGGTGACAGACACGACAATCGCAGAGATGTTGCATATGCAGTCTCTTCAAAGTCTCGAGACACTGGACTTGCAACTGGAGCTTCTCGCTATCGACACGAACCCTCTTCTGGTCAATTTTTCGGGTTCATTGGGAAGAATTCAAACCGAAAAGCTTTCAGACTTAACGCGGGCCCGAAGCGTGTGAGATACTACGGTTTACGCCTCCAAACTTCGTCTGCTTGTCCACAAGCATACAAACTTCCACTTGCCGAAATCTATCCGCGCGTTCTTCTTCGCTCTTGCGAACTCAGATATACAATATTGTGCGTCCATCTGGTTCTTCATCCATAATAAGGCGTATTTGGTGAGTAGCCATCTATCCTTTTCCTTGAAGCCTGACGAAGTGCTCACACCGTATTTCGAGCTGAAAGAGTCAGGAGATGCAGCTTACGGCGAATGGATTCAAGTAAACTGGAACCTGATTCATTGTAAGGGGCAGTTATAGACAATAGTATTTGCTTCAAACTGCAAGAGATAGTGGTAAATGGCTTTGCATTGCTATAATAGGCTCGCAGGAGTAGGATGAATATTTCTTGTCTAGTTCCTTAGGTCCAAAGCGCAGGTTAAAGGCAACTATAGATGCCAAAGCACGAGTATAAGAAGCAAGTATGTTCTGACGGAAGTACTTCCACCCGCAGGCCTCTGAACCTGACGTTACAGTCATTACAACGCGGAGCTCTTGTATGACACCGAGAGCGGGTCCAGGAAACGTGACTGGATGAGGGAAGACCTCTTGGATTGCGTAGCGGCTACAGACTGTGGTTCTATCAGGGACTCTTAGAGGGACGTGAGATCATCGACCTAGAGGGATAGGTAACATCTCTAGTAGCCTGAACAGGCCTTTTCAGGATGGAAGCAGGCAGTCATGATGTGGGGTCTGCCATGCCTTTGTCGTATACTGAACACGAAAGCTGGCCGTACCACTTCCAATGATTGTTCTGATTATGCTCTTGATTATTGCTATCTGCGTCGGAGTCCGCCTGCAATACCGCGCGTGAATGCTAGTGCACGTGCTCGTAACCTAATCCAGGACTGGTGCGAACAGTCACTAGCGCGCGCCCCACACATCAACGCGTAAACTTGCAAGATCACCCATGTCTTGCCCCTCAATTTTCCTTCTTCTCCGCATCCGCCACCAGCACACTGGAAAGCTCCACGCCTATCTGTTCACTATCTTTCGCGGGGTTCAGACTTATGCTAACGGAAACCAACAATGCCGGCCTCATCACGCGTGCTGGCACATGCAGATCACTAGCTCTGCTTTCCGGTATTCAACGTTTCACGGAATCATCTCTGCGGCCACACGGTATCCCTGTTAGGTCTCTTCTCATTGGCTGCTTTGATTGAGCAGCAGTATCGTGCATGTCTTTAGGCAGCTGGCAGATACAATTGCTCTCGGACCTAACGAGGATGTTAAGCTGGCATCAAGATGGCTACGGACTATACAGTTCTTCTTGCGAAATGGGGCTTGTGACAAGTGTCAGGCGCCTTTTACATTCGCTGAAGACACTCTTGCTTTGTCATGACAACTCCACAATTAGAGGAGGTAACAGGAATGAAATCTTGGACGACACGTCCACCTGACCGCATTCAATAGTGACGCCACCTATGCACTCCACACCCCACGATGTGCAATCCGGGGTAAAGCCAGGTAAGTTTTGAATGACACTATCGGCAGATATAGCAAGCAGGGGTGAACCCATGTTGAAGGATCTACACATGAGTATGGCAGAATGGAAATTCGGGAATGGTAACGGAGCTATATGGCTTCTTGAAACGTGAAGCCTTGTCGACAGCGCAGAATTTACACATTGAATTCCCTTCACTTGGCGTCAAGCACAGCTTGAATACTGTTCGGCCTCGTTCTGACTTACTTTTCAATATTCCTTCGAGAAAGAGCCTTCAGGATGCCCGACCTTACCAGTAGTCTGCTTTCTAATTGGAAATGCCTTGCAGCATGCACCCTCGTATCGATGTCACCGTTTCAATATGGCATCGACTTTGGCGTCATTGGCGGCCTTCAAGCCATGCGCGGTTTCCTTGAAGTCTTCGGGCATCCTGATCCCACCAGCCCGACTGGATACAACATTGCGACCGACCGCCAGCAGCTCATCTCTTCCTTGATGACTCTGGGCGCATTCTTGAGCTCGTCATGTGCGGGAGTGTTCGCGACCAGGCTTGGAAGACGGCACTGTCTTTGGCTGGCCAGCGCTCTCTGCTGCATCAGTAACGCCGTGATGATGACTACAACAAGTATGGCCGGGCTGTACATTGGTAGATTGTTAATCGGGCTAGCGAATGGCTGGTACATGACGTTTGCCCAGCTGTATATCCAGGTATCATCGCCACCCACTGAATCATTCGCTTCATCGCTCAGGTACTCATACTTGCTAGGAGTCCGCGCCAGCACGTTACCGTGGCCTGATGATTTCGGTATTTCAGATATGGACTTCAATCGGCTCTCTCATTGGCACTGTAATCGACAACGCTACACACGATATCGATGGCAGAAACGCCTACATCATTCCGCTTGGAACTATATTCATCATCCCTTGTTTGATGTCCATGGGGCTGTTCTTCATCCCGGAATCGCCGCGTTGGCTTATTCTAGTCGAGAAGAATGAACAGGCCGAGAAAGCATTGCTATGGATGCGGCCTCGGCCCGAAAGCGTACCCGGAGAAGTTGCAGAAATCCAAACCGCCATTGATGCGGAGAAGGCTGTGAAGACTAGCGCAAACTTCTTGGATATCTGGAAAGATCCAGTAGATCGCCGACGCACATTGCTGGCTGTTGCGGCAGTGAGCACACAGGCAGCATCCGGCGCCATGTTCATAATCGCTTATGGAACGTACTTCTTCCAAGTATGTGCAGCAAAACTCCAAATCTAGCAGGTGTTGAAGCTAATCACAAAGCAGATGGCGAACGTAGGCAGTCCTTTTATGAACTCTTGCATCTTGACCGCTGTCGGTGTCTTTGCCATCTTGGTTAACAGCTGCATCATCTCCAAGATCGGACGTAGGCGTGTCTTCTTGATGGCTGGGCTATCAGTCTGTGGTATAAGCCAGATAATCATCGCGGCTGTGTATCACGTCAATCCTGGTACTGAATCTACAGGAAAGGTACGTTGCTGCTAACCAAAATATCCGGTACACAACTCGCTAACATCGACAAGGCTATCGTTGGGCTTTCCGTTATATATATCTGTGGGTACAACGGTATGGTCGCTGCATACGCCTGGCTTGCTGGCGGCGAGATACCATCGCAGCGCTTGCGTTCTTACACATTCGGCATCGCATCAGCCGTCGGTTTCGCAGGCGCTTGGCTGGCCACCTTCACAGCGCCATACTTCATCAATCCCGAATCGCTCAACTGGGGTCCGGAATATGGTATGTTGACATCTGCTAATATCCCGCTCTCCCGCCCCCCGGCCTCCTCATCTCCCGCGACCACTCTACTGGACCTCAGCTAACACTAAGTGAAGGCTGGATCTGGGGGCCGTCTTGCTTCATCGCTGTCATTTGGGTGTACTTCTACCTCCCAGAGATCAAGAACCGTACGCTCGAAGAGATTGATCAGATGTTTGAGGCTAGACTGCCAGCCCGCAAGTTCAGGAAGTATATCTGTACTGGTCATTATGTACCTGATGCCGATGGCAAAGCGGAGAGGCAAGATAGTGAGAAGGATGAAGTTGTACACCACGAGGTTGTTGATGCTGAGAAGACTGGCTGATCTTGCAAACGCGATGACAGACGCGTCCGCTGCATAATAGGCTAAATGTACAGCAGTACAATATTCTGATCGGATACTTACAGCATTTCTGGTCTTCACCTCAGACTTGATGAGATTTTCATGTGCCTACAAGCGAAGCTAGAACTGAGCTTTGACGCGCAATATGCGAGCAGCTTTGTCATCTGATACTTGATTAGGCCTCACATGTGGTGAAAGTTCAAGAAGAAAAAAGACATAAGCGGCAAGCCGTGGAAGAAATCGTGCATATAGCGACATCGATCGAATAAGACTAAAACCTACGCTCCAAAAACTCCAGCCTTCTTAATTGCCTCATCCCCAACCTCCTCGGCATGCTTCTGCGCATCATGTTGAAACACCCAATCTTCCCTCGGGAATTGAATCAGCGTAGGATCCTTCCTCACCTTATCCCAATCCGTCTTATGCCACATATCCCTCGTCGTCTCGCCGGTCTTCTGCACTGCCTTCACACGCTCATACCTCACATCCTGATACGCCCTCAACGCGCCCCTAACATTGCCCTTCCCAGCCTTCTTCAACAACACCGCGATTGTAACACCATCTTCTAGAGCCTGTGTCGCACCCTGCGCGCTTGTTGGCAAGAAAGGATGCGCGGCATCTCCTAACAAACATATCCGCCCATGCCCTGGCGCGGAACCGTAGCCAGAGACCCAGTTGGGCAACGGGTCCCGGTAGACCAGCTTCCAATCTACGAGTTTATCCTCGGGGGTCTTGGAAACGATCTTCCAACACATGGGGTCCCAGCCTTCGAGGACGGTGCGCACGTCTTTAAGGTAGCCCGGAAAAGACCAGGATTCGGCGATGTCGTGCGAGTCGCGGTGGGTCAGGACCCAGCAGCAGTCTGTGCCATTTTTGATCGTGCTGAAGAGGAAGTGGACATCTGGGCCTGTTGCGATGTTAGCAACGATTTGGTAAGATGCGGTTGGTAGAACGGGGACGTACCAATCCAGCCATTGAAGGTGTCGCCGTTTTCGCAAAATTGCTTCGTTTCTGGGTCCGCGATCATGTCCTTGTTCGAGAACCATGCTCTCCAGACAGCGTAACCGCTACTCTTTGGCTTGTCCTCGTAACCAAGTACTAGTGTTCTTGCTTTACTTCTCACACCATCGCTTGCGACAACGACGTCGCCAGACACCTTGGCGCCGTCTTCCAATACGATACCGGCCTCCTTCTCGTCTTCCCAGTATTTTTCTACCCTCTGGCCAAGATTGATCTCGACGCCAATCTCCTTCGCATAATTGAACACAATCTCATGGAGCTCGCCCCGATGGCCATTGAAGTTCGGTGCCGTCTCATCGCGCGGAGGCGTCTTCTGATTGATCACGATCTCGCCCGTATCCCACTTGTGAATGTTGAAGCCATATTTGGTAAGGTCGATAGAGATCATGCGCATGTCGCGCGCAACGCGTCCGTCCTCCCATCGTGCGAAGATGCGACCGGCATTGGGCCCGAAAGTGATGATGTCGCCGAGGATTTTGAGCGAGGGAAAGGATTCGTAGATTACGGGGGTGTGACCATGACGGATACATTCTATGGCTGCAGTGAGGCCACCAAAACCTGGTGCAGAATTGTGAGCGAGGAGTGATGTTGGGGATTCGTGTTGGTGACATACCTGCGCCAACAATGATGACTTTGATGCCGGTCTTCGGCGCATCACCGTTGGTTTGAGCAGCATGGCCACTTGTCTGTAGCGCGGACATTCTGGGGAATTTAGTAACGTCAAATTTTGCGCGTAGTGGCATGTGATATGATAGGATAGTCTGATTCCCGGAAACTGAGAGTAACACAATGCGCTACAAGCGAAACGATGTACATGAATGTCGAGACACGCTCGACCAGGTAGCCGTTCTTAGCTGCAGCGGCGTGGAGAAAAGCGATTCTGAATCTGCCGAGTGTTGATAGGTCTACCTAACGACGTGATACCTTCACCTTCATTCAGGCGATATGCATCCGACGATCTAGTGACGCGAGCGTGGGTCATGGCACGCCTTGCGGCAGGTTGCTTCACGGCATATTGATTCCGTGGGGTGGAGCCCAGGGAAGTGCATGAAGATGTGGATTGGTGTATAGGTCGGGTAAAACGATTTGACACGTGATGCGTAGTCGATGGGGTTGGGGTGAAGGAATGTCCTTGCCCCACATCCTCACACAACTTCCCCGCAATCTACCCCGCAGCTTCCATTCCATCTGCGCTTTACCATTTCTGGATGGCTCCTGTTGGCATGCCAACCTTTGCGGAAATTGCGGCTGGATTCAGGCTCGCCTCATCTATCTCATCTGGAATACTTTTCCAACCCCCGGCCAACCTGAAGGTGTGGACAAAATGGTGACTTTGACTCACCCGGAATGGAACCAGGAAACGGGCGGCCTCGAAGTTGCCAAAGCTTTTGCGGACCAGATCCGTGGAAAATATGGTATTTTTGCATCTCCGAATGAAATAGTGGTAACACTGATTCATCACCAGTTCTGATTACCGGTATATCGCCTGAAAGCATCGGTTCTGCAATCGCCCTCTCTTTTGCTTCCCAAGCACCTGCTCTGATCATCCTCGCCTCACGCACCAAATCCAAGCTTGAAGAAGTATTGAAATCTGTGCAAAATGCATACCCAGAAGTTTCAGTTAAGATAGTTATTTTGGACCTGATGTCTCAAGAATCCGTGAGGGCCGCAGCAAAAGAGATCTCACAGCTTACTAACCCTTTGGACCTAACGTGTTCCACCAGTAAGCTGCGCACACCAGTAAGCTGCGCACCCCACCTAATACGACGCGACTCTCTGCATAATAGCTCTACAATAATATAAGATAATAAATACAATTTTTTATAGATAGCTAGTCTATTACTATCTACATTGAATCCGCGTGTGTCCTTGGATATAGCACTTACTACACGTTGGCGGCGCGCGCTAACGTCCTTAAGTTGTCTGACTCTCGTCACCTACCGCGACCACCCTTTCTGCTTCTACAGCGAGCTGCTAGCCTTACTAAGTCTGTAGCGCTCCTCCACAGGCTATATACTAACGCCGCTAGTCTCTCTTACGTTGCTAGCGCTAACTAGCTGTACGAAGCTTTCTATTCTCCTCTGCAAGCATAGTTGCTGAGTTTATCGCAAGCTAACAACCTTTAACGAGCTAGCGGATAGCTTGGCTTGTTAGGCTCTGTGATTGGCGACGAAGTAGGTCCTATATGTAACGAGCCTGCTGCTGAAGCTGGGCTACTGTATGCGGCGTTTCCGCTGTCCACGCGACGTTGTCGTCTGCTATTGTCCCTGGTGGAGACGGCGTCCGGACGATGGTGAGCGACGATAGGACGCGGTCTGGACAGGGAGGGATAAGTCCTGTCGCCTGGAAGCCAGCCTGGATACTCTCCTGCGTGAATACTATCGGCCGGATCTGTCTATAGATCATGAGGAAGTCTATCTTGTCAACGTGGTAGACACCTTGGCGGGCGAGCTCTTGGATCTCGTGACCGTACGCGCGCTTGAGCGGAGAGAAGCAGCTCACATTAAGTGGCTGGAGGAGGTAGGAGGTATGAGCTGGCATGCAGAGAGTGATAATCTTGTTCTCTGTACAGTACTGGTCGAACTCAGGCGTAGCGTGGCTACTATAGCCGTCTAGAATAAGGAGACGGTAGGCTCCATACGTACGAGACGCTGTATGCCTGTTAAAGTGCTTTACCCACTCGAAGCCGAGCTCATCTGTCGTCCAGCCGTTGTCAGATACAGCGACTACCCAGTCTGGCGGAAGGTGTTGATACCAACTAGCCTGGTAGAGCTTCCCAGACAGGATCACAAAGGGTGGAAGACACCAGCCAGACGCGTTAATACACTCGATAGTCGTAACCCAGTCGCGATTACCTGGCTGAACAGTGACTGCTCGACCTACGGTGTCTGAGCTAGTGACAACCTTAGACGTCGCTGCGACGCCCATCATAAAGCCAGTCTCATCAAAGTTGTAGGTATCAATATCCTATATACCGTACGCCTAGCGCGTCTCTTTAACGAGCTTAAACCACGCTGCGATCGCGATAGAATCCTCACAACGAGCGCGCTAGCTATAGAACTTCCTGTTCCACTTAGTCTGAAGCTCTGGCTGGCTATTAACAAAGCGCGACACCCAGTTCTTGCCTATAGGTGGAGGAGGTAGATCTTGGCCGCGGCCAGCGAGAAGAGCGTCCGCCATACGTCGTACGTCGATGACCTGGGGCGGAAAGCCTCGTCGGTCAAGGTCTAGGATCCACTGCACGAGAGACTGCTCTTCGACGGCTAATAGCTTGCGGTTGACAGATACTGTCTCTGATCGTGGCTGGGTACCGCGGAGGCGCGTCCGTAGCGTTGATTCTGGCACGTCGTACGCTGCCGCGAGCGCGCGGACTGCTTGACAGGGATTATTCTGATAGGATACTATAGCTAGACTAATTCTGCCTTCTCTAGATGGCTGTAGAAGACGTTGTTGTCGTGTCATGGCTGTTGGCGCAAAGAGAGTTGCGATGATTTGGTGGGGTGCGCAGCTTACTGGTGTGCGCAGCTTACTGGTGGAACACGTTAGTCATCAACAACGCAGCTATCATGACACCAACCCGGCAGACCACCAAAGAGGGTATTGAAGGCCAGTTTGGTGCGAACCATATAGGCCATTTCCTATTCACCAATCTTCTCATGCCCCAGCTCTTGACTTCTGCAGCCTCATCAGCGCCGGGTGCGACGCGCGTTGTTAATCTTACGTCGCTGGGTCATCGCCTTAGCCCCGTGCGCTTCTCTGACTATAACCTTGAGAAGGCCAATGAAGACGTGCCCGAAGAGGAAAGACATGGGCCGCTGCCTCGGATTTTTGCAAAACCCGCAGATGATGGGTATGAGGGGTTTGTGGCGTATGGGCAGGCGAAGACAGCAAACATCCTGTTTTCAGTTGGTTTGAATGAAAGGTTTGGTAGCAATGGATTAAAAAGTTATGCCGTCCATCCTGGGTGTAAGTGCACCATTCTCGCCCCCGTGCGCCCGTTCTGACCTTATAGCGATATGGACTGGCCTGAGTCGCAGTCTCGATGCCGACAGCGAGGAAGCAATTCGGAAGACGAGCCGATTTTGGAAAAATCGTGATCAGGGTGCTGCTACGGTGCTGGTAGCGGCGCTGGATCCGGCGTTGAACGGTGTGTATTGATCTATGTATTCAAGGCCTACACCATGAGTGCTAATGTGCTTGCAGAATTTAGAGAGGTTCTACTCCACGACTGCCAAACATGCAACGCCATGTCGTACGCAACGGATGTCAGATTAGCGGAGAAGCTGTGGAATCTGAGTGAGAATCTTGTACAGAAGAGCTTCAAGCCATAAAGCAATCTAATCCAGAGAAAAGAGGTATGAAGGCTAGCTGCTGGTAAAGTGCGGTCAACGGTGCGAAAACGGCGAGACTAAACTCTTCTGCAGATAATTGGAGTCATCGGATTTCCTGCGGTGACAACAGAGCCATTAGATTAATCCAGGCTTCGCTATTTCAAAGCCATACGCATTTGCTCGGCGCCACACGTTCCGCTGCGGAGCAACTTGACTGCTTGGACAATTGACACTACCCTCTCAACTACGCACCTGTAGCAAGCTTCTTGCGGAGAAGCGAAGGCTTCATTGCGCGCACCCACCATTCCCTACCCCGAGTTGTTAGCGGCTTTTATACATGGCAACTGCCTATCCAGGATGGATTAGATTTTGGTTTTGCTAATATATAGAACACATCGTTAGATTGGATCAAAGTATAATCTCTTTCTTTTTTGCGCTGTTCTGGTACAATCAAGAGTATGTGGCACCTTCCACACTTGGACAGGCATCTGATCTTCAAATCCGTTGTGCGAACCGCATAGCAGCTACGAGAATAGGGGCATCCAAGCAATTTGATATCTTCGTATCCAATGCGAGTCCAAACGAGCCATGCTTTCCTGCCAACGCACTGCCTCCAGCACACACCGAACGATTACTACTTCGACCAGTGCCAATGTCTAGGGGAGAGATTCATGGACACAACATACAAGAACAGTAGGGCAAGACCGGCTAATCGATACCTCGCAGCCTAGGACTTATGAACGCGGTGGTAATACATATGAGTGTGAGCCAGAAAGCGAAAGTAAGCAACATGAAAGCGCGATGGCTTGTGTAAGTTTATGGGTGCTGCTCGCGCCCAGAGTACGATGTGGTGGTGTTACAGAGTGAAGATTCTGCGACTTTTGGATAGGTGTGACAGCGAACCCACTATCTCACCCCGATGCCCACCTATACTCGTCTTTGTGATCTTGTAATTTGCAAACTCTATGTCATCACCGCACACAGCGCAGGAACTAAAGCAGCAAGAAATTCCGTTTATTTTTTGGTTTCCCTTTGTCTCAAAGGAAGAGTTGTGATACGAAGGCCCCGTCACAAGATGAAATCGCCAATTATCATCCTATCGTGTTTTCGTCAGGCGTAGGTACCCTTATCTCGTGCTATACCTCATTTGAAACTAGAATTAGCTTGATGGTCAAAGGGCCACCTTACCGGGACGGACCGCCATACCTCAAGCGATCACTTGAGGCATGGTGCTCTACGAATCGGCTGACGTGGACATCAAGGAAGTCCAGATATCCGATGTACAAAGCAAACTCGGTGCCAACAAATCTATGAAACGAATAAAATGCGCAATCTGGTAGCATGAGTAGAAGCCTGCCTCTAGCACATGGCGTCATACCTCACACTCCATCAATACCACCTGGATTTTGACCTGTCGCACATGCCCAGCCTCATCCGTTGCCTCCGCCACCGCCACAACCGCCGCAGCCAAAAACTCCTATAGATTTTTTTCCTCTACACTTCTGACTCTCCAAGCCTTGGGGCGCAGGACCGTTCAAAGATGATTCCCTCACCCCAAGGATAAGCATGTAATCTTTCGGAAAAGGCCGTGAACACAGGGCCCAATGGGCAGCTACGAACCCTTTCATGTGGCCCGAACGTGATGAAGATAGATATGAATTCGCCAAGCTCCTCGGCGCGAGAACCTTTGGCGCCGATGGATTGTGGTGTTACATTGACACGACACATAATATCATGAAGGTTATTCACTCCAAGATATCCGCATGGTCGCATAGGATTACGGGTACAGCACATAACAAACTTCAAGCTGATATGCACTACAGCAAATGGTGGTAAAAGAAGCCCGACTTATAATCATACGTTGGAGTGATCTAATCCAGTGGCGCGACCAACTACCCCGCGAGATCCGCATACATCAGCTCATCGATGCTAATTTTCGAGACACCAGCAATCCTGATCACGAACATCTCATCGAGTATTACGGCTACCGGCTCATCGTGAGGCAGCGTCGCTACCGCATATTTCTCAAGTGTTACAAAGGCTACGAACTTAGAGTCGCTCTTCGCGACCATAATCCAGAGATGGAGTTTTGCCATGATGCAAGTGCTCAAAGTCTTGACAATGTACTGAGCTTGGAGTAGGATGAGTTTCCTTGTTATCGAGTGCATGGGAATTCACCGCAACTCATTAATGAGACACTCATCTGGAAGATTCTGGGTGAACTTGCTACGGGCTGTCGAACTTTGCATTTTGGCTAACCTAGCCAGGACGGTGTCCAGGAAATGAAGGAAGGGTGGAAGCCTATCAGTCATTGCGACCTCGAAACGGACAATATTTTCGTGTTACTTTTAGAGAAAGAAAGCAGAGGGTAGAAAGAACGAGGGGTTTCGTATCCCGTTTTGAATTCGCTTATGGATGGAAGTTAGTGTGCTGACAGTGATCAATTCCCGAGATCCGTCATCGCAGACTTGAGAAATGCCTTCACTGAGATGGAGCGTACCGATCCTCAACTTAGTAATAATCCGACTCATTACGTCCGGAAGAACCAGTAATCGGCCGCACCACCTGTGAGTAGATCCGCCCTCCTGCTCTGCACTCTGCCCACTAATCACAAGAACTCCAATTTGCCATAGTGGGCGAGGCAGCGGGACATGATCTAGTACCCATCTCGAAAAAGACAGATGTGCAGGCGTTGTAAACTCACCGGTTATATTGGCTATCATACACTGACCACAACTGCAGTGGTTCAACAGTACACTTCCTCATCGCACAGAGCACCCATGATGTAAGGGACGGCCCTCGTCGCCAATAGCGACCAGGGGCTAGCAGCACTGACTTCTTTACTGGTCCGAATAAAGACCTGGGTCCGACAGACGATGAAAATTTAAATCCGCTTCTGCCCAAAAACAGTTTTCCGACGTTTCATCGATTTTCAAAGGAGCTGTGGTCGCTCGTCACGCATTGTTTGACGTGGCAACCTCATCAGCGGCCAACATTGCTAGATATTAGGACACGAATCAATGAATTTCTAGCAACGCATCTGGATGCTAACGATTGGAATTTCGGGCCTTTGGAGGTCAAGCGGGATAGGGAGTTTGCGGTGGGGAGACAACTTGAAGGAAGAAAAAAGCGTAGCTGTTGCCGAATTTATGCTTACATTGTACAATGTAAATGCAGTAATTGATGAAAACTCAATAATTTTTGCTAGGTCGCGGCTCGATGGTCATACTCCTTGGTATGTCATCGGTTTGTTTACTGACTTACTACGACCACTTCACTCCCGCATTACCAAGCGGCAATGTACCCCTAAATTACAAACAGCATGTGAAAAGCACATTGACTCATATCACACCCCTAATCAATTCATCTACATGATTGTACAAATCCCTCTCCTAATCTATGGGATGACCTGGCCACAAGCCTCCAAACACAAAATCCTTCTCCCTGCTCACGTTCAACATACTCATGTCCCCGTCATCTCCCTCCTCCTCTAGGTCAGCCAGATATCTCTCTAGTTTAGCTCGTAACGAGGCCAAGTCCAGACGATCTTCAGGATCATAGTTCAAACACTGAGCGCAAGCATTGACAAGGTCGGACGTGTATCGCCGCAGTGTCGGATATGTCTTGTCACAGAACTGATTCTGGCCGGTGGCATTATCGAAGACCTTTCCAATATTGATATCGATGGAGATGTTTAGGAGGTTTCCCTTGTACAGACATTTCGGTCCAAAACGTGATTCGGCGGTGCCATTCGTGAGCAGCCAAAAGAGCACTGCACCGATTTGCCAGACGTCTGTCTTCTCGCCTAGCGGCCGAGGCATCTCCCTTTGGACGATCTCATAGTACTCGGGGGCATATCTAGCGTCCCATTTAGAGCTGTCCAACCAGACGTATTCGCCGGGATTATCGGAAGGCGCCCGCTCTGTATCCGGTATCTTTTGGTCATGACGGTTGTGATCGAAGAATGCTAAACCGAAGTCGGAAAGGAAGAACTTTGGTAGCTCCCCATCTTGGTTAGATGGCTGTATGAAGATGTTGTCGGCTTTGATGTCAAGGTGGGTAACTTGGTGCGCTCCCGGTGCGGCCTTGGAATTATCGGTTTGGCCAAAATGTAGGATCTGACATGCTGTCACAAGCGAAATCACAATCTCATAAATGAGTCGCTCTGGTATTACTTGGGGCAGCTTTCCGTTGACCCTGTAACAACGGAACCCTTTGTCCCAGTCATGCCCTTCTGGTGGAGCAGCCCCCTTTTTGCGTGGCTGCGTATAACGTGCCTTCATCTCGTCGTTGGCTAGGTGTTTCAAAGCTTGAGATAGATCCCCGCCTTCGTAATAATCCAAATAAAGCCGATATCTGCGTTGCCGCATCATCAAGCGATACCCCTGGTGTCGAGCGAGATTTCCATGGTCCGGAACCGCGTCAGCGCGACCACTGTCCACGATTTGGTGGGTTCGGATCTCTCGAGGAAGACGGTCGCGCCACTGAAGAGGATCGCGCCATTGGTGCCTTGTCGCCTTCGCTTCCTTGATGACAAATTTCTACAAATCTACCAGTCAGAATCATTCGATCTTTGCTTGCAAAATCACAGCACTCACCCTTTCTATCATATTTGTTTCATTTACTTGGCACCACACACCCGCACAACCATAGGCTCCAGCACCCAAGAATCTTGCTCCGTGCATGTTTTCCTCGTCTCTCTCAGGCCACTGGTAGGGTTTAGTCCCGAGCCAAACATTGCGATTTTCGCTGATTTCAGCGAGTGTTGCATGTTCCGTTCGATCGTTTGGATCAGAATGCCAAGGTTGTTGGGGCCAAAAGTCATAGGGATAGTTATTCCCCTGTTGTGCCGGAGCTGTTAATTCGGGAGATTTTGGTGCGAGCGCTGCAGACAAATTTGCTACTGGCAAGGGCACTGTAGATGTGGGTACTGTTGGAACGGGTGCTACTGAAGCAGGTACTATTGGATTCCCTGCCGCGTCACGTCGTGCTGGTAGCGTCCCGTGTGTTTTCGCGTGGTTTATATCTTGTTGAAGGTACGGATGCGCAGGTATGATATTGCGGCCTGGAGGGAGGCCTGGTAGGTTCGGGTTGCCTACGCGTGCTTCATAGTGACCACGAGTGGCCGCGTCTCCTAGCAATATCGTTTCTACTGTGTTATTAAGTTGGCCTTCCACGGTTAGTAATGGAACGATCATGCAATCATCTAAATACATACTAGCCGTCCAATCCAGCCCATTGGCATCCAAAAACGCGCGAGCGTCATGCCTGAGATAAGGTTTGGCTGATTTCCAAGGCGGAACATTGCGGTTCTTCTGGCTGGTCTTGGGGGGCATGGTGTAGATACGATTTTGAATCGGGAACGGATGGCTGAGTTTCGTCTGGTGTCAACACTCGCGACGTCCGTGTTCTTCTAGACGATTTCATATATGAAAGGTCTTTGTAAATTCAACATGACTGAACAAAGAGGGTTAAGAACCGCATGCAATCCTGTTCATGAAAGAGCTGACGCCGCTTTGGAGAGTACAAAGACAACAAATGCAAAACCTTTCTTTGGGTGTAGACATGAAAAAGAAGTTCTCAAGGTAGTTTGCCGCACACACGTAATTCTACACTCATCTTGGCGGTGAGTGATCCCCGGCGGACTCATAGTGTTGGAGACGCCGTGACATCGTCGTCCTTTTTTTTCAACACGAGCTTCCTGGAATCCACACTAGCTTCTCTATGGTTTGTGCCCGCCATATCGCTATATTGATTCGCATTAAGGATGAGAGGGTGAACGGAAGCAATTGATGAAGTACTGGATGGTGCGGAGAGCGAGAAGCATGCGCAGAACACCGGCTCTTCGGATAGCGCATTGATCGAATTAGGCCTGGTTGCAGATTTTAATGCTTCTGATTAACAGTCTTTTTGTTTTCATTCGTTGGTGAGCCGCAACCAGCCATAGCAGCAATCTTATCTCCGAAGTTGCATTCCAGTACGTAGGTCACAGTATTGATTGACTTGATCTTGTCATGAAGACATTTGCAAAGTCTTCTGCCGGTGCAGAGGCCCCCAATCAAAGGTCCATTCCCTACCTTCCTTGACCTTCCTAGCTTCCCCTCCCCCCCCCCCCCCCCCCCCCCCCAATCACACCTTTCACTTTCCCCGGTCCTCCCTTTCCCTGTACCTTATCCATCGCCATTCCGTCTAGCAAAACCTTGGTGTCAGCCATCGAAGATGTATCCTTGTCCCACTCAGGCTTTATGCTGAGAAACCTGTTGACTGTATAGCTCTTGGTAATCCTGAGGTTCTTGATCTCATCGCTTGCAGATTGGATGGGAAAGGATATTGTGGTCTCTGGTGATGAGCGTTCTATAACATAATCGGGGATTGAGCCGGGTTCGGCATTTCTAGAAGGTAACGTTGCGCGGAGCGAAGTCCTATTACGACCGATAGTCACGCTAGACGTTGCCGCCGACGCGGATCGTGGAGTGTTGACTTGGAGAGAGCGGTGAAGTCACGGATGCCTGCCTTTGCTGATAGTAAAAACACCTTCTTCAAACCCCAGGTCCCACAGGCCTCATAGGTGATAGCCAGCACAAGCACAATACACGTATCTCATCAGCTATGCTTCCTCTCCTGAACGTGAATCACTACAACGCGCGAATTAGCATCAGGATGATAGGTATTGAAACGGTCAACATAATCTTCGGCTGCGGCTGCGGCCACAAAGATTGAGCACTATTCAGATAAAGACTTGTATGAAAAGCGAAACGATGGACTTGAGATGGGGAAGAAAATTCTGTGATTGCCACGGACGAAGATCCTGCTTTTGTCCGACGATGGGGTGTATAGACATTGTGGCAGCGATAGCGATGAGTACGGGAAGAAAAACAGTCGTACTTTGACTTGATGTTGGAGTCGCATTGATGTCCCCGCCATTCCGCTTGGCCTAGGCTATGGCGTAGCTATAGGAGACATGCGAGCACCGATTGCATCTCGCGGTCCAACACAGTTATAATTGCCGCTGTTCGGAAAGTGGTAGACATGTTGCCCTGCCGCAACTCTTCCGCTCCGTATTCAAACCCCTATTGACCCTTTCTTTCTCGGAGTAAAAGCAAAGGGGGGCGTTTCCGTGACGGAACTCCAGTACCTCAGGACCGAACCGAGGCCCACCCAAATGTCTTTTTCCTAAGGCCTCCAATCCGTTCGTGCGAGATTGTCTATTACCACAGCAACGACCTCCTTGTGAAATTACACAATTTCCTGCTTTGTCCGTATTCGCATTAGGCCAAATGCTACTCCGCCGCAAGTCATTTTGCCGTGCTAGCCGATCACCATGCGCCGCAAGCTTGGCGGCGCCCCACTGTGCACCGCCTCCTCGCGCTTCCTCCGCGCGTGCGCAGAGGGTCGTATCGTACGATGGGCGGCGGTGCAACATCGTCATAGTATGTTGGCTGTTTTGTTGTTTCCCATGGATAAGATGATGCGTCGTTGCATCATTTTGTCAGTCTTTTTGGTTCCGTGGATGTATGGGTGTCGCACTCTGCCTTGTACTGGGTCAAGCATTCGCTTGCGCATTCGTCGTATTCGAGTGTAAGCGAAAGCGTTTCGCGGTCGACGTGTTGATTTCGGCATTCGTCTACGCAGGGTGAGGCATCGAGGTAGAGGCTACAACATTGGGCGTTGCCGACTTGGGAAGTACATAGATCGCTTCCTGGAGGTTGTGTACGAAGGTGAGACGTGAGGGAGGCGACCACTCTGTCCGTTGTATTCGTGAAGGATGGCACAAGCTGGTAGAAGAAGATCAGACCGCAAAGTACGAAGAGCAGGGTAGTGAGAATCGCTCGGTAGCGTGGTGTGTATTTGCTATTCGATGGAGTGGCGAAGCGCATCTTCTTCTGTCCCACGATTCTGCCGCTGTATCCTTGCTCTTTCATATTATCGGACCGTGTTGTAACGAGTATGCTGGGACGGCCCAGAGTACGGGAGGCTGTTGTGTTGTGTAGACCGTTGCCGAGTTCAGCCGCGCTAGTATGCTGTGCTATGGGAGAAGCTAGGTGATCAAAAATGCCAGAACGAGCAGTCAGAAGATGAGAAATCAACAGGACGAAACAGGCCGCTACAAGTCTGACAACGGTGTGATAGCCATAGGGACTATATGTATGACAGAAGCTGCGGCTAGTCGGGGAGCCACTTCGCGCTCGTCAAATCGGTAAGGCGGCAACGCTAGCGAGTATGCGGTTGTGAACTGTGGCTTATTCACCATCCTGCGACTTGGAATGGTTTAGATGCTGCACGCCTTTCCTGAACAAGCTCGAAGACTAATCTTATCCCAAGTGCTTGGCTCGATATATGTGGCTGGTGCAAAAGCATAAGCCGTGACGGAGTGAGTATGCACAGGGCCGAAAATTCTGGGGTAGCGCACTAGCCAGCTGGTACACACGACATGTGAGATGAATGGTGCTGACGGTGGGGCCGAGGGGATTATTGGACCCAGTTTCATCAGCTGCCTAGCAGAGCCAGGGCTGCGATCGTGGTAATGACCGTGGCACAGCCAGATGCCTGGCGTGATAGCCACGCGAAGGATCTGGGGAATTGAGACCTCGTATGGTGCGGTTTGATGCTATGTTTAGGTTTTCGGCAAACCCGACCATGTTTTGAGCAGGTGTTATGCGGTGCTATGTATTCACGTCTGGAGTCTTCGCCCAGCTGTCTACATAGTTCATGGGCAATCTTGGCCGAAGTTACAGCATGTAAGACTTTAGTCCGCCGTTTAGTGTTCGTATTCGGAGAACTTTCGTTCGTCTCACGGTACAATCCAGCTTTTGATCCTAGCATGCCACGTTGTAATAAGATATTGTGATGCATGGGTAGGCCATGTTGCGTTCTATGTGTCGTACAAGGTGTACAAGCGGGAGCTCTATCTGACCGAAAAATCTCGTGCGTCTTGGAAATGTCAGACGCCTAATCCAGAACTGTACAAGGTCTGACAGATGGAAAATGAGGGGTCAACGTCCTTAGATTGAAAAGTGCCGAGTTGTGGATATGCCGAGCGGAAACGCTAATCCCAAGAGATGCTAGGTATGTCAGTGATCACTCTCAGACTAGGTGCGGGCGATGCGGGCAAACTTACAAAAGCATTATACCAGCGCCAGTGAACATTGCGGCAAACTGCATCAGCGTCTTCCTCAGCTCCTGGCTTTTGTTGGGACCGGTCTCCAGCAACTCGGGGATGACGGCAACAGTGCCAACATAAAGAAACGTGCCGGCGGTGAATGGCAGCAGCATGTCTCCCCATTGGAGACTGGTGCCCATCAGTCCCGGACCGTTAGCGTCAGCAGAGGCAGAATTTCCACCGAATTCCTGCACGGCGATGCCAATGCATGTTCCGAGGAAGGCGCCGACGGCGGTGACGAATTGTGCGCCCATGGCTGCGCGCTTACTGAAACCAGACTGGATGAGCAGAGCGAAATCGCCGACTTCATGAGGGATTTCGTGGAAGAAGACGGCCACGGTAGTAGTGGCGCCGATGGTGGGTGACGCGTAAAACGACGAGCTGAGCGCCAGGCCATCGGTGATGTTGTGGGTGAAGTCGGCAATGAGGTTGAGGTAGCCACCGAGCTTGACACTTGCGTTGATATCCTTCTCTTTCTCAGCAGGCGCATCTGACGCTGAAGTATTACCGTCAGCTGCAGGCTTCCTAGCGCGGAGGCTATCCGTTGAGCCATGGACATGCACTCCAGTTGTCTTGGCAGTAGCATCAGCATTGTCATGCGAGTGTGCATGTGAGTGATCATGGCCGCCTTCGCCGCCAGTTGCGATGCGCAGTCCCTTGTCCATGGCCACGAAGGTGATGAAGCCCACCATGATAGCAACGCCCAGCAGGAGGTTCTTGTTGGGCTCTACCATGACGAACTTGACCGAGTCATGCTCGTCTTCACCCAAAAAGATCTCCGGCAGCAGATGGAAGAGAGTGTCTCCCAGCAGGCCGCCTACGGCGAATGCTACCATGACAGACAGCGAGGAGGGATCGATGTTGGGCGGGCATAGTGCGAGAAGGAAGTTTGGCGGGCCAGAAATATAGAGGGTTGCTAGCAGGGCGTTGACTGCAGGGCTGCCGGGGAAGAGGAAGGCAAATATCTGGGACGTGACAGAAGAGGTGGTAGGGCTCGAGGCGACCTTGTGCTGGTTGAGAGCTTGCACGAGGGGACACTCCTACTGCGCGTCAGTACCGGCACGCGACATGGGGGTGTCGCTGGCTGCAAATACATGGGGTACGCCATGTCCTTTCGTCTCGTGCCAAAGAGACTCGAGGCACTGTGCGCATGAATGATGGAACGGCGTACCTGCAATTGCTCCTCAATGTCGTGAGCAGTCAGATTCTCTACTGAGATGCCCGTTTCGCCCTTGACAGCTGCCGCAGCCACGTTCCATGCCAGTACTCCCGCAAAGATTGCCAAGGACATCAATGTCCTGTTGCGACGCGAAACCATGATGGCGCGCAATTCAGCCTAAGCAACCCGAAGATTGGGTGGTGAGGAGTTGATGAGGTTCCAGGGGGACCGTTCCTCCGTAGCCGTACTGTGTAGACTGGCCTCAGGCCTGCTCGGTGGTCCGACTATCGATAAGGCTAGCGCCGAGGCGACTGAAAGTTCGCCAAAACTTTTGGACGTTGCGACCGACGACTGCCACAACCACCAAGCCCCCCCGCTTCAGCACCTTCAAGCTTCCTGCAAATTAGGCAACATGGGTCGCGAACTGCAAAAGAAGAAGAACAAGTCTTCCATCCCGAAGAAGCGCCAGAATGGGCCGTCCAAGAAGAAGATCCTGCAAAATCCCATCATAGCAAAGCACTGGTACGACGCTTGTACGCCGTCAACCCCCAGCACGAAGCTAACCAATGCCCCAGGAACCAAAAAGAGACGCTTTCGCAAAACTACCGCCGCCTCGGCCTAACAGCGCGCCTCAACCACGCGACGGGTGGCACGGAGAAGACGATTGCGCTCCTTGGCCTGAACGATGAAAAGTCGTCGCGCGCCGACACGGCTGCCAACAGCACAGCAAATGCCTTGAACATTGTCTCAAAAGCAAAGAAGCCGGAAAACATCGAGACGGAGGAGATTGAAGTCGAGCGCGACCCGGACACGGGTGCCATTCTCCGCGTCACTGGCACCTTTGAAAAGGCAGACAACCCACTAAACGACCCGCTCAACGAGGTCGAGGACAACGACGAGGGCATGGAGTGGAACGGCTTCGCAATGGTGCCTGAGCGAAGGGAGGGCGAGACGGAGAACCCAGTCATTAAGCAATTGGAAGAGGCGGCCATGAATGGCGCGAAGAAGGCGCCGAGAGGGCAGAGCCAGCGGGAGCAGGAATGGGTCGAGCGCTTGGTGAGCAAGTACGGCGAGGACTATGCGAAGATGGCGAGGGACCGAAAACTCAACCCCATGCAGCAAACTGCTGCTGATATCAGGAAACGGGTGGTCAAGTGGCAGAAAGCGCAATCCAAGGCATGAGGAGGGAGGGGATGGTGCCAGAATTTACCATGCATACCAGCAGGCGTCAGGGCGTTTCGGGACAAGGTTGTCTCCCAAATCAGCATCCAATACCATGTTAAAGAACAGTCATCACCATTCGAATCCCCTTTCATCTTCAGATGTAGCCTGTGTTTGTGGTTGATACAGCGACGACTATCTGGAATGACTCGCCTGTATGTGCCCATGGTGCCGCGACCTAGTCAGCGAACCCTGAGCTCAGCCCCGCAACTTCCATCCCTCGCACCCCCCCCCCCCCCAATACAGCACAACATCACCCTCAAGCATGAGTGGGCCATACGCATATGAACAGCACCGACAGCCTCGAACGTGATGACCGCGACCGCGACCGCGACCGCGAGCAAGCGTGCAATGAATGCCGCCGACGGAAAGCGCGATGTGACAAGACGCTCCCAGAATGCGGGCCCTGCAAGAGGAACCGAAGGCATTGTCTCTACGAACGACACAGTCGGACTCCGTTGACGCGCAAATATCTCACCCAAGTCGAAGAGCAACTTCGCCGATCACAAGTTCAACTCGCCCGCGCGGAACAACGCGTCCAAGCCGCCGAAGCGCGTGTGCGACAGCTCGAGGCCACCCAGGGCGATGATGCGCCAGCACCCCACGAGCACCATCCCCGCACAGGCCATGCAGTCGAGGAATCGCCCATGGAAGTTTCGCTCGAAGGCGCGCCTTCTGGGCCAGCCGACTTTAGTTGGGACGAACAATCCCAGGAAAGCGGTGCCGCGGAGACAGACGCCGCGAGCACGTATACCCATACCTCGCCTGGGGAAGATGAAGGCGTCGTCGATGGCATGGCTTCACTCACCGTGGACGAAAACGAAGCGGGCTATCTGGGAGTTGCATCAGGTGCTGCCATGTTGCGATTGCTCCTTCCCGATGCCCAACATCTCTCGCGCAAAGCCCCACCTGCATCTAGCTTCAACACAGCTACACCAGACGACGGGCACTGGCTGTACACCCCGCTATGGGACAGCCTTGGCCTAGGAGCCGTCGACCTCGATGCCGCTATCAATAGTTATTTTGGCCTCTACCACATCTCGTATCCTCTCGTGGAGGAACACACCTTCCGTGCTCAATACGCCCAGGTCATTCCTCGACCCAACGGTCGCAGCTGGCATGCGCTCGCTTTTATGATCACTGCCATAGGTCATTTTACGACGGCTACGGGCCCAGCCGACACTGATAGGAGACTGTTCATGGCTGCCAAGTCCAACCTGTCGATTGAGAGTTTGGAGGTTGGCAACATCACCCTTGTCCAAACCCTCACGCTCATGTCCAACTATCTGCAGAAACGGAACAAGCCAAACAGTGGGTACAACTATCTTGGTCTTGCCCTTCACATGGCCATCGGTTTAGGACTACACAAGGAGTTCAATCATTGGGACATTTCGCCCCTCAACATGGAGATCCGCCGACGTGTGTGGTGGTCTATGTTTGCCTTCAACATTGGCGCAGCTGTCACATTTGGGCGTCCTCTAGCCTGGCCGAACAAGAACGTCGAAGTTCACCTACCCCTGAACATTTCCGACAGAGCTCTGACAAATTTATCACGCACTACTCCGAGCGAGGCGAACCATGTGACAACGTTCAGTGCCGTCATAATGCAGTCCAAGTTCCATATTTTGACCAACGACATATACACAAAGGTCATATCGATGCCCTTTCCATCCGCTGCAGAGCTGATCCGTCTCGACGATATCTTGATAGGCAAATGGCTATCATCAATGCCCGTTTGGTATCGCCGTGAGGCAACTGTGCCTGCTCAATTTGCGACTGGACATGCCATCATGTGGTGGCGGCTGAGTAATTTCAAGATCATTGTATATCGACCGTATGTTATTCGCCGTGTACTACAAGCCAGATCGCAAGACATGGACAATGCTGTGTCGGTAGCAGTGCAAGAAGCGTATGCCAGATGTCTTCATGAAGCCGAAGAGAGCATTGATGCCATCAGTACATTTTGGGCTAGCTCTCCACCCATGCGGATGCCCGCATGGTACGCATTGTATTTCTTGTTCCAGGCTTCGCTTATTCCCTGCGTGTGCTTGCGTAACGAACCTACTTCGTCCTCTTCGGCAAATTGGCGTGCGCAAATCAGGCGAGCAATGTATACTATGCAGCAATTGTCACCAATCAACCCGAGTGCTCAGGATTGTCTGAAGGTTCTTCAACGTCTTTGTGGCCCCTTCCTAGAACCTGAGATCCCTGAACAGGACGCACAGGTGCTCGCGACTCGCAGTGGCGACCTATTGGAACATCCCACTGAAGAATCTCCGCACACACAGATCAACAACGTCTATAGCATGATATGGCCGAATGCCAATGATGCTGAGGCTGATGTACTGATGCAGGGCGGCTTGTGGTCTGACTTTCTTCCAAATGTGGATGATCCAGGACAGCCACGACCGAGCGGTCCCAATGTATATCCCGATTCACAATTTGCATGGGGCTGACGTACCGCCCCGTTTCTTCTGAGACACTACGGCGAATCCATTGATTACAGAGTACCAATACCATACTCAGGCTACCTCGATATGCTGCTTGTCAAACGCCACTTGCTTCTTCACAATATCTGCATCAGGCGACACTCCAGGACCATCAAAGATGTCAGCAATCTCCTCCAAGCCCCGACCCTTTGTCTCTGGAAAGAAGAGATACGTGACTCCGAGGAAGACGACTAGCAAACAGCAAAAGACTATGTAGTACTTCCAGCCCAGGTTCTCCATGCCGATCGGATTGACGAAGGCTTGGATAACCAACGAAACATAGATGGAGATCAGTTCGCAGCTGATACCCTTCGATCGCAGACTGTAGGTAAAAATCTCAGTCGGATAGCTCATCAAAAGTGGGGTGTATGCGATATCGTAGTGGAAGTAGAAAATGAAGAGGCAAACTACCACGACGTATCCTGCCGCTTTGTTGCTGTCCTCGTTATTGACCGCCGAACATGCTGTCCACACAACGTACGAAATTAGCATGCCGACGCCACTCCAGAGGAAGAGGGTCCGTCTCCCCAGTCGGTCAACCAAGAGAGCCGCGCTTACAGCTGCAGCGAAGTTAAATATCTGCAACAGACCATTGATGAGCGTCTGCATAAATGAATCCGTTATACCGATCGAGTCCAATACCAAGGTGAGATAGTAGGACACGACGCCTATGCCATTCCACTGTGCAAATCCTCCGACACACACGGCGAGGAACAGTCGCTTCCGGTTGCCAGGGGTAGCCACAAGCGCACCCCATTGTACCGATTTGGCTGCACTCTCTTGTCGGATGGCGTAAACGATCTCGCTCATCTCTCGTGTAACTAGCGGGCTGTGCTCATCACCGCCAGAATGGTACCGGGCAAGGATTTGTCGCGCTTCATCTTGCCGCTCTTTGGCTACCAGCCATCTGTTTTGCAGTATTAGTGTTTTTGAAGCTTTTTACAGTGCTCGCGATCCATACCTAGGGGATTCGGGCAAGGACCAAAAGAATAAAAGCTGCACAAGTGGATATCCAGCTTGCAAGATTGTCGGTATCCTCCAGCTCCAATTACCAGAGTGGTCCTGAGTCCCAAACGTTGTCCACGCAGCCAAGATAGCTCCAAGGTAGTACATAGTCCAGAAAGCGCTCGTGTACTTGCCCCGATGCGTCGGATAGGCCAGCTCAGCAATTAACATCGGGGAGGGTTGGACGACAAACATACCCGCTGCGCCCACGACGGCTCGCGAGACAACGAATTGCGCCAATGTTGTCGCTGTTGCTTGTATGGTTGTCGCGATAATCACGCCGATGAGACCGCTGAACAACACCATTCGCCGGCCGTAGCGATCAGAGAGCATCCCGACGAACGGTAGCACGACCACGGAGCCGGCAGACTGTGCTGCGTTGACGAGACCAAGGAGAGCTCCCGTGGGGTGGCCAAAGTACTCTTGCCATTGAGGGAGTGACTGGAGACCATTCATCAACGAGCCTGTCGAGTATCAGCGACTGTTATTGTTACCCAAAGGCGTGGAGGAGCAATACTTGCCATCATATCCTGCCACAGCCGAAGACAGTAGAGGTACCAACAAGATCAGGTTCAAGCGTCGCAAGTGCGGGATTTGGAACCAGTACTTGTCAGTTTGAGGCAGTACGTCCGCCATGGCATGACCAACGATATCTTCGTCTTTCATGGTTGCAAACTCGATCACAACGGATGCGATAGTATGGAAAAGTCTTTTACTCGGTCAACAATAAACCTTGAAACATAGCCCAACGTCTTGGATATATATATATATATATATACGGTTTGGCATAGCCCGGCTATGGGGGATGCCAACATCCGGCACGTGACATTGTTACCCCAGGTTCTGAGTGCCGGTTCATGCTAGTGGAATGCGGGTTGCAGCGACGATCGAGATGGGATGGGGTGATGCGCGAGTCATGCCAGGTGGACGGTCGACTGTCACCCCAACGCTAACTGCGTCATATTAGCCTAGCCCAGGGAACCTCGTTATGGAGCACAGTCGACCATCGGGGGCCTGCCACATTACACTCGTCTTTGCATCCCACCTGCCCATCCAGCGCTTGAATTTGCTGGATGGACGGCACTCTGTCCACCTCCCGGCTCAAGGCGCTATCCCATTGGCAAGTGGGCACGCAACATTACGATACCGGAGTGTCGCGTAACAATACTCCACCTACCTCAACCTGTTCCGGGCGTATGGTTCCGTGGTCGTATGACAGAGACAAGATTGCTGTTTGATATTGACACATCAGGTCTCTGTTATCGCAACGTCGGGACATGGCACGTGATGTTCTGTTTCCATCCAGATTCGACTCTACTGTACACCCTCTATAATGACCTTAAAAATGCCCTCCTGCGCAGCCTTCACTAGCTCGAAAGCTTTCTCGGCATCCTCGAACTTGAATCTGTTCGTGATGAGTTTTCTCACATCCACCTTGCCTGAGGCCACCAGGTCTATCGCATTGGGATAGCAGCCAACTGAGTAGCGGATAGAGCCCTTGATGGTCAATGCACGGATACAAGCCGTCGTGATGGGGAAAACGACATTCTAGCGTTTTCGATCAGCAGTTGAACATCGAGACACGGTTGACATGGAGACTTACTTCCTTGCCCATGCCCGCCTGGACATAGGTGCCGCCCTTCTTTGCCACGTTGATGCCGGCCTGTATACACGGTTCAGCACCTGTGCATTCCAAAACAATATCTGCACCCTCGCCCAAACTGAATTGCTCTTTGATGGCTGCAGCAATACTCTCCGAATGGGCGACGGTGTCGGCCTCTTCCTTTGCTCTTGGAGGTAAGAACACGCCATCTGCCGCATATGCTTTGGCAAAATCCAATCTTGCCTGAGATATATCGACAGCAATGACTTTCTTCGCGCCAGAGGCTTTTGCAACTGCTTGCGACAGCACTCCAATAGGCCCCGCGCCGAAGACGACCACAGTCTGGTTCGCGCGCAAATCCGCAACCTTGCAGATCTGGACTGCGACTGAGACTGGTTCGACCATTGCTGCTTCTTCCATATTCATATGGTCCGGGATCTTGTAACAGTAGTCACTAGCAACAGTGTAGTACTTTGCAAGTGTTCCATCCCAAGGTGGTGTGGCTGCAAAGATGGTGTCGTTGCAAAGGTTGTATGCGCCAGACCGGCAGTAATCGCATCGTCTGCATGGCACACCAGGTTCAATGGCAACACGGTCTCCCACTTGGAGATTCTTGACGGCTGATCCAACCTCTACGACTGTTCCGGAACTCTCGTGACCAAGGATGATGGGACTATTCAGGACAAAGTCGCCGATGCGGCCGCGCTGCCAGTAGTGTACATCGCTGCCGCAAATTCCTGTTTGCGCAACATGTACACGGACTTCATGCTGGTCGCGTAACTGAGGCACTTCCCGGTTCTCAAATGCGACGTCCTTGATCGCGCGGAGGACGAAGGCCGGATTCTAACGAACAAGTCAGTTTCAGATCAGGAAGGCACGTTGCAGCGATCTCACCTTCTCGGTGATGGTTGCGGAAGACATGTTGTTTTCCAAATTGACTGCAGCGCCTCTTGGAGTTGGAGAGCTCCATCTTGTATGCCCATGGCCAGCATACTAAGATACAATTCGGATGTTACGAAGCGCAAATGCGGGGATCGTGGGGTCAAGGGCAGCCGTCAACCTGCGCGGGGTGGATCCCCAATGCACTAAATGACACCACCCCTACCCACATGATGTAGCTATGCCTTCAGAGCAGGTACACCCACTCCGATACCCATCATCCGATAAGATCGAAATCGCCATGACGCGCCAGTTCCGCTGCAAGTCCTTTCTCTCATCGCCTCTTTCTTACTTTCCACCTTGATTCCCATCGCCCACAATGCCTCTCGCACAACCCTCTAACCCCGACGAACATGTCACATCTCAATTCTCCCTCAAAGGTAAAACCGCTGCCGTAACAGGCGGCGTCCGTGGAATCGGTCTCGCAGCCTCCAAAGCACTCGCAGAAGCCGGCGCAAACGTCGCAGTATTGTACTCCAGCACCAAAGGCGCGGACGCCATCGCCTCCTCCATAGCTTCCGCAACAGGTGTAATAGTAAAAGCCTACAAAGCATCAGTTGAGGACAAAGAAGAGATAACCCGCGTCATTAACGCCATTGCAAAAGACTTTGGCGGTCTAGACATCGTCGTCGCAAACGCCGGAATCGCAACACACCACCCAGCCGAAGACTACACCGAAGACCAATGGCGCCAAATCATGGCCGTAAACCTCGACGGCGCATTCTACACCGCCCAAGCCGCGGGAGTAATCTTCAAGCAGCAAGGTCACGGCAACCTCATCTTCACAGCTAGCGTCTCTGCCATCCTCGTCAACGTTCCGCAGAAGCAAGCAGCATACAACGCGTCCAAAGCGGGTGTTGTGCAACTTGCGCGCTGCTTGAGTGTCGAATGGGTAGATTTTGCGAGGGTCAATTGTATTTCCCCGGGCTTTATTGCGACGGATATGTTGGATGTGCATCCAAAGGAGTGGAGGGAGAAGTGGATGGGTATGGTTCCTGCGGGGAGATTGTGTGAGACGGGGGAGTTGAAGGGGGCGTATGTGTTTTTGGCAAGTGGGGCCAGTAGTTATATGAGTAAGTCTTTTCCCTCTGCTACCTGAGCTTACCAGACACGTAGTTGTCAAGGTGCTTGTGCTGACATGTTCGAATAGCCGGGGCAAATTTGGTAATCGATGGGGGGTATACGCTACCGTAGCTCTGTCGTGGAGGCCGTCATAACCAGAAGTTGAAGCGAAGATCGAGTTTGTCAGTGCGTATTGACCATTTGATTCTCAATTCTGTACAATTCGCGCATTCTTTGTCGTCTCGATTCCTAAACCACTGACTGTAAAGCCCCTCGCTCTACTGTACCTCGCTCACCAAACCATGACATCTTCCCTGCCCTAACGGACCACTGGCTTCAACTTAACCCATAACGGCTTTTTCTCCCATCTGCGAACACCGCATTAGCCCGTCTATCCAAAAGAAACCCCTGATTGAAAGAAACGAAAGAAAAAAAAATAAGATACTCACAGAATATACGTCTTCTGATCAAACCACTCCTTCTCACCCTCCCTGATGACCCTATCCACATCAAAATTCCACAAAACCCGACAGAGAATCAACCTCATCTCCGCATACGCCAGGTTGCGCCCGATACAGTTCCTGGGCCCCACACTAAACGGCTGCATAACATCAAAGCAATCATTCTTAAACTCCTCAGCACCGAGGAAGCGTTCAGGGATGAAAGATTCGGGCTTCGTCCAGTACTTCGGGTAGTGATTCGCAATGTACTGGCTCAGCGCGATAGTCGTACCCGCCGGAAGATGCTGGCCCTGGACCAGTGCGCCACCAGCGGGCACACTGCGATTTGTCTGTGTAGGAGCCGGCGGGTAGATGCGCATAGTTTCCTCGAGCACCGCAAGCGTATACGGTAGCTGCGATGTAGAAAACAGATCGATTTGGTCGTCTGACGTAAACGCACTGCGTATCTCCTCTGTGACCTTCGCTAGCGCAGCCGGGTTCGTCATGAGCAGGTGCAAGCAGCCGCTCAACAGCGTAGCCGTCGTCTCACTCCCGGCCAAGACCAGGTTCGCGGCGTTGGACACCATCTCATCAAAGGACATACCGGTTTTCTTGTCGATGTGCGCAATCACGTTGTCCCAGAAGTCATGCTGGTTTGTGCCCCGCGCCACGCGGTTGGTCATCATGTCGGAGGTGAAGTTGTGGTTGTAGATGCGGGCGGCGAGCTGGTCGCTGGAGGCAATGTAGGGTAACACCCATTCTAGACCCAGCCGCTTGATGGTACCGAGGAGCACGATGGACTTCACGTTACCGAAGATCATGGCGATCCAGGGATGCATTTTCTTTTCGGTTAGGCAGGAGAAGTCTTGCCCGAAAGCTAGTTTGCCGATTATGTCGAAGGTTGTGAACTGTTGTTTTTTGTCAGGTATTGTTACTTAGATGTCGACGCTTTGCCATATGGTGATGTGGGGAAGGGGGGATACGCACGTTAAACCACTTGACCATATCCTGCGGCCCTTCTCCTGCAACCTCTTTCAGGTCTTTGATCAACAGATCCACATATCCTAAAATATGCGGTTGCTGCTCTCGCATCCCCTTCTCAGAAAATGCATAGCTAAGCAGCCGTCGATATCGTGAATGATCGGCTCGTTCTGCGCTAAAGATGCCATAACGTCCATTTGGGTGCCGGATACGATCCATTTCATGTTTCGGGAATTCTTCTTGGCCCTGGCGGTGCGCCCACACGTCTTTCCAGACTCCTGGCTCGATCCACGAGAGCTCGTTGGGCGCCATCCGGATCACGGGACCGTACTTCTTGTGCGCCTCGAGACGCACCCACATTTCCACGCCGCGGGTACGTTGAATAGTGCGGGGGAGGCCTGAAGCAGCCCACATGCGTGGTCCGGGGTATTTGCGCAGTGGGTGAAAAAAGAGGTTATAGATGGCTTCGACGGCATGTTTGACGAGGAGCTGTGGTAATAGGTTACGAACCTTTGTCACGCCAATACCACCTTGCCTTGACTTACTATGATGAATGGCAACGCTAGATATAGCGGTATCAACTTCCAGTGAACCAGGCTCCCAAATGCGGTCATTTTGAGTGACGTTTTTGCCCTGCGGTATACCGTTACTCGAGTAGTTTTACGGTCCACGGCACATATACATACGCTGAGGCTTTTTTACGGCCTACGCTAGTCGTCCCCTTATCGTTCCAGTGGTGTAAGGTGTCCCACCTAGATGATCCGCCGAATAGGCTTCCTTGATTAACGCCTTCTACAGACGTCCCCGCTTTGTACACTGTCGAGCCTGAGCACAAGGACGTTGTTCAGTCACCTAGGGATACTCAGGGTAGGCCTCTGCCCTACTGTCCCTTAATTATTTGCTTACGCTGTATGTGCAGAAATGGAGCATTAGCAATTTAGAAGGATACAGGCGTAACTCTTCGAACAGTGGGCCAAGGGGAGGAGAAAATTATATGAGCATACATTGCGAACAAGATGCTAGTAGAGTACACGCGTACACAATGCCCAGATGTATGCCAATCTATACTATCGGTCCGTAAGCGGATTTCCGCGGAACCACTAGCCTCACAGCGTAGTCTGTGTAGTCTGACTAATGTAATACAAAAAGAAAATATAGCCAAGGTCTTACATGCATCCTCTTCATGATCATCGCGGTGATCATAAATGTGCAAAAAAAAGCCCTTTCACGAGCTTGTTGTGACTCAGCCGAGGTTTGAACTCGGGACCTTCAGTGGGCCTAACAGGTTGTTAGACTGACGTGATAACCAACTACACCACCGAGCCTTGCTTTGATGGAGGAAATTTAAAATTGATCGTCTATAATTACGGCCGTGTTTGAACAGACACAGCCAGCGGGTGGCCTAGCAAGGTTGTCTTACTTGTCTCTGGGTAAGCAAAAGTTGTGGTGAAATTCCTGCATAATGCGGGGTCGAAATAGTGGCTCGGATGCACCGAATTTGCCCCACTGCCAAAATCGTGCACTTCTCGGTGTCTATCGATGGCGGCAATACCGGAAGGTCGCAGCCTGATACTATAGCTGGACAGGTATCAATGGTTTGTAGCCAAAGGTTACAACGATTCGAAACAAGCGCTTTGGGCTAGTTCGGCCCGGGACTGAACCTCTGTTCCACGATTGCTTTGGAGACGCGCCGACGATGTGAGCTGTAAGAATTCGAAGCATCTATGCAATCGAAGACGACCATGTTTAGGGTTTGTTGCACCTCTGTTGCCTGTCTGGAGTAGTTGGTGTGAACTCGAGGAGGGTTTCCCAGGTTGGTCGCGCTCATCCCCGAAGACAAATCAAAGGGTATCGATCGTTACCAAGGCGGCTGGCCTCCTAAAAACGATGCAACGTGATTCTCCTCGACCATTTGGCGGCCGGTTAGTGTGACTTCAACACACGTGGAAAGCTACCAGTCTGCTGGTATTGGTAGCGGTCTTGGTACGGCTGGGCGATGAAAGGATCATGACCCAGATGAGCAGGCATGCCAGTGGCATCTTAAACATGCAATAGATTATTGCTTGAGGTACTCCCAAAATAATAAGTATGGCAAACGGGATTGACATGTTTTGATGATGTTGAAGCGGGTGTCTGGTGGAAGCGGAGTCGAAGTTGCATGGGCATGATCGGAGACCCTGGCACCGACCTTGGCCTTCCCATTCTTCGCTATCTATTCACTCCGCCTCCGCTCAACTCCACGTCCCCTCTCTATCTGTTTTGCGATGTGCACATCGCGGAAATTACGGCTTCTCCTCAATTCATGAACTCGCCCCCTTAATGCACCGGCTGTAGCCCCGAGTGACGATGGGGTCGTTAGCACGATTCACGCCCTAAAGGGCACGCGTCAGCCTCCGCAAGCAAACCATACACTCATAACAAGCACCACATCAATGCTCAAGCTTCAACTCCGCCGTATATCTGGAGTAGTCGCGAATCCAGTGACCTCCACATGCGCCAAGCACCTGGAGTGTCGCACCTCCGTTGGAGCTCCAGCCTCAAAAAGATGCGCTAACCCCGTTGCGTCGCTAACAGCCTAAGAAAAGGCCGCAACCCAAACGTCGCACTGCATTTTTCCGGTCGCGACCCTGGCAGAACGCTCCGTTGAGGCACTCCTACTCCACGCAGTTAAGACACCAAGTGTTACGCTGGAGGCTTACCCTTTCGAAGCTCTGCGCCGAGCGCTGTCAGTCTAGATCCTTTGACCCACAGACGAACGCTGTGGAGTAACACCGTCCAGGGGCTGCATATCCCATATCCGTGCCTCAGGCACCGGTGATCGATGCTCATCTGGGTAGACGATCTTTCAAACCGACCTCCTGCCTGACTTCTTGCAGCGCAGTTACTTGGCAAATCAGCGTCGCAGAGAAGCCGCGGGCTTGTGACCTCAAGCATTACCCAGTCGCCCTCTACAGCTGTCAGCGCTTTAGATTTGAGCTTGGCAGTTCTTTAGGGCCTCGCAACGGAAGTGATCAGCAAACTACACGTACACCTTCAACGGTTTTTATCAGGCGATTACCACGGGCCGGCGCTCAGTGGTGCCTATCCCGATTTCGTGAAGTATTCAGTCTTTCACACGCCTCAGGCGATCAAAGGCTTCAAAAGCACCTGTTTCAATATTTACAGGGAGGTTTAGAAGCAACGCAAAATTAGTCCCATAGCTGTCGCTGAGGCCTCGACTCTCAATGAGGCTCAAGGCCGCGGCCGTCGACCCACTTGTTACAGCGTCTCCATGCATTAGTCCCGGCAGCTAACATCGATTTCACGCTTATCTTGCCTTGGCTCCGCATCACAAAAGTTTCGACCCAACATCAAACAGCGGGAGAAGCTTGGCAGCGCTGGTCGAAGTGCAAAGCTCTGCCATGCTGTGCTTGCGGTAACTTGGCACAGCTTCATGAAAGTTTCACACTTCGAAATCGGTTAATTCACCTTGGCGATGGCGACAACAGTGGAACTCCAATACCACGGCTAGCAACGCATGGTGTATAGACTATAAGAAGATGTAGAGCCCACTTCTTTAGTTCTGCAGTCCGGTCACTCACTTCAGTTCTTCACCAAATTACCATTCACTACCGTCGCCGGGCGACTTAATACACACTTGATCATCTATTCGCTCTTTGGAATTTACCATCCACCAATACCCATTACCATCATCTAATCGAAAGACCCAAACACAACCCCCAAAACCAACAAGATGCTTCCTCAACACATCCTCGTTGCGCTCGTCGCCACTGTCGCTGCTGTCCCGCTTAACATCAACTTGGGTGCCTACTCGCCTGCCCTGGTAGTCGGTGATGGTGAAATCTCGCTCGGATCTACAGAATCAGCCTCGGAGTTGATGTCTACATTGGCCTCGGGAGCCGCAGCAAACGCCGGAGGGGAGGGCGCACAAGGTCAGCAAGAACAACCAGCCGCCGAACAGCCCGCAGCCGAGGGCGAGCAAGCTCAAGAAGAACAACCCGCTGAAGGTGAAGCAGCCAAGCGCTCCATCCTCCGCCGCGCCATCGACGACATCATCGGAAAGCGTGCTCCCGTCGAGCCCAAGATGGAGGCCGTAGAGGCCGCCATGGAGTGGATCAAGCGCGATCTCGCCGGCTTCAACGCTGCTCTCGGCTACGCCAAGGACGCTCAGAAGGACCAACCCAAGGTCGAGATGGGCACTGAGAACGCTGGTATCGGAATGATTATCAACCCCGGTGTCAATGTCCCTGCCGACTCCGCCGCCGCCGGCAGCCCACCAGCGGAAAAGCGCAAGCGTGATGAGGTCGTCGAAGAGGAGGACGCGCCTAAGATGACCCTTGTCGCCATCACCGAAGTCTAAGCGATATATACCCTGCTTCACGAAAATCGAAACTGAAACATCACGCGCATGGGGGTGAACGATTCGGAGACGAAAGCACACTTTTTCCTTTTTTTTCAGCAAACATCAGTAGGAGCCTGCATAACTTGCGGGCCGGAAGATGAGGAGTTCTTTTTTATAGGTTCTGGGTATTGGATGGTTTAGCGAACGAACGCCTTTACGCCGATTTTGTGTGTAACGACGATAAAACCCTTTAGATTCCAATCGAATGAGTGTTTGATCAGATTTACGTCTTCGTTCTCGTTCAGACTAACTTTCGACCACTACTTGGAATTGACAAGCGCCATCGCGCTTGTCTGAGACAACAGCCGCCGCACTCAAACCACAAAGCTGTTTGGTTCGAAAAGTGACAGTTCCGCCTTCCGCCTTCCCAGTTCCCGCTAGGTGGCCAGGTCGCAGCAAAGTCTCAGCATCGTCTTACCCATGGCTTGGCGGAGGAAGCACATCCAGGGTCCAGCGCGGAGGGTGAAACACTGGGGGATGTGCTGCCGAGGGTCTGTGCCCTACCTTACGCATGGGGCAATGCGCCATTTTATGCCAGACCGGAAAACTGGATGAGGAGATAGAGCGTGTGCATGCGAAATAGTCGGCTTGGATGTATAGGCGGGACGGGACTTTAGCACCGCGACCACACCGAATCATGTGATAGAAGAGAGTCTCGTCCTTTGCTGAAGCGCAAGAATCACAAAAATGTTAAAAGGCAATAGAAACTCCCGTTTAATTCATTATCCGTTATAACCCCTTTCTTTCCAGCTTATAACATACAAAGTTGCATGTTCCTGCGAGGAATTACAACTATGGCATCTTCCTCACGACCGACGCTGCCAGAACTTCCAACTCTTCACCTTCTCCCGCTTTTCCGCGCTTCCAATGACATTGCCAACGACTTTTTGGTCCATCTCATCCAGCTTGTAGTTCTTGAGGAAAAAAGTCAGTGGTAGGATAGGCGCGGCGCAGCAGAGAGCGCCGATGAGAAGATAGCGCATCGTTTCCTGGTACGCTTGATTGATGGCAATACGTGCGGGCGAGCCGATTGGGTACGTGGTATAGTTGGACGATATAGTGAGATCGCCATAGATAAGTGACCAGTCTGCAGCATTGGCTTCCGGGAGATACTGTTGAAGCTTCGATGGTATGTAGGTCGACCATATAGCACCGGAGATTGCCGATCCAACTGCCCCACCGACTTCTAGAAGTGTGAGCCAAACAGTCGTAGCTGCTGCCACCTGTTGATGCGAAGCCGATGCTTGGACACCGAGTTGTACTGGCACGTTGAGGAGACCACCACCGATACCGATGACGATCTGGGTTCCAACGAGCGAGCCGACAGAAGCGTCTTGCGTGCGGTAGGCTAGCATGAGACCCATGCCTAAGAGGTAGATGGCTGATCCGCAGGTAACGTAATACTTGTAGTGCGCGGTATATTTGATGATGAGCGAAACCGCGACAGATGCGATGGTCGAACTGAAGGTGAAAACTCGTGTAATATAACCGGCGGTGGTGATTGACTGGCCTTGGACGATTTGCAGGTAAGAGTTGAAGTACGGAAAGACCGACATGTAGAATGCCACTGCCAAAATGTTAGTAAATGAAGAATGCCGCAGATCGATGGAACTTACTGAAGTAGAAAAAGGCGATCAGCACACCCGCAATGATTGTGCGCTCTTTGAACAGTCCAGGCGGGAAGAAAGCCATCGGGGCTAGTTTCCTACTAGTCTCCCACAAGGGAAAGAGAAGTAGCAGTACACCTCCAATGACGAGCATGGCAATCATGCTGGCGTTAGTCCATTGGCCGGCCGCGCTGGGAGCCAGGGTGAGCGGCAGCAGGATAAGTGAGATGGCAGCTGCGAATAGCAGCAACCCACCAACATCCAAATCGAAGCAGACATTCTTCGCAACTTCAAAGGTGCTACTACCCCTAAAGGGACTGGGTACATCAAAGCCCAACTTTTTCGCCCGGCGTTGGTTCATGAATAGACTGGCTGCCAGCGGGATAAAGCAAATGGGTAGGATGATAGCCCAGATGCCATATCCCCATCGCCAGATGGTGTTCTTGAGAATCGACGCTCCAACTTCGGGTCCAGCCCAAGTCGTCCAGAGGAAGGGTAAATCAAACAGGGTCGAGAACAGTGCGCGGTTCAGTAAGTCCGTCGTGTCAGCTACGAAGATCTGCTGCAGGACTAGCAGTCCATTATAGCCAGTTGACCAAAAGATCTGGGCGCCGGCAAATGTTTGCACATTGTTAGATCCTGCCTGCATGATGTAGCCGATGGTATAGAGAAAGATGATGATGGAGAAGGACTCGAGACGGCCGAAGACGTCGGCAATTTTGCCGGCAGGAGGCTTGATGACGGCGGCGACGACGCCCTGCACGACCGAAATCGTGGACACCAGCGAATGCGAAGCAAAAGCACTTGTTGCGTATGGTAACAAGGCTCCTGTAGTCTGGATCTCGAGGGAAGTGACATTGGCGATCAAGAGGAGGGACGCGTAGGCGATGATCAGCGAAGTCTTTGTCCAGGCTTTGCTGACAGCCTCTATACGCTTTACTCCCGCCTGAGCGTAGAGATCGCCCGGGTTTTCATCGTTCGAGGAGCCGTCGTGGTTGTAGTCGACATCCTTGCCAAACTCGGGGCGATCGGTCTCGTTGTGGGGAACCCCGGTGTGGTGGGGGAGATCCCCATCAGGTCGCATCGATTCCCTCATTGTCGCGTCCAACAACGAAAATGGGGCTCACAGTTGAGGGTTGAGGTCGCAATCTTGGTGAAGAGTAGTGAGATGAAGGTATGGCCGGGGGCGCTATTTTATCTGATTGACCCTGCGTCGCGACCTCGCTGATTCACACAAACGGGCTGAGCGGCGGCGTGCCATTGGCAGTGAAATTTGACGCCAAGGGTAGCGGTGGCATGGCGAAGGACCATTTCACCACGCGACAACGGCCCACATAAGCCCGCAGGTTTGTGCGATGACACCATGGCGCTCCCATGTGCAGCATACTGGGATCGTGTAGTTCGGCGGCTAGTGATAACATGCATCTAATCTGATCTTTTTGGTGGGTGGAATTAGCCTTGGCGTGGATTGGTGGTGTCTTGGATCTCCGGAGTTACGTCAGGGCTGTTCTCGACCACCTCCACCTTCGGGCGGCCTGAGTCAAGCTGATGGTCCGTCATTCCGATTTCATCCCACACTCTTTCGATACTCTCACAACATGTATGCTACGGCTGTCAGCGCCGAACGGGGTCATGTCGTGTCGTGTGTCGACATGTGCAGTGTGAGGGAGCACAAGGCTGCCTAACTGATTTCCGGATTTTCTTACTACCCGATGCCACCTTCCAAGCTCAGGTCCCTCCACATAATGGCGTCGAGCCCCGGCCTCGCGACTCAAACCTCAACCATGCGTCTTCTGCGCCTGCGATATCGCGACCGACCGATTGAGCGTCAGCTGATCCATCAGCCCAAATCATTTGGTGGCGGGGATTTTCGCCGCGACCCTGACGCGTCGACTCTCGAGAAGATGCGCTTAAACGCGTAACCACGTTGGACAGACTGGATCTTTCATCGTATCAACAAAATCGAGCAGAGATACTCAGTTACCCGTGAAATACGAACATGTTGATGAAGCGCATAACCCAATCTCGAATCTAAGAGCCCTTGAACTTCGAGTGCCTAAAGCATCATGCGGCATACTAGCAGATGCGACACTCATTTACAACAGTGAGACGAGTACAACGGCGCGAATATCAGGATTGGGGTATTAATACGAGTGACAAACAACATGGGACTGCTCTACCTCACCGCAGGGCAATCCCAACAAGCAATCGGGCCAACGACATCCAATCACGGCTCAACCTCCTTATGTTGCCTCAAACCCTCCTCAACATCCCCTCCCATCGCCTCACTTCTTCGCACTTTCTCGTCTTCTTTCTCTTCTGCCCTGGCGCCGGCCAAAACCCCGCTCTCGCCACCTTCGGTTTCTCTCTTGATAGCCAACTCCGGGTTCATTGCCTCGAGTTGCTCTCTCATCTTGCCACTCATCTCTTCGAGACTGGGCACAACCCATTTGGAGCTTTCCCATGGTTTTACTCCCATGAGGTACATTGTATCGATCTCTTCCAGGGTGCGTCCCTGGCCCTCAATAACGAAGAAGTAGACGAGCAAGCCGCCGAGCACGTTGGTCCCAGCAAAGACGTAGCCGTAGCGGAAGTCAATCGCACCAGTAATGAACGGCGTGAAGAAGGCCAGAAGGAAATTCCAAAGCCAATTCGATGCTGTCGACAGAGCCATGGCTTTCGCACGGTATCGACTGGGGTACAGCTCTCCGCAAATTGCCCAGCTAATAGTGCGTCAGTCAGAGGTAGAGTGAAGAAGAAGAAGCACTCACATCATCGGACCCCAAGTGGTCGCAAATCCGAAAATAAAGAAACACGCGAAGCATATCATCGCCGTCGACGCGCTTTCGGTATTTTCGGGGTCGTCGCGGTCGAGTGCGAAGTGGCCAACAGAGGCGAAAATCAAGAAACAAATGAACATCCAGCACGAGCCAGCGATGAGCGACTTACGTCGGCCGTAGTGTTCGACGATATACAGGCCATAGAAGGTGACTCCGAAGTTAATGCCGTTCTGCAAATTGTCAGTCTAAGTTATTAGCCAGAATGCAGGGCGAGAGATTTACCAAGATCATCTGCGTTACAAACGAATTCTTGATGCCGGTGCCAGCGAATACAACAGTACCGTAATAGAAACTTCACAGGGTCAATTTTAGCTCTTTAGGGGAGTTCGCTTACTCACAAGTAATTTGCGCCAGTCAATTGCTGGAACATCTGCAACCCCATGCCAATAGCGAGTCTGTACGCCATCTTCGGCGCCATCCACATGCCAAGCCACTCTTGGATAGGTCCATTCTTAACTTTGCTTTCCGCTTCCAACTTGGCTTTCATCTCCTCCAGTTCTGTTTGAATGCTGTAATGGTTCGTTGGCACGCCGTAGACTTTTGACATGGTCTCGGTAGCTTCGTCAATCTTTCCCATGCGGTAGTTGAAGCGTGGGGTTTCGGAGAAGGCTAGAATGCCTACTGCAAGAATTATAGCAGGTACGAAAGAGAGGCCCAGAGTGATTTGCCAGGAAGCAGCTTTCCCGGATTGGTGACGTTCGGCTGCATAGTTAAAGACGGCTGCAAGAAAGATACCGAAGGTAATCATGAGCTGGTAAGTCGAGATAAGGGCGCCGCGAATATGTCGCGGAGCCGTTTCTGCCTGCGCTTTGTTAATCTCTACCTCATGTACCATCTTCCGCGGAGAATGTATACCTGGTACATCGGCACAAGCAAACTGAGCGCGCCGACTCCAAGACCAGCGACAAAACGGCCCATCATAACTTGGTACCATTCATCCGTTGCCGCAATTTGAACAACGATACCCACGGAGAATATGCCGCACCAGACGATGATGCTTTTCTTCCTGCCAATCTTGTCCGCGATCGGCGCAGCGATCAGCGCACCGAACAGGGTACCAATAGACAGCAAACCGACAATGAGACCAGATCGCACATTGGAGAAGTAAAAGGTACCGTCAGAACGCCGTTGACCGAATCGACGTAGGAAATCAACCATTCCCAAGAATCCACTGATCTGACCCGTGTCATATCTGTTGGGCGAAAATTGTCAGTCTCGTGAGACATAATGATGAAAGATTGGTGGGGAAGCAAGGTAGGCTGCAAGAGCAAAGAAAGAAAGGTATTCATACCCAAAGACAAAACCTCCCATGGAAACCAAAATTCCCATCCAAAACCCCTTTCTCGTCAAGCGAGGTAGTGGCCTATTGTCGTACCCATCATGTTCGCCCACCCAACCCGATGTATCCACCACAGAACTCCTACGCCTCCAATCCTTGATCGGATTAGAAAGCTTCTCTTTAATCTTATTCATCCTTCTCCTTCACATATAGCTTCTGAATCAGTAACCAATCAAAGATAAGCGTAAACTCTAAAAAGGAAGATCAGAGTGAACAAGTATCATGAGGCTCTTCACGCATGAACCACCCTTTTATATACAACGACGCAACAAAAACCTGGGTTGCACACGCGCTCGGCGTCCGGGATCTCGCTCGTTCCTTTTTTTTCTTACTTGCTGACTGCATCCCGTCTGATCGTCTCGCTTCGTTCTTCTTTTTTCCCCATCCGCCTCGCCGCCCCGAAAGCACGAGGTCAGGCTGAGGGCGGGATGGAGCATGGCGACATGTGTGGGGCGGATGGGCGCGGATGGAAAGTAACCCATCTGATTCGAGCTTGTCACGCGCATGTAAGAAGGGTTTCTGGATGGTTATTGGGTTGGCTGCGTTGTTCGTTCCGGGATGGGGCGGAGTAAGAAGAAGTGCTGAGCGAGAGGGTTGCATGATGTGAACAGTTTTCTGTGGAAATGCGCTTGGCCTTTGGCTCAGGCAATGGATATTCGTATATCGTGTTCTGCAGATAATTCCTAGATTCGAGTAACCCAATATCTGGTTGTTCTTCTAAAGTAGCAGTAGTCCAGTATTGCATCCCAACCCACCACCACCGCCAGCCTCCAATACACCCATCAGACACCTCCGCATCGCAAACCAGCACAACGTCATACCGAAGCTGACACGCAAGCACGGGAAGCCTTACCAAGCTTACTTCCAGAACAACGGCAAACGGTTCCAGAAAAGCTTAGCCGCAGAAAGCATCCTGGGCATCCGCGCTCTTCCGGTCCGGAGAGACAAGCATCGCCCAGCCTGTTCATTGCGACACCCCAACGTCGCATGTCTCGTGGTTCTTTCGGTAAAGTGGTGAGTGGTGCAATCATGGGTGCGGGAGGGCATGCTGTGGCAGGGATGACGGTGGCGAGCGGTGTGGTGAGATTTTGGGGTTTCGGATGGGAGGCTCTTTTTGGGGTGAGATGGTGGAGTCAAAATCCTGGTGCTTGGGTCAGAAGGGTATATTTTTCGCGTATTTGGGATGGAGATGGTCTGGGTTTACGGGGGGATTCTTGGGAAGAATTTGCGTTGATGAGGTCGTGGGGATGGATATGCTGCGCTGACACATCCGAGGATTACTCGTGATGTACGAATTTAGTCTTGAGTACCGTACTTTCACATGGCTTTCCGTGCCCCATTATAGATCATTCTATCGTTCCTCGCGTCATCACGGCCGTTAAGGTTATATGTGATAACGCATCAAACTCGTGGGAGTGTGATGTCCATTAATCAATTATCCACAGGCTTCGAGAACACCATGGAGTCATGACTAGAACTTAATCATTTCCACTCAATATCACCTGTTTGTTTATAGAAGGAATAGAACCATTTTCATGCCTTTGCCAAGCGATCTAATGTTTCCGCGCGTGTGTAATTCATTTGTCGTCTTAGACATGCTTCAGCTAGCTTGGTCGCCAACTTTTGCCACAGTGCTGTGTAGATGGTAAAGCATTGGGACGTAGTGTTCTACTGTTATGCCAGATATTTGCACGCATCCAAGAAAAAAATATGCAGACTACCGATGCAACTGTTTCTACAGCAAACAATGCAGTTATACCAAGCGCATCCGACTGTCAAACCACGATCTGACGCAAATTCACTTCACCTGTTTCTTCACTTGCCCTTGTCAATTTCCTATCCCCCATCGATATTCGATTGTCAGTTCATAAAATCGACTCGCCAAATTATAGCCCACCATGGCCACGTTCGGATCTCTAAAGATTAGTGACAGCTCTGCAATCCCGCCCATCACAATTTTGCTACCTCCACCTCTTGCCTGGATGAGAAGCGTTTGGTGAAACGGCAGACGCCACTACCTTTGCTGTCGAGACTAGGATTTCGCGTGCGGCGTCACAGGAGTTTGACCAAGCGACGAATATGATTATCGCATGGTATTCTCTTTTATACAGTGGGTGTGCGACGTCGTAAATGATTTGCTCCCCCTCGGCGAGGGAGTGTACAGTGGAGACCTCGGGCCAGACCCTGGAGACTCCGTGCTTGCGGCAAGAGCTTTTGGATCAAATGCGACACGTCTGGGCCGTCTCAAACGTGATATGGACCCGAGGAATGTATTAGCATATGCCTGTCCGCTGCTGAAAACGCCATTCCCACAGCTCATCATTTTTGTGCCCGGGAGAGCTATACTAGCAAAGACTACTGTGCTGAAACAGGGGTTTCTGCGTTCAGCCGTTGCAAAGAGACAGTCGTCAGCTCTGAACGCGGATTGCAATGTGCCGTGGGCATCAGCAACACCACCAAGCGCGAATATGCAGAGCATTTTGGCATGGATTTGACCAGCCTAATGCAAGACCGCGCTTACAAAGAAGAATATCGCTCAGCATCGATGAAATTCTTCAATGACCAGGTCCGGCAACGCCCTCGACTTCCAGAAGAACATCTTGCGCAGATCGTGCGCGACGCTGCAGCAAGCGACGTCGACGTCCTTTTCGTCACGAGAATGAAAGACAAGGTTCCCGTCGCGACGTTCTCTCATCCTTCCCTCGAGAGCAAGCTGATCGAGGTTCGTGTCGAGGCTGACGAGCTCCAGCGGAAGGCTCGTGAAACAGAAGATGAGCCAGCCGTGACCGCCTCACACCACCTCCCATCTCTCGTTTTCAAAAACAGTGAGACTGGGGACGAGGCTATGAAAGAGTTCGCTAGAGCCGATCTTTTTCCAATAGTCCGTGGGGATTTGCAACGTCTGGCAGAGATGGCGCGGCCGGTGCCCAATTTCTCACGAGCAGGGGTCAATTTCCGCCACGTACTCGACATAGCCCAAGAACCTGGTGGAATGAAATTATGCTCATCGCTGCTACGAAGACAATCCGCTAAAAACTGGGCCGATGTCGATGCGATCGTGAGCTGCGATACCGGCGGCCTTGTGCACCCAGCTGCGCTGGCGTCTCATGTCGAGATTCCTCTTGTGTCTATCTGAGAGGCCGGGAAACTTCCACCTCCCACACTCTCGGTAAAAAAAAAAAGCGGCGTCTTAAATCTCTTCCTTAGAGGCTGACGATACCGGCCTAAAGAAGGGCATCAAGATGGAACGGGGTGCAGTCACCAATGGGATATCTGTTGTGATAGTGGATGGCACGCTGTTTATAGGGGAGACGCTTTGCGCAATGCTTCAGCTCTTGCGCGAGTTTGGTGTTGAAAAAGGCAAAGTTTTGGTCGTCGCAGAGTTTCCACTTCATGGCAGTCGCGCATTATTGCGCCAGCGCAGCTTTGGTATGTTCAATGTCCAGAGTCTGCTCGTATTTGGTACTTAGAATGAAGGAGAGTTGTTGGTGGCGTCCACCGGTAGATGATTGCGCTTGCCTGATGAGCTCGTAGTATGAGTTACTCTGACGCCACCATGAAATTCGTTCATTTTGAAATAGCTTTTCATTCATCATTCATCATACCTCAAGAAGTAGATAGAAATTGGTTTTTATGCCTTGAAACCACCTGAATATTTGATAATACAGAAAATCCTCAAACTCTCAAGCTCGCAACATTGCTCTTCAAGAACTCATAGGTGTCCCCTCTGAAATCATCATCCAGATAACTATTCCTATTCGCACCGAAGTTCACCAGTCTCCTACCCCTGGTCCACTGCGGCCAATCCATGAAAGCATTGCCTTCATTCGGGTCGAGGTTGTAGATGAACGAATAGTAGTAACCTCTAATGGTCTTCGCAGCGTTGTTGGGCAAGATACCGTTGAAGACTTGCAAGATATCCGAGCCGTGGAAGGTGCCCAGTATGGGTGTGCCATAGTCGTACGTTGCTAGGTACGACCACGATGGTACGTTGGGACTGACCTGAGATGTGACTTCGAGGAAGAGGCGGCGTGTGAGAGTGAAGGTCACGTCGCCGAGAATGGCAGAGACGCGCTTGAACTGTGGATAGAAGTTGTTCAGCAACCCAGTGCGGAAAGGCGAGCCGTCTTCGGTGATGGTTTGGTAGCTGCCAACGAGTTCTTTTACCATTTCCGGGGAGGCGTTGTTGAAGAAGATGGTAGACAAGTAAGTCGTGATTTCACTAGTCGTGGTGAGGTTGGAAGTGAAGAGACCGAACAGGGTTCCTTCATCCTCTTGATCACCAACGATGAAGGGCACTTTGGTGTACTTTCCGGCTTTAACCAGCGCGTCTGGTGAGGCCGTGAGAGCTGTTCCATCGGGGCGCGGAAGGTAGGACAAGTTCACTGTGAAGTAGGACAGAATGCCGGGGACGGTGTTGGCGGCGTTGAGAAACTTAGTGTACGGGACTGTGCGGAGACACGCTAATGTATCAGATGAGCCCGCACATCCAGCTACCTCTACGACCTGAATTATGATTAGTATGAGGAGATTGCGCTATGGGCGAGGGACTTACTCGGTCATAAATGGCTTGGCCCTTGGGGCAATCTACGGGATCGGCAGGAACGACTGAGCCTGAGTTCATGATTCCCGCCCTGAAAAGAGGCTTTCCCTTGTAGCTGTTGTCGCCGTCATATAAGAGCATCTGATCCATTACTGAGATAGCGCCAGCGCTCTCGCCCCAGATTGTGACCTTCTCTGGGTCACCTCCGAAAGCAGCAATGTTGTCTTGGACCCATTGCAGTCCTAGTCTTTGGTCAAGCAATCCAAGGTTGGCAGAGCCGTCTTGGAGGATTTCTTTTCCGGGCATGAATCCGAATCCTCCTACGCGGTAATTGACAGCCACAAAGACGATTGGCTTGCCCTGTGCGACAGACTCGGCAACTAAGCTGGACCCATCATACATCTGAGTTGAGCCAAGCTCAAAGCCTCCTCCAAATATCCAGAACAGAACCGGAAGTTTCGCGTCAGCTGTTGTTCCTGCCGGCCTTTGGACGTTGACCGTCAAACAGTCTTCTCCGGCATTGGTAACTGCTTGGAAAAGAGGCAAGTTGAGTATAGTCCCCAGGACATTGGTTGGAATGTTCTGCTCATCTATGCTAAAGAAGAACTGTGGGCATGCTTTAGGTGTGCCTGTGCCATCAACCTTTCCTAGAGCCGAAGTCAATGGCTGGGGGGGCTTGAGTCGTAGCTGTTCGACGGGTGGTTGCGCATAAGGTATGCCTTTGAAGGACTCGACATCCAGGATGTTGATGCCCGCAACTGTGGCTTTTGGTGAGGGAGCGACGACCGTGGGGTTTGCGCGCTTTTCGAGGGGAGCGGGAACCGCCAGAGCGAAGGGAAGAAGCACCAAGACTGCTGAGAACTTCATGATGGATTGTTTGCCCCCTCAGTTATCCCTTGTGGCGTGAAATGGAATGTCAGCCTGTTTGTGGCACTCCCATCAGCAGTCGTGCGATACGATACTTAAATGTGTTTGGTGAGTGAATGTCACAAGCCAGAACGTGCTTTTTTGACAACAAACCTCGGGCGAAGAACACGTCGGCGATGGCTTTGTGGTGGATCCTTCACAAAGTTCTGATGCGAATTCGAAGTTCGCCGTGGTTGCAGATACACCCATGTCTCAATAGTATCTGTCCAAGTTCCTGGAGCGCAGATCGCACTATATTGGGTTGTACAAGCTCCATCAGCCTTGTGGAGGAGTATGGCCTGTGGAAACGGTGAAGTGCAGCCTATCAAATTTTACAGCGCAGTCCATCGGCCAGGGGAAATAGCCACAATGGGCTTGGACCATTGTTAGATGGCTTTCGGCGCCTACTGACTCTGGGCAGTAGGTCATGAGGTGTCAGCACACTGAACGGACGAATCGAGGCCTAGCTTATTTGTGATGTTACGGATGGTTCTAGCAGCTTTGGAACAGTGTACGAATCATGGCATAGATCACTTCTCAGCTTCCTGTCAATACCCTTGAGATGAATGGCGAGAGCGAAATGGAAGACATGATGTAAGACCTTGCTCTGAGATTGTGCACAAATTGCCTGGGTTGGTACGGCTCTGCTTTCCCGGTCAGCGGAGCGAAGTCCATATTGCTGTCCGCAAATACTCCGGAGCACATCTAGAAACCGTTGGCTCGTGTCCTAGAGCCGGAGATGTTGCTACTCAAGGGTAAACCGCTTAGTCCCGCGTGGACAGAAATGCGGGGTATTGAACAGGGTACTTCCCCATATCTTCACCACACCACACGATCGATTTCGATTCGACGACTGACATTGAATGCCGAAGCCTCGGTACTGATTGAGCTCTGCGGTTTGTTGCGACTTTGATTCCATGTGAAAGCGCCCTGGAAGATCGAACGGCCCATAATCAATAGCCTCCGGTACCTCAAGGGCCAAGGATCCCAAGGCTAGCGGTCATCATTGGTGCGAAGAGCCCGTATTCTGCGTATGGAGCTATCCCGCGCACAGTCGATCATGGATAGAGATTTCGGGAATACTAGGCGAGAGTAGTACATACTGTCCAGCAGTCGCCTTGCCGAAGATGGCGCTCGTGTTGGAGCTTAACTTGACAAAGAGCCCAGCGCGAGTCTTAACGTTCGGCCGTTCTGAACGCAGCAGCAGGTCCGGTGAAGCAATCATTTGAACTCTTGGTTGTGTATGGTGCGTTGTGTGATTGAGCCGCTGGAAAGATTGAAGCCGCTGGCTCATCACAGACAAGCGTTGACGGAGATGACATGGTTGCAAGCAGCCTTTTGCGTATGTGCGCACACGAATGCGAGCCAAAAGGCTGAAAAGTGGAGGCGCCCTATCGGCCCTGTTATGCGTGACAAAATGAAGATCTTGGGCCAGAGACGAGTGCGAGCTCGGCGCTATTGTTTGATTGGATTCGTGTTGACAAAATTTTTTTAGGTGAAAAAGACCAAGAATCAAATGTAAGAATGATCAGAATGTGTGCATAGTGCTTCCGTTCGATTGCAGAGCTCTCTCGTGCAAGGTACACGATACGCAGCTCCCGCGAAGCTTGCCAAGGTCATCCAGGTAGCGGGGAGACCTTTACTAATCACGCTAACTGATCGGTGGCCAGTTCCGTCTGCTTCTCCACACTCCATACTCCAACACAGCTAAAATCAATTGATGAAATTGGGAACGAGCGGATGATGAGATTAGATTTCCCTTTCTTTTCTGAACATTGTACATCCGTTTTCAGCTCCTGCTATAGGAGCGCATTCGCCAGAGCGCAAACGCCCATGCGTTTTCGAGCTCTGCTATCGCAACGACGCCACCGAAGGAATGCAGCTTCCTGTCATGTTGCGGAAGCAGTCAGCCTGCATCCATATGACAAGAGGGGCTGGAAATATATTAAGGGCCAAGCCAGCTAGGCTCAGCCTCGTTGGAGCCAAGACCCCATGGGGTATCCCACCAGCATCACGAATACTGAAGTCTCGCGCATATTTCACACCTTCCAAGTGTTTCCCCACACATGTTGGATTCCTTGGTAGATGGTCTGCCTTGGTCCATGCTCAATAATTTTGGTAGGTAGTTCCTTGTCTTGCCTTGAAACACCGTTTCTGCGGAGCTCCTTGCATAGATGATTGCTTCTTTCTTTATATCGTACCTCGTGATTTCTCTGGTTTTGCAATTGTATTTTCTAGCTACCTATGGCGTCTAATGATATACCTGAGAAGACCCTGTTCGTCGACGTAGGTATGGCGAAATCGATTTAGATTTGATTTGATATATTCAGATGTCCGGCGCTTCCTCTTGAGACTCCCCACGGCGTTCGCGATATCACCAACCCCTGTCGCAGAGTCGACACGGCTCCAAATCAGTGGTGCCGCCGACATTCCTTGCTCCGGAGCTGCTGTGCTGGGATGATTGAGGAGTGTTGAGATGTCTTGTCTCTCCGATAGATGATCGTTTCGCTACAGTGTGGTGATTGGAATCCTACGGCACGCGTCATAATATTGTCACTGATACACTGCTTAGACGAAGCTGTTGATCTTTTTTCTGTAACACATTTGCTCTCTCTCACGAGGATGGTACTTGCAAATCAACCCACACCCTACTAGAGGACAGCACGGGGGATATACGGATACGCAAAAGGCAGCAAACCGCTGGAAAAGCATGGTGACGAAATGCTTCCCCTTTGATAGTAGAGGGTATTGATGCGATAAACGTGCAACGGCACCTTTTATCCACGAGATGGTGATGCCGTCTCGGTACATGAACCGCGCTACCGGGGTCAATGAAGGGGCTGGCGACTCCTGGAAGTCCGGCAACACAATTGTATGCACCAACAGCAGCCGTGTGGCCTTCATTATATGGCGATTTTGCTTTCAACAAAGGCGCCGTAATCTCCAGTATGATGAAGAAAAAATGAGCCTAAAATGCATGTGTAAGAGTAGGCTGTACAGTAGCACTGGGGCACATCGCAAATACCCATGTTGGCGCACTAGAACCGTTTGTTCAAGAGGCTCGACGATCTTTTTTGTGTCGATAATGGTTTTAGCAGATATGGATGGTGCACAAGAATCGAGAAAATGGAGTTGATCACGCTAAGCAAGTAAGCGGTGAATCGGATAGGCCAGATGCTGGACAGAGGCATTCATTGCAGCGTGTAATGCAGGAGTGCACGAAGATTGGCTCTCTCCCAGAGCCCCACCTGATGAGAAGGGCCTAGGCTGAAATAAGCTAGCGCAGAACGCGGAGCTGCAGGAACAAACGATGACGTGACTGACGACTGCCCACGAAACACGGGATACCATCCCTCACCTGCTGTGACTTTGCGCAATGATTTCGCACGTGAGTTTCCGATAAGTCTCCTAGAAATTCTCGGATGGTCCGCGAAATCATTACAAGAAGCCTCACACTAGAAGCTGCTCGAGCCAGCAAGCCGAAAGACCCCACTAACCCAGCTGCTTGCTCACAAACTCACCATCCACCACCATCAACCACCACCCTCTCACCCCCAGGTGCCCATTAAACCCACTATATCTGCAGCATACAGCACAGTAATCATGCCGAACCCAACAGACATTCCCTCCTTCGCCGCCTCGCAGCTCAACCTCCTCGACGCCGAACTCCAAGCCGAGCTCTCAGAAACGAACGCGCTCCTCTCCTCGCACACACCCACAGCGCTGTCGCGCGCCGGTCTCGCAATTCTAAATCTGAATGTATCTTCCCAGCGAACAGGCCTAGGCGGAAAGACAGTCGTCGAGCTCTCACTAGACTCGGCCGTCGTAGCCAAGGGCGAAGCACCAGATATTCCAGAGCACGGGATACGCGTGGGCGACATCGTAGCCGTGCAGGAACAACCTAGCGGCAGCGCGAAGAAGACTGAGAAGAAAGACTTGGCTAACAAAGGCGCCGAGGGAGTGGTGTTGAGGGTGCGAAGGGAGAATGTGGAAGTTGTGTTGGATAAGGAGGACGCCGATGTGCCGAGTGGAGGCAAACTATGGATGTCAGTTTATTATTGCTACACAAGCTGGGCGCTGTTGGTGGAGAAGAAGAACAAAAGGCTGATATATACATCAGAGTCAAATTGGCAAACGACGTTACCTACAAAAGGTACGTCTTTATTGGATGCGACCATTCCCAATGTGCGTAATTTACTTATACGTTCTCTAGGATGAACCAGACGATGAGCCGGCTGCAGAAGCTCGCCGACCAGGAGTACACACCCTTCATGCGTGTGCTGTTCGGTCAGGCCTCTCCCACGCCCCTACCTTCAGATCTAAATGATCCTTCAAACCCGCTTCACAAGCTCGAATGGAATGATCCATCGCTAAATGACAGCCAACAAGAAGCCATCAGATTCGCGTTGGCCTCGAGAGAAATCGCTCTCATTCACGGTCCGCCCGGCACGGGAAAAACACACACCCTTATTGAACTGATTCTACAATTGCTCAAACAGAACCTACGTCTGCTGGTGTGCGGCCCGTCGAATATCTCTGTAGATAATATTGTTGAGCGCCTGGCCTCCCACAAGGTACCTATGGTGCGCTTGGGGCATCCAGCGCGCTTACTGCCCTCAGTCCTCAATCACTCTCTGGACGTGCTCACTCGAACATCGGAAGCTGCTGCCTTGGTACAAGATGTCCGCAAAGAAATGGACGACAAGCAGTCCTCGATTCGCAAGACACGCAACGCGAGAGAACGGCGCCAAATCTATACTGAGCTCAAAGAGCTTCGCCAGGAATACCGGGAGCGAGAGAAGGGATGTGTCAACAACCTCGTGACGGGCAGCAAGGTCGTACTTGCTACACTGCACGGCGCGGGAGGCTTTCACCTCAAGGGCCAGGAATTTGACGTCGTTATCGTAGATGAAGCTAGTCAGGCTTTGGAGGCCCAATGCTGGGTACCCCTTCTCTGGGTCAAGGCGAACAAGCTGGTGTTAGCTGGCGACCACCTTCAACTACCGCCCACCATCAAGTCCCTAAACTCAAAGGATTCCAAAGCCGCAAAGAAGACCAAGGAGAAGAAAGCCCCGGCTGGAGGAGACGATCCGAACAAGCCTACGGTTAAACCGATGCAAGGCATAACATTAGAAACCACTCTCTTCGATCGCCTTCTAGCCTTGCACGGCCCGTCGATCAAGCGTATGCTAACGACGCAATACCGCATGCACGAGAAGATCATGCGCTTCCCCTCCGACGAGCTCTACGATTCAAAGCTCATCGCCGCCGACTTTGTCAAAGAACGCTTACTAACAGATCTAAAGTATGAAGTGCAAGGCACTGAAGACACGCAGGAGCCGCTAGTTTTCTGGGACACACAGGGCGGCGACTTCCCCGAGAAAGTCGAGGACGAAGGCGTGATTGGGAAAGGTGGCAAGGGCATGAGTCTCGGCGACAGCAAGTCCAACGAAGCAGAAGCAGCATTGGTCAAGATGCATGTCGGTAATCTGATTGATGCTGGTGTCAAAGCGGAAGACATTGCGGTGGTTACGCCATACAATGCGCAGGTACATGTCTCCATGTCTCTTTCTCTGTCCCATCCTCTGCCAGCGTCGCAAGATGCATGGGCATATCCGAGCCAGGCCTTTGAACGCGTGTGGTGGGGTTCCAGCAGCTGACATGACTAGCTTGCATTGCTTGCCGGCATGTTGAAAGAGGCCTATCCCGGCATCGAACTAGGATCCGTCGACGGCTTCCAGGGCCGAGAGAAAGAAGCTGTCATCGTAAGCACTGTGCGGAGCAATCCAGAGCATGAAGTCGGGTTCCTGGGCGAGAAGAGGCGACTCAATGGTACGTCAAGCCACAATATGCACGCATAAGAAACTTGTGCTGCAAGGCGCCTTTGGGTAAGATTATTGTTGCTAACCAGAGCCAAAAAAAATTGTAGTCGCCATGACGCGCCCCAAACGACATCTCTGTGTCGTCGGAGACTCGGACACGATTAGCAGGTACGTACCGTAACAGTCTAGTTTTTGTCCCGTTAAACCCACTCCCCCTCTATCTGTCGCACAATCTGCATCCCCCGCAAGGCCGTCAATCCTCTTTCAGTGCAGATATGCCAAAAGAGTGGTAGTCGGATACCCGGTGACCCGTGTTCGATCGGAGTACGCGAGCAAGGCGGCAGCAGAGCACAGATTCTGAAACTGCCGTGACACAAGCTCCCCTGTCCTGTCACGAAATCCTCCTCCCCCTCCTCCTTCTTTCCTTCTTCCTTGTCGTCATTCTCACCCATTCTCCCGGGACAATCCTTATACGGTGGAGAACATGTTGTTACTACACATATAATCGCGTCATCACACAAAAGCAAAGAAACATTCTTGTTACTAATGCTACCGATTTCGGCTTCGCAGGGGATCCAAGTTCCTCAAAGCGTGGATGCAGCATTTGGAAGATCATGCCGATCTCCGGTACCCAAACTTAGCCGACGTGTACGTGGAGCCAGCGAAATAGCGGATCGAAGCGTGGTTAGTAAGCGAGAGAGTAGGAGACAGAGAGTAGCTGGTTTATGGGACCATGTGGCTCATCGGTGTTGGTCTTATCGGTATCGTTACCTACCCTGCCCTAACAAGCGAAGCCCGGCATCCAAAACAAACATCGTCGGAGCTCTGCGGTCCGCTAGGCTGGTCCGCCATGTTGGAGGAAAGAAAAGCTGCGTGTGCGGACCATCTGACACGCCCGCCGTGGTTTGCCCTATCGTTGGCCGGTATTGTGGTGGTGGTGGTCTCAGCGTTGCGGCGACACGGCGTCTCTTGGTATGGTTTGGTTTGGTGGTCGCGAAGCGAATGCAGCGAGCCTACAATGCGGGCGTGACTCTAGCTGCAGTAGTCCCGCGTCCAAGCGCGTGTGTGAGCTCGAGACACAGGTGCGCCCGCCGTGCGATAAAACATCAGCCCCCTCCCCGCGCGCAGTTCTGGCGGGTCGCATGGGAGGGCTAGCTTATTGCTGCGGTTAGATGGCGGGGTTGATGTCTGCATGTACTGCGCATACATCCGTGAGGGAAAGAGGAGGGCGTGTGGAATGGGAAAGGGTGCCTTTGTGTCGCTGCACGCACGCACGCACGTACGGTAGGATGTATGCGAGTAATGCGCTCAATCGACGCCGCCGAACTCTCTCCGCCGAACGGTATGTGATGTAGGTTAGAGTGTGACGCTGGCGACTCGTAATTCAATACAATGGCGCAGCCAGGCTACTACGGGTATAATCAACGTCGCCGCTGAGCAGAAGAAGGTCGAGTTGAGGGACACGCTTCAAACGGCCTTCCCTGACGCGGCCACGTTGCAACGTCTCAACGGTCTTTTGCTCTGAACCCCTAATCGAATGAGCGTTTAGCCGTCGTTTCTCTCGCCCTCTCTTTTTTTTCCTTCTGCTCACCGGCGATTACATCAAGACTCGCCGCCAGCAAGTAGAGGCGTGCAGTAGAGTACCAAACCATTCACGATAGACAGTGTGGTGTGGGCCCAAGGTGTGTGGCACCCCCAATCAGCCTGTCGTCGGGGTTAGTGTGCAGAGCGTCTCAAACGCGTTAATGCACGGTGGGGGCAGGGGCTCGGAGTTTAGAAGGGGGGGGTGGGCACGGCCGGCAAAGGGTCCATGACATGGCGCCAACCGCCAGCAGCCCAGACTCGCGTATTGGAAAACAAAATGCGCAACGCGACAAGACGAGTCGTTCGTGGAAGGGAGGTCCATTCGCAGGCCGCAAGTCCCCTGACCCCTTCGGAATCGGTCGCTACTGGGTTGATGCTGGTTTAGGCGCGGCCGAGTCGTTGATTGCATTCTTGTCGTGTCTGGTAGGGTTGACAAGGCCCAGGTCGAATAGGTATAAGCGCGACGTTTCAGATGCAACTCAGTGTGAACGGACGGGCAGTCGAAGAGGAGCGCGCGTGCGTGCATGCAACGTATCGATTGCAGACTGTACCCGTTTTAGCAAATCCGTGCAGCAGCGAACAGCCAACAGAACCATGACATGACGGGCCCCATATTCCAACAGCGCATGCACGTCTCGCTTTCGCTGCGCCGTAGACGACCGAGCCCGGCTTGTTGGCCGTGAGCCTTTTCTGCAACGCTTGTACTGTGGCTGCAGCCATCAGGCCTTTTTCGAGGGTGCGCGTCGTGTTATTTGTAAAGACGGCCGATGCCTGTTGCCGGTCGTACTGCTTGATTCGCAAATGCGCCATTCAATAATAGCCTCCTGCTTCCTTCCCGCCGTGCGCGCGCCCCCATCCGACAAACCCTCCCCACTCTAATCTACCCTGGTCAAAACGGTACATGACGCTGGAACTGTGCTGCGGGTGCGCTCCGTTTGATACATAGGCCCTTGAAGCGCCCGCCGCTCCTCGTTCGTTATCCCGCTCTCTTGCTGCTGCGTCGTCTTTGGCACACGTCTCGATCCCATTGTTTAACCTCGTCGCTCTTTCCCATTGTCGAGTCCGCTTCGCTTCTCTTTTTTTCTTCTATAGCTTTATTGCTTTATTGCTAATTCTTTTTTTAAGCCTTTTCTGCCGCCGGCAACTACTATTGGGTTGAGGAGAATTCGTCAGTACTGGGCTTGTCACTTGGATTCTTCCTTTTCCCTTCTCGAATGTACCGCGGTTTGCTCAGGTGGTGATGGTCGTCCAAAGAGCCTCCACTTGAACTGGGTCATCCCTGTCACAGCCGCGTGAGCGCAATCTCCAGAAGTCGTCCGCATAACAGCACCCGATCCCACTTTCACACCAAATCGCATCGCTATCCACATGCTTCAACGAGAAGGCTTTGTCGTCGCCGATATGAGTGCGTCGACACCATCGCCTTCGCCACTGCAGCGATCCAGCTGGAAGGCAGAGGCTATCAGGAAGGGGAACTTGAAGATTAGCGGCCCGATCCCCATCACCGAGGATGTGCCGCTGAGCGATGAGGAAGAGAAGGAGTATGCAGAAAACGGCGCGCTGGACCGGGCCTTACAGCCGCAAGATGCGCCGCTCGGAGAGCAGCATCAGCATCAACGGCCGCCGACTCCACCAAGACCTATGCAATCCCCACCAGTTGTTCCGGAGCATCCCACGGCATTGCGGTCAAATCCCGTTACAGAGCAATCCCAGCAAGAGGAGGAAGTACAGGAGCACCCACCTTCAAGATCGCCGCAGAATGTGCGACAAATGAACAGTGTCCAGCGCGAAAGCATCGTGCCCCAAAGCTCCCTTGCATCTCCTACGTCTTTTCGTCCGACGCCCGAAAGCTCGACAAAGGCTGCACAGAAGAAGCGCAAAAGTGGACTGAGGAATGTAATCCGGAAGATGTTCGGCAAAAGGAGCCCCGAACCAGCGCAGCATCAAGAAGATGAGACCGCGCGTCGCGGGCATAGTTATCACCATAGCGTAAGTGTACATCGTGAGTTGCGTGATGCGATAACGCTGACGTGAACCAGGATCCTGGTCTGCTGAGATCGACTCCACCGAGAGAAGCAAAGACTCCACCTCATGCAGGGCCTCGGATATCTGATCTGCCAGTCAAGGAGCTCCAGCCATTGCACCCGCTGGGTCAGCATTTGCCATATCCCATGAACGTGAATGCGCCTCCAGCAAGCCCACCGCAGGAGTATCTCACTTTCGACAGACCGGAATTTGGCCGTCGAAGGGCTACGCTTCCCACTGTACCCAGCGCAGTCACTCATCGCCACAGCTTGGACGATTCACGCCCCAAAATGGCGACCTGGGACGAAAGGTTGGAAGAAGATGAGATGTCTCCTTCTGGTATCGGTATCGCAGTGTCGAGCCCAATTCAACCGACTTCCAAACATGACAGGCGCAGATCGAGAAGTGCGGATGCGCTTCATAGCCTCGTCAAGGAGCGTGCTTCGACCGAGAGAAGGAGGAGCGCCGAAATCAAGTACTGGAGGGCGAGCTACATGTCGGGTAGCGTCTACAGCAGACCGCAAACGGCGAAGACGGTGGAGACCATTCGAAGTGTCCACATGCAAGAACCGACGATCCGGGAGCCAGAAACGGAATCCTTCATCGAGATGAGTGCCACTCTTGTGCAAGCAGACGATGATCCACAGACGCCAGCATTGGCAGTAGAAGAACCAAAACGAGGGCGAGACCCGGACGCTGGTGCTCCGGGCTCCGCTTTCAATTTCGGTGATTTGAAGAATGCGCTCTTCGGACCACCGGCAGAACCGGCGCCTGAGCCACCTTGTCAACCGCGGGAGGTCTCACCACCCCCTCCACCACCGGCGAAGAGCCAGAACCGGTTGTCGATGGAAGACCGCGTCATGGACCTGGAATCAAAATACACCCATCTCGAAAGTCTTACTCATCGCATGTCTTCGCGCAACAACAGGCAGACAATCATTCTTGAGAGCGCACCCCGGAACCTCCGTTCAAGGAACCGAAGTACGTCCGTATCTGCGTCGCGCTCTCACTCAAGATCTGCACCCAGTATCCATCAAGAGATACCTCAACAGAGTAGCAGCGACACGCTAGAACCTGAGCCTGCACCTGGTTCTCCGACTCTTGCTGTGCTCCCACACAATGCGACCGAACACGCCAAGGCCCTGCAAGACGTGTACGAAGCACTGAACTGCGAGAGGAACGCAAGAAAAGCGCTGGAACAACAAGTTTGTACGCTCCAACACGACGTTTCTGATCTGCATGCCTTGGTGAACAAACTCATCGTCAGCACTACTGCCACATCACCATGTTATCCCACGCCTTCTCCAGACACGCTCGTCACCTCTTCTGAGGGCGACCACAGGATAAGCTGTTCTACACCAAGAGCCCCGACACACGACCGGAACGTGTTTTACGGGCAAAATGGAAACAATGACAGGCAAAACTGGAGAAACGACAGTGAAAGCGTGTACTCTGAAGACATGGTACGAAAACAAAGTTATGATGATGTCGCTACTCCAGACGTATGGGCCACGCCAAAGGAAGAAGGCTTCGGAGGAAGTGGGTTCTTCCACACCGAAGATAGAGTTCGGGTGTATGCATAAGCATGTCGGTGCGCCTGATGCGGTCTGAGCTGTTGTTTCGCTCAACTATTGAAGGGGCTTTTTCCTTGCCGCTTCGGGAACGGCCTTGAGGGATGTTTGTAAGATACCCACAGCGGGGCGTTCACGGGCGTCCTGCGCTTTTTGTTTGAGCGAGTTCTTTTGTTGATTCGGGTTGGATTCTGGTTGCGATACTTAGCGAGCGAGATTCGTTGACAATGAATGCACTATTGATCGATTGTGTACGTGTCTTCAGATGCAAGGTCTGTGTGTAAACAAAGGAGTGTGTGTTGAGGGTCGAGGCATGTGGGGTGTGAGGTGGAGGGCACGCAGTGGAGGAAGGCGTGGTTCTATCTCAACTCGGCACTTTTATCGCCAAGGTAAATACGAGGCGCTTCCGTCATGGAAGTTGCGCGTCGTGGGCTGTGTACCTGTCAGACGGTCTTTCTCTGCTTCCCTGGAGTCCCGCCAAGGATACCTTATCGCTCTTACATCTCATTGACGCAGATTTCAACGCCCTCCGCTCGTTGACGCCACTGCAACGGTCCCTTGTATGATTGCGACTCGACTGGAATGCCGCGCATCTACTTACAATGAGAGATCGTGAGATGCAAAGCAAGCTTATGCGAATTCACCGATGCAATGGAATACGAATGGCAGCGCGCAATCACAACGATGAAAACATTAACCATTATAGTTTACAAGTACTCGCTAAAACGCTTCAGAACACATTCTTTCCACTGTACATCCTTAATCATACACATCTCACTCCCGGCACACTCATTTAGCGCGCAACATTTCCGACATGGGGAACATAAGTAGGGCCCCTGCCGTCCTCAAAGACCGGTCCACCAACATACTCGGTGCCCCTGTTGTCCTCGACAACAACAACATCATCTCTGATGACATCATCCCTCACGCTTTCGCTGTAGCGACCCTCCTTGACAACCTCAGGCCTCTGCTCCTTACGACCAAAGCTCCACGCACCAAGCAGCACCAGAGCAAGGATACCGAGGTCGCATAGCTCGCCGAAGATGATGAAGAGGAAAGCAAGGGCCTGGTTGGTGGTGCGCGACCAGTTGGTGACGTCGTAGTAAATGAGCACGATCTGCGCAATGGAGAAGGCGTTGCGGACCCAGACGATGGGGGTAACTAACATGACGAAGCGGGTAAGAGCGGATTTGGAATGGTTCTAGATCGAATCAGTATACACGTTGCGAAACAGGTAAGAAACATGTGGAGAAAGGATTAACTTACACCAGGGACACCGTTCTTGCGGATACCTATCCAGCACAGGACCGCCTCGAGTGTAACACTAGTAGATGCCGCGATGACAACGGCAACATATGTGACATACAGCGTACGGATAGTATAGTCGCTGTCAATCTGTGTCGGGTACGCAAGCGCATCGTTTCCGCTTCCACGCCTCGCGAGTCCAACAGCCCAGCTAGCAAAGCCCAGAGCGAGAATCGCCACCATCCAAAACGCGTTCCAGACCCAGCTCAAGAAGCCGGGTTCCTTGATGCCGGTCCCGTTGTTCTGGACATGGTTGGCGTGGATCCAGATGGCACCGACGATGCTAGTGTTCATGAGAATCATGGCGCACTGGTAGGTGAAGGACAGGATGGAGATGATCTTGCCATAGCGGATGGATTCGTTATTTCCAAAGGGCTCGCCGGTGTAGTGGGGGTAGCTATAGGCCGATGTGATGTAGAAGGGAGAGCCTCCGAGGCGCGATTGCAGGGCTACAATGGCAGACTGCGTGGCATATGCGATCATGAGGCAGAAAAGTCCGGAGATGAGGAAGAGGTGGGTGCCGGTGGCGCTGGTCGAGTGTGTTAGCGTCTGGATTGAGAGATATAGAGGGGAGTAGTGTTTACCTGTGTCTCTTATCCGTCGAGCTGAGGAACTTCATGAATGCGCGTGGCCGTCCTGGACCACCGGCCAGTTGCCGGATGAACAGCGCAATCGCGGCCAACAACAGTATGATGGAACCTCCAGCCGTAACGACATGGAGAGCAAAGATACCTTGGACGGTACTCGAGGTATTAGTGATAGCCATCTTGCCCGCAAGCTATAAAAAGTAGTAGTCGAAGAATTGGAAGTATTCGTAGTAATAATAATGGTAATGTATAAGAAGATCCCAGGGGCCCGCAGACAAAGCAGCCAACAGACTCACACAAAGATATCTAGATAAGAAAGTTCTTGCTAGACCGGGCGGCGAGTCTGGACTCTATATCACCTCGTCTCTCGTCCCTCGTCCCTCCCTAAGCCAAAACACTATGCTGTCATAAACTCTTTTGCCCTCTGTCACCAGCACCAGCACTACCACCAGCACTACCACCAGCACTACCACCAACACTACCACCAACACCAACGCCAAAACTATGACGTGCCCGCCCAAGCACTGACATTACCTTGCCAATACCATCCCTTCTACCCACAAACAAACTCTCCTCAATAGGCAACTTTTAGCACTCGATCCAGCCTCAGCCGGTCAAAACCCCACCGAGTCGTCCCGTCGCAGCCGACTAGCCCCATCTTCGCAGTGTGCGTACGCATCATGGCAGCAAATGAGAAACGAGCGGGCACTACTTGGTCATCCGGTGTGGGAATTTGTTGTTTGGCTTTGTTTCTGTCTAGGGATGCACTAATGACGTTTAGCGGCGACGCGTTGCGGATCGTGCCGGCATGACGTCGTGGATTTGTTGTTTTTTCCTTTTCGCTCGTGTCAGTTGGCGTTCTGGACAAGTAAAGTAGCAGGATATATCATCATCATGGTTCGTGGTCATGGTCCGAAGATCTTCGCTGTGCGCGTGGAGGCAGGGCCGCGGATGTGGTTGTGGAGTTTTTTTCCTGCTTGGGGTGATCGACGCTGGGGTCAGGGGGAGGAGGTGTCTGTTGCCGTGAGTTCCAGGAGAGAGGGGTGTGCGCTAGCGTGGACTGTGGATTGGAGAGTCGTGATGTGATGTGATGTGATGTGATGTGCGATGGAAAGTATCGTGATGGTTGATGAGTGAGGTCTTGGCGCGAAAGGTTGTTGTCGTGTCCTCACGTCTGGTGTAGTTGTTGTTGCTGTCAAGGAAGAAAGAAAATGATGTTTGTGACCATTTGCAACACGCGATCGTCCATCCAACCTATTAATCACTCTTACCCACCCCAACAACCCTTCCACTCCCTCTCACCCCCAGCTCCTCGGGGCTCATGAAACGCCTCGCTGCTTCGATGTCTTTCCCGCCCCAAACTCCTTTCGCACCACTCGTACTGCTATTCTTGTTCTTCTTTCCATGCTGTGCAATTTCGTAGTCATCCTCATTCCACCACCCACACCCGAAAATAACAAAGAGGCAGACCAGGACGAATAGCGCGATGACAGCGAAGACGAAAACGAACAATGCCAAAGCCCCAGAGCTCAAATATGTGATAAAAGAGGAAGAAGCCGAGTTGACGATATGCGTCGCTGTGCCCTTCTTACCATGCGTATCCCAATCATGGAACCACATTACAACTTTTTTAGCCGGGCGCTTGGCACCGCTTTCAGCAGCAACTGAAGCGCGGGGTATCAACTTAGTGCGGATGATTTCGAAAGCGCTTGCCGGGTCACCGGGAGAAAGTAGAGGGCGTTGTAAAAGCACTAGCTCCACCATTTTTTGCTCTGCTTTATCCAAGATGACGGTAAGAGGGGGAGAGGTAAGATCAGTCCATAATTCCATCATGTCGAAGTGGAAGACTAGCGCTTTGCCGCCGCTGGCCTGGATACGGCGCAGCGTGTAAGAGTAGGATAGGCCAAAGTAGCCGCCACCGAGGCTGTCGAGTTGATTCGATTGGATCAGAGAGGAGATGTCGTCTTTGGATGTTTCTTGCAAGACTTGGTTTACGTAGATCCGGGGTAGGACTTTGGTGTCCGGTGATAAAAGTGGGGCGTTGTTGATGCTTAGGTGCGCTGAGTCGTAGGGTAGAGAGATGTTCAGAAGCTATATACACTCTCTTAGTACGAGAGGAACTGGCAATGCAGTGGCAATAGTTTTCTTACAAGAGCATTCTCGTCTTCTCTTCGTGTCCATGGCTCATTGCTGCCCTGTGATGTGTCCTGGTATAGGAATGGGCATTCAACGCAGGGTATCTTAGCGACCACGTTGTAGCCGTCGGCGACGGTTGTGATTTCTGGCGCGGCCTCTGCCACGGCAGATACGAAGAGCGCAAACACCGAAATTAGGGCTGCTATTCGCAATATCATGCTTGGTGGTATAAATAATGGAGTGGGAGACAGTCCGTCTTAACACGTTGGAAGGTGTGGCTGAGCGTAAGCCGCGGCGGGTGGGGCGGCACCTTGTATCATGTGAAGTCGCGAGTTAGCGTGTTTGGGATACGGGATGATGTTCCATGTCAACACTGCTGACATATGACGAGTGGTTTGGGCATGTGCTCTCATAAATGGTAGTCTTCTTCTAAAGTTGTTTTCGTCGTCAAAGTGCATACCTTCTTTTTTTTCTCTTCTGATATTGTGTAATCTCCACGCCAATCAGACGTATGAAGAACGCAATCACAAACTCTATCATTGTTCTTTCCATCTATTTTTCGAGATTTGTGACGTGTTCATACATCATCTCCATCCTCAATGCCACTATCGTCAACGCCGTTCTGCCTCATCAACATCGCCATTATCTCGTTATCGTCACAGCCGTCAAACATGTCTAGGTCCTCCATGGCAAGCATTCTACTCGGTTCGTCGGTATGATCATCCAGCACCTCATCGACCACGTTTGTCAGTTCATCACGCCCCATCCTATTTGCCAAGGCTTCTCGTATAATCCCACACCCGCGCAGCCCCTCGGTCCGTTCACTATTTTTCAAATGTTCTTCGATGTCGTTTAGCTTCTTCAGAATACGTTCGTGGTTCGTCGTATGGCTATGTGGCCCTAGTTTGGGGTCAATCTTCGTTCGGTTGGTGACGGCGAGTGCACCGATCTCGATGATCTGTCTACTCTTCGATAGCTCCTCCGGGCGTAACATGTGGCGGAATACCGGTCCTTCTGAGGGCGGAAACCCACGGAGAGCTTGTATGCCTGTGCTATAATCTTGGTGCTTGTGACTGGTATCAGGATCGGTCTCCATGCTCAATACTTCATTTAAGGGCGTTCCGATTGGGGTTGGGAGCATACCACCTACAAGTGGACTTGAATGGAGAGAATATGGCATGCTTGTAGGTTTCATTGGCCTGCCTCGGGGCAGGGGACCCTGACTGGTACTCCTACCGTACTGGGAGTATTGCCTATTCCTCCGATGTTCTTCGGCTGTGGTAGTCTTCGCGCGCGGTGCTTGGAGGCGGACAAAGGTAGGATTGTTTCTGCTACTAGTCGCAGCGATGTGCTCTGCGTCGCCGTGGCTAAGTGATCGACGACGATGACATGATGGCGACGGCTGGGTCGGATGGATATGAGCGTTGTTTGTATGCGATCTTACCGAAAGAGGCCGATGGCTGAATGCTTGCTGATTCCCGACTGTTTCGTACGTTTGGTGGAATTCGGCAGGGTAGGGATATGGTGTGCCCGAGCCTGGAGTCGGATACGTCGGCGACTGTTGACTGAAGCTATACGTTGAGAAGTCGGGTGTCGTCAATACAGTGGATGGGTTTGAAGAGGCGACCGGCGTAAGTGTGACGCCGCCGTATGTAAAGTCAAGCCCGTCAGGCAACTCGTTATGACTTGCTGAAAAGGCCGCTCGATCAGATGCATTTGAGCCAAACAAGCCCTGAAAGTCCGACTGGGAGAGGTGCTTGTCCAGATCATGAGACGGAAGGAATGGATCCGAGGTGGTGTCATCGAATGGCGTGCTTGGCTGAAACATGCTGCTGTTCTTCGACTGATCCCAGTAGATCTGCAACGAAGAGGAGAGCGCGTGATCGATGGTTGTCCAGAGCTATGTAGTCACGGAAAGAGCGTTACACGGAATGTGGAAGGCTGCGTGATTGATATCCAGATATAGTCGTGACTTTGTTTTCTTGTTGGCCTGGGCTGAGACAGATGGCTTGAGAGAAGATGGTGGACTGGTTGACGAAGGGATGAACGAATCAGCGGATAGCTGCGTGTGGCTCGCGGCCAGCGGGCAAACATTGTTGAAATTCGAACCAGCCAGTGCTCAATGGCCCGAGGCTACGTTTGGAATCATGATAGGAGTGGGTGTTGGTCGAATTCAAATTCAATACAAATGCGACTGTCTTGCACATGACCAGACATGTTGATCTGAAACACTGTGTGAAAGACGTTTTCAAAACACGCCCTTCACTTTTGTCTCATTCGGCCCTGATTCGCTTTGGACTGGGGAGGTCATAAGTGCGTAAAATTCGTCGCCCTGGGCCAGTCGCCCAGCACGTCATTCAGTTGGTACCCGATACTCTTACATGGGATGTCCTGCCTTGCACGGTAGCAGGAAGTGCCGCTCGAATCACCATATTGTACATCCTGTAGCATGGCCACAGCAGTCGCCCTCCAAAGTTTCATCACGAGATTTACTCTTTCTTGCTGTCATCGTTTTTGCCCTTCTTCTTATCCCAATTCCATACGTCCCAGATCTGCTCAAAAATCAAATCGCCGTAGCCTCTCCCCTCCTCAAGCGCCTTCTTCTCCTCTTCTAACCGCTTCTCTTTCCAACCCTCTTCTTCATCGCCCATCCACAGTTTTCCTAGTATGCCCTTCTCTTGTCCTTCCTTCTTCTCGAGCGCTTTTCTGCTCTTCTCCCTTTCCTCCTGCAGGATCTTCTGTGTCTCTCGCGCGCGCTCAGTCGGCAGCTCCATTGTGCGCAGAGGCGAGAGGTTTTGGACGAGGCCGCGGCCGGTGCGGAGGGTAGCGAGATGGTCGGCGGAGAGATAGAAGCCGATTCCTAGGGAGAATGTGTAGAGGTCCAATTTTCGCGGTGGGAGGAGCGCAATTATTGGGCACATGACGAGGCCACCAATGGCCAGGTTTCGTGTTATGCGCTCATAGCGCTGCTGTTGTTCTAGGGCTAGGCGCTGTTCTGGTGGGAGGGGCGCGTTTTGTATGGGGTTAGGAGTCGCCATAGTGGTAAAGAAGCCACTGGTTGGATCGTGGTGAAAGGCAGAGGTTGGATTTAATTTGCTTGCGGAAAAGTGTTATTTAGGGGACTCTTGGGTTCTGTGCACGAGAGTTGGGCAGTCGTCATGTCAAAAAGTTCAATGATGCAAAGACCGAGCGGTTAGCTTCCGCTCGGCTGCAACTTCCATACCGGAGCGGAAGTGCTGCGGCGAGCACGCGAGAAATGCCACCACGTACAACTATTACTTCAATCCGCACCTCACTGTGGCTGAAGCGCTCTTCCAAGACTATGGTATGGTGCGAAGCTCGCGTTTTCTGCATTGCATATGTACCAATGAGCTCTTTGCGCCACAAGTTGCTGATATGCTCTTGTTGCAGACAGGCCCCACTGCATCATCGTCGAAACTTCCGTCTTTTTACATCGGTCCTATCTTCCAAGCGCTCAGTATCATACCTCACAGGCCCATCCTCCTGCCTCTTCCCCACCTGTTCAAACGTCCCACTACTCTTTAAACGTTTTGTTGGAGTCTTTTCGAACTCACTGCCACTGTATGCGCCTTTGGGGCCCTCTTCATCTGTCCCGGCTGGGCCTCCTGATCTCGGCTCATCCTCGTATGTATCATACTTTCGCTTCTGTGCAGTGCTAGGGGTCTGCATCAGGCGCCGTAGGCGGCTTTCTTGCAGACGCTTATTAACTTCTTCTGTGACATCGACGTGCTGGACGAGGTATGTGCTTTCGGCTTGCGTTGCTTTCGCGCGCGGTGTCGGTGACTGGTCTACTGAAGGGGACAGTGCATGCGACTTGGGCGTCTGGGCTTCAGAGGCCGGCGTGAACGATGCAAGCTTCGCGCCTTCGATGCTGAGTCGTTTATTGGACGTCCTAACCTGTTGCCAGTCAGATGCGTGCCGTAGTGACAGGCGGTGCATGCGCGTACCTTCTTTTGTCCCAAACCCTCGCTCTCGAGTTGATCTCTGAATCGCTTCATTTCGTCTTGCAGTCTGCCCGATTTGTTGCGTAATGATATAAGGTCTGCTGCGAGCCAGTCGGGGGCATTGTGATCCGTCGCATCGAGTGTCTCATTGAGAAATAGCAGCTGGGCGCGTAGATTGTTGATGTGCTGGTCAAAGTCCTAATCACTGAATGAGATGTGTGAAGAATCAGGTAACCAGGTGAATTACCTCCAACGACAGTTTCGCCATGTTGTATGGTGAAGCTGGTGTGAAGGACGAAGATAGTCGCGTGCGAGACTGAAGTTGCGGACTCCCGAACAGCAGGGCTGAACGCACACCCTTGTTAAGCGTTCCGACGCACTTCCGATCGGAACCTCAGCACGCGCTCCTTACCACGTAGCATTGGCAGGATAGGTCAATCAAGCTGGCTGGTTCGACAACTGGTAGTGAGAGCTCTAGAGATATTTATTGATCGGCGCTGAATATAATTCCAGTGGTGCGGCTTGTTTCCGCGCTGGCGCGTACATACAACTATCCATGTACGCGTTCCGTTGAGTTGGCGCGACAGTGCTTTGGTGCAGTGTATCGGCTGCCAGAACGCGGGTAGTATCCTTGACCACTCAACAGAAGGTCCGATCGCCTTTTTCAGACAATCGAGCAGAAGTGTCGACGTGGGGAAGCGGCATTCCTTGCCGTGAACGTGTGTCGCTATGAGCGAGCTAAGGGTTCACAAAGACAATCAAGGTCAACGTGGTCATCCCTCGTCTTCGTCGCCAAATGTTAGCTTGACTGCTTTGGCTTTCTTCTTCGGCTTCTTGACAGCTTTCGTGTCTGGCTTCTTGTCTTTTTGTTCTACTTCGCCCTTGCCGTGCTCTTGATCCTCTCCAATGATCTTTGCGGCCTTGCGCTTCTTTGCATTCGCGCCAACTTCAGCGATCTTGTCTTTAGGTTTCGAATCATTCTCGACACCTTTTGTCGATTCGGCTTCCTCCCCGGCAGGGTCCTCTTCTCCCTTGCCGTCTTTTCCTGAGACAAGCGCATCGTACTCTTCCTTGCTCAAGGACTGGTTGGTGTCCTCGATAACATAGGTAGGTGCGTCGTCCTCATCGTCGTCTTTTTTCATCCTCTTGTTCCTGGCGACAGGGTGCTCATGGCGAGCGGTGTCCCCACTCTGCAGTTGCCCACGCAGCCGCTGCAAGAAGGCTGGCTGAGAACCGTCTGTGCTTATCAGCGGCATTCATAGTATTCTTCCAGCGGACTCACCAAACTGCAAATCCTTGGCTTTGAAGCTCATGGTGAACTCTGCGATGCAAGGATGGCTGATGCAGAGCGTATGTGGAGGTCTAGAGATTATACGGCAGGGCTGGATGTCGTGTCGATCGCTTAGCGGCAGTCTCCCGTGCAGCTGCTCCAAGGTGGCTTGCCCGTGTACCTCGACCAGCAATGACTGGTTTCTCTGGCAATTTTCTCTTGTGTGGAATGTTCGTAGGGGCTTTCGATCCAGCTCGCCTTCGGCGCATGGAGGCTCTAGCCCTGTCACTGCCCTGCTGCGACTTGCATTGGTCGGCTGCACCTACTATGAGCATGCGCTCTAGGGAGCTTGGCGCGTCTCCGCCGATAAGTTCCCTGTCGACTAGTACTTCTCAAAACGCATACGCAATCGCCGGCCGCTAATAATTTACATTCGACAACCCTGGCCTCTCCTTTCACGCCCCCTCGAAATCCAAACTCGCAGACGGTCGCGCGAACTCTTGACCAGGCGACCACCAAACGTCGCACGCCCATTTGGAGCTACCACCCTCACGCTCGTTACCCACCCAAGCTACCTCTGTTGAACACGTCGCCCTTTCCACCCCCACGACGCCTGCACGCATTCGCCCCGAGACTGACCGTCTCTGAACACCCCTCACGCTGCCTGCGATTGGCATCACACAATAAACAACTGCCGCTGGCAGTGCCAGTTTGCTCAATACCCGCCATCACCCAGTTGCCGTCATGGGTCTCCTAAAAGACATGACGCAGAGGTTGCCAACCACAAAAGAGAGCCTGGACAAGTACGAGGACCTCGCGCGCCGTGCTGAAAAGGCATCGCCACGGCTATCTTTTTTCCGCCGCAGGATACGACTAAAGGGATCCTCATCGGTTTCCATACCATTGGGCCTGGTGCTCCTGTTCCCATGTCTCGTAATAATCATAATCATAATCCTTTTCGTCAAGTCGCCAGACTCTCAGGGTATTATGAACATGCCCGCGGGCGCTCCTCCATCCATAAGGTGCGATTGGTCTTATCGCAACGTTCTCAAGCAAGCCGCTAATAATGCGCAGGAAGATAAGCGAAAAGTATGACAAGCCGTTCGCAGTAGGCTGTCTGGAACCCCAGGTCAACGGACCCCGAGCCAACGCTGCGTTTGTCGTGTTGGCGAGAAACAAGGAGCTGGAGGGTGTGATACAATCCATCAAGTCGATCGAGAGACATTTCAATCGCTGGTTCCACTACCCGTATGTCTTTCTCAACGACGGAGACTTCAACGAGACGTTCAGGGAGGTCGTCTTGAGTCACGTTAGTGCTCCAGTAGAATGGGGCAAGATCCCACCAGAGCAATGGGGCTTCCCAGATTGGGTCGACCCTGATGTCGCAAAGGAGGGCATCGCAAAGCAGGGAGACCGAGCCATCATGTACGGAGGCATGGAGAGCTACCACCACATGTGCCGATTCTACTCAGGGTATGTTTGCGACCACACGAGATTTGGCCTGCGCTAACTTTTTACAGCAAGTTCTACCAGCACGAATTGCTCGCCAAGTACGATTGGTATTGGCGACTGGAGCCAGAAATCAAATACTTCTGCGATATTACGTACGACCCCTTCATTCATATGATCCGGAACAAGAAGACGTATGGTTTTACCATTGCAGTAAAGGAACTTAGGGAGACTGTACCCAACATCTGGAGATATGCATCGGCATACAAGCGGAATAACAACCTCACTTCCAAGGGCATGTGGGAGATGTTTGTGGAAAAGCCAGAAAAGGAGGATGAGAACGCGCAAAAGCAGGAGCCGAAGTCCAAGAAAGCCTTCTTTCCCCAGGACATTATGGATTCCGACTTCGGCTCGGAGGCCTTGCCCGAGATCCACCCCGAAAACATGGAAGGCGAATCGTACAATATGTGCCATTTCTGGAGTAACTTCGAAATTGCCAACCTGGCCTGGTTCCGCAGCAAGGAGTACAACGACTTCTTTGAGCTGATGGATCGCAGCGGTGGTTTCTGGATGGAGAGATGGGGAGACGCACCGATCCACTCGCTGGCCGTGGGAGCATTACTTGGCCCCGAAGATATTCATTACTTCCGTGACTTTGGCTACCGGCATACCACTATCCAACATTGTCCCGCAAACGCGCCTGCGCGACAGCTGCAGCGAGAGCCATATTTGGAGAAGACGACGCTGGATGACAAGGAGCGGCTCGAAGAAGACAAGTACTGGGCGACGCCAGACCCAGTCAAAGAAAACGGTGTTGGGTGCCGGTGCAAGTGTGACACGGACATTGTTGATGTAGAAGGCAAAGAAGGGTCCTGCCTAACCGAGTGGGTGGAGGTGGCCGGTGGTTGGGCATCACCCGGCCCATAAGGACCATGGTCTCTTATCGTTGCGTGCTTCTCTACCAGCCTCTAGTGAGCATTTTGCGGGCGCATTAGCATTTCCTACTGTTTTCAGTAAGGCGTAAGGTGTTGGCATTGCATGTCGGTTGGGCGGCCTTCCAGCAGAGGATCATCAGGGCTACCAGGGCTACCGGGGCGTTGTCGAATGTACTACCCACTCGCGAGAACAAGATAGATCTATGAATAAGAGCCATGTTCAGAGTTATGCATAGTGTCGCGCATCTGGTGGCGGCCCGCTTTGGACAGGTGACCCATGTTTCGTATCTTATCGCTTACTATGCGGGGTACCCGCGTTGGCCTCATCCCACCTGAGCTACGCCCCCATCAGCGCCGTGCCATTACCGTTGCTCTCATATGTTTGAACAGCCCCTTGAAATTACCTGCGAAACTTGAACACTCTTCAGCCTCCTGCCAGTGACCCGGTTGGTACGTGCAAGTTGCCTGCTCCGCATAGTCTCCGCAATTGCCCGAAGGCAGCCAAACGCGCCTCGCCCGCAGCTAGTTAGGCAGCGTCCGCCGGGTGTCCACCAGCCCATTACCCTTGCATCTCCATCGTCCTCCCTCCACCTCACTCACGAAGCCTCACGAAGCCTCACACGCATTGTAACCTCTATGAATACGAGCTGACATGCCTTCTAGCCACTCTCCTTCATCTCAAGATTTCAAGTTCCCTCCCGTACGGGTGGACGGCTCACTCACTACCCTTGACCTTGACGCTCTCATGATGAGGTCAAGACAACGCCGGCAGCCAGAAGAGGCGGGCAGCTCCCTTGAAGATAGCAGCTATGATCTGCTCGGGGACGGTGTAATGGACATGTCTGACGACGAGGCTCACACGGCTTCGATCGCCTCCACCGACGGCCCCACGCCCGACGACACGTCCGACGACTTCACTGATGACGAAGCCGAGTACGAGACGGGCGATAAAGACTTACATGACAGCATGCATTCCTCCCACGCCGGACTCCCAGAGCAGCACGTCGACGTACACGCCAGGGCAGCCTGGGACGACTCTACGCTGACCGAATTGCCGTCATACCTGTCTGGGAGTGAGAGTTCGTGGTGCATCACGCTGGAAGAGCGGCCAACAGACAAAGAAGACGTCGTACAAGGAAGCAACGTCATTCAGAGCTCGACGGATTACACCGACGACCTTCCGCAGGTCTTCAGCCGTTATGAATGCGGGGAGGTCAGGCTGTCCGTCAAGGCAGCCTTGTCGACGCAGCCCCTCCCTACACCAGATTCATACAAGATACTATACATTGGGATGCCTGAGAAGTGGGCAGAGGATATCATTACCGCCCAGATCGGCACAGCCCTCGGTGCATATCCCAGTGTGTCCAAGTCGGTCATGGTACGCGGCCAGATCGAGCCGTACGTCCCTGTTCCTCAAGTCTATCGCTGCACCAAACTTGATGTTCTCGCCCCTCATGGATTTCCAACACATATCTTGGTCACTCTAGAGGATGGAAAGCAACTTAAGCTTGGACATGATACTCGCGTTCGCTCCTCAGAAAGGCCGGACCTTGTCGTCATATGCCATCGGACACAACCCGACCCCACCACTGAAGGACAAGACATTGCTTCATCTAGAAAGATCTTGAGTTCCACCAACGTCCCGTGCATCGAACTCGCTCAGGTCATTCCCCATGGCACTGTTTCACTCAAGAACGATGCCACGGCATTGCAAGTGCACGTCGAGGGCCGGGACAGCCCCGACACTGACTACGTACTCAAAGCCATACTGCCCCTAAACCATCGTGGCTTCAGCAGGCTTGAGCCATCTCAGCTCAACCGCCACCTCGCCCTCATTAGCCCTCACCTCAGGACGGAAGACATGAGACAGAATCAGAAGCCACGCACATCGTGGATCGGTGAGCAGGTCAAGATGTTTAAGAAGAAGACTGGGGCGCAGTGGCCCTTGACAAGAATGCTAATATCCACGTTGGTTCTGTGTGTACTGATACCTGCTCTGTTCCAGGGCGCAGCGTTTGCCCCTATGCTGTACCAAAAGGCTTCGCAAAACATGTCGGGATTATCACTCCTCTCTAAAACGGGGAACATTATTCCCACCATCACTCCGATCGCGCCAATATCTTCTCCAGTAGTCTCTTCTGTTTCTTCTTCGTCTTCGGCCGCACCGGCAATACAAGGCCTCACGGTCATGCCAGCTCCACCAAAGCAGCCTGGCCAGAAGCCAAAGGCAAAGAATGAAGGTGTCAGAGGCTTCGAAATACAGACGACTGGGAGCCACCAGTTCGTACTCTACCCTTCGAAGGCCTTTACCTCCAACCGGAAAAGGCCTCAACTTCAAATCCAGGTTTCTCGTCAGTCGCAGGCAATTCCGGTCCGTTATAATCGATCCATGGCAGGCGAGTATACTGTGGAGCTTGAGCAAGAGTACCCATTCAACACGTTCAATGTCAGCATTGCAACCCACTCGAAGCCGCTCCTCCGGCAGTCATTCGAAGTCATGTTGGGCCACAACAAGTCAACACTAGACCAGTTCCTCGACAACGCCAAATCGAGTCTGCTCAACACGCAAGATGCGTTGCGGAACGTTTCGACAATGGCTACACAGCAGATGCGATGGTACATGACAGTGTTGAATACTGATGCTATGGCGGCCTCGGGGCAGATAGTGCGCGCGCGGCAGGAGGTTCAGCAGCAGTTGGAGGTTAACGGCCGGCTGGCGATGCAAATACCCAGGGCGACATGGATGGGCTTACGGGACATGACGGCGCCAGTACGCACGTCGTCAGCAATGAAGAAGGCCAGGATGAATGCGCTTCGGTTGAGATGCAAGATGGAGATGGCTACGGGATTGTCTGCTCAAGGCGAGGAAGGAAAGCAGAGCTGGGCCTGCTCCAAGGTACAAGGAGAAGCGTAGGAAGGAAATTACATGGGCAAGATGGTAAATTCCGTCTGAGGGATGGGCGGCTATGGAGGGTACAATTCTACTGTTTTGTTTGTTTGTTTGTTTGTCTCATTGGGCGGCGTCTATGCGTGTTACGGCAGCATGGAACGGAGGACATGAGGAAGTGGAGTTATACCTATGATACCCGGTGTGCACACTGGACTGGTTGAGGTGGGATGGCATGTGGCGTTTAGATGTTGTCGATTCAAATATAGTTGCACTTTACCCACTAGGGTACCGCTTGTGCCTTGGGAAATACTTCACCCTAGTGTGGGTCTGCAGTGTCATGTGAGGTGTGAACTTTCGATATTCGTTTTCACTGGACGTCAGTCGTTGCAAGGCTGTAGCTAGCGAGGGAAGTAGAGTGCAGGTGATTCCAAGAAAGTTTTGTCGCACGAGGTGTCAGAATAGCGTGTTGACAAGGGTGGGACGCACGTCCCCGGAACTAATGAGGTAAGGCGCAAAGGGAGAGGGGCATCCCACTTCCTCAATTTGTGGGCAGTGTGTTGACACTGAACACCCAACTTCTGTATCCACTAGTCTACCCAAAAAGCCTCTCTTCTCACCCGACCCCCCACATCCCAGTGCAGATTATCGATACAAGAAACATGTCTGAAGCAGCCAAGCCAGACCCCGCAGCCGACCAGGTCGCCAACCCTGGCCCAACTCTGGTCAAGGACGAGACGGCCAAGGTCACGACTGACAAGGCTGCCGACAAGGCCGAGGCGACGGCGGAGAGCACAGATGACAAGCCCATCACCGAGAAGGCGACAGAGGCGGCAGCCGCAGTGAAGGACAATGTATTCTCCATGTTTGGTGGCGGCCCCGCAAAGGCGAAGAAGGACGAGGCCGACGATGTAGACGAGCCATCAGGCGCCTCAAAGCCCAAGGGCGAGGTATGTGTGCGTGACAGGACTTTTTCAGGCCATACTGACATGCCGGTAGGACGAGAACCCCGAGAACGAAGAGCCCGATGTCGAGTTCCAGCCCGTCGTTCACCTCACCGAGAAGGTCGACACCAAGACCAACGAGGAGCTCGAGGAGCAAGTGTTCAAGATGCGCGCCAAGCTGTTCAAGTTCGACAGGGAGTCGCGGGAGTGGAAGGAGCGAGGCACTGGTGATGTCCGGTTACTGAAGCACAAGGAGAACGGCAAGACTCGTCTTGTCATGCGACGAGACAAGACACTCAAGGTCTGCGCCAACCACTACGGTATGATTTACGGAATTCGGATTGAGAAGAAGAGGATGCTGAGACGTGTATAGTTGTTCCCGACATGAAGCTGTCGCCCAACGTAGGCAGCGACCGCAGCTGGGTCTGGAACGCCGCCGCCGATGTCAGTGAGGGCGAGCCTGAGGCCCAGACGCTTGCCATCCGCTTCGCCAACAGCGAAAGTGAGTGACGGAATATTACTCCAACTAAACATGAAGATGCTAATTTTCGGTACCAGACGCCAACCAGTTCAAGGAGGCCTTCATCAAGGCCCAACAAGAGAATGAGGCCCTCTTCGGCAAGTCGGAGCAGTAGAGAAATTCGGAACACACACACACACACACACGCCCGAAGCGGAGGATAGGGAAAGACGATGGATGATGAAATGAGCATGCATTGCACGAATAGCGAGGAACATTTTGGGATGATATCATATCCTGGAGGTAGAAGGCTTGTCTCACACCCTGCACATGACTAGATAGTAACTAAATGGCCCGACTACTACAGTCAACGGCATCCCCCAATCTGCCTTTGTTGGTGATTTGCAGTCATGTCCTTTGTTCAGTGCTAGAGCCATACTATCCCTTTCTCTCACCCGGTGGGCCGAGCGTGAGGCAAACAGCCGGCGTCATGTCGCATTACCCGCGCATCTCTCTCTTTCTCTTTCTCTCTCACACTCGGTCAAATAGACTAGGCCCTTGTCAGGCAGCCTCCCGCTTGTGCAGCCATCGCGTAGCTTGTTCGTTTGCGCCAAGGCCGAGCCCAGGTAAACTAGCTAGCCTCCGCCGCCCCGCCGCGACGTGCATCCATTAACCTTGGCCAAATCACAACTCGCGATCAGACCAGCCACCGCGCGCACCTCAACCCGACCCTCTGCCAACAACGCGCCCAGACCCTATCGCAACGAGCAGACTACCACAGTCGCGCACATCTCCACTGCTTTGGTTGCATTCGGTACCTACTTTGGCCCGAACCCGAACGACTGGTCGCTCAACTTCATTTAGTCCTCGCGGCGCAAGTTAGACAAGATGCCCGACGTCAGTTGCGCCTGCCAAACATGCACTTGCCGCTATAGAGATGCTGATATTCGACTAGGCCAAGAGATGGGTTAAGCTCATCACCCACCAAAAGCCCATGTACGTCTACATCGCGCGCAATCGCATGCGCTGGCCTGACGCGTAAATGTACGAGCAACCGTTAACACACGCACAGCGCGGAGCCATCACCTGTCGAGGGCTTCCCCATGCGGTCATGGAGCATAGAGATTTGGCTGCTAGACGACCAAGGCAACGAGGTCATGCCCAACGTCTTCGAGAAGGCTGTCTACAACCTGCACCCGTCATTCGAGAAGAACAAGCACGGTGGGTGCGCTGCCTACTGAACATGCAACCAGCAGCTGATCTGGAAACAGTCATCAAGAAGCCGCCGTTCCGCATCGATGAGAAGGGTTGGGGTGAGTTTGACATGACCATCGTCCTGACTGCCGTTGGCAAAGGCGGCGACCACACACTCGACCACGACCTCAACTTCCAGTCCGAGCGGTACGAGGCCAAGCACCAGGTCGTGAGTATATGATATGAATGTCTCCTATGAGTCGCCCATTCCTAACTTGATCATCACAGACCTTCCGGAATCCCAAGCCAGAGCTCCTCGCCCTCCTCGCAGAGTCCGGTTCCGCCGAGGCAAACGGTATGCGCAACAAGGATGCCGCCAAGAAGAAGAGCCGGAGGGACAAGAACGTCGACATGGAGAAGCTGGCCGATGGTCTGCAGAAGCTTGGCGAGGATGACCTTCTACACGTCGTCACCATGGTCCACGACAACAAGACCAGCGAGACGTACACCAAGAATGACGTCGAGAGTGAGTTGGCTTGCCGTATCAGTGGAGAAACAGATTTGCTGACATGTGATAGATGGCGAATTCCACGTCGACTTGTACACGCTGCCCGATTCCCTCGTCAAGATGCTCTGGGACTTTACCGCCTCAAAGGTAGACCTATAGACGCGCCCCGGCAGTTTGACTGCCAGGTCTGAGCGATAAACCAACATGATACCTCATCTGCCGATTCAATGCCGTCCCCACGTCCGATGTTCGAGAGTAGTAGCAATTCGCCCGCTTACTCCACCGGGGCCCATGTTCTTCCATGCACCTATGTGAGCTTCCCCCCATTCGGATGCGACGGACTATGCATCCGTACAATCTCATACCCTGTCTTTTTAGTTTTCTCTTTCCCAATCACTTCTAGTTAATTCATTCGTCTTCATCCTCTTTCATGAGCCTCGGAGTTTAAAGCACGGGCGAAAAAAGCTAGTGAGCGTGGTCGTGGTAGCTTTTGCACATTGCAGTGTGGATTCCTAGCAGATTTGGGCGCGAGCAGGCATGGATGAGAGAGTTTTTTTTTTGGGAGCGATAGGGAGCTTGGGTATGAATGAATTCAACATGGAAATCTGTCATCTTTTTTCTCTCTGTGTCTTTTGACACTAACATGACAGGTTGTTGCCTTGGTTTTCGTGTCCGTCTCGGCTGACGCAAAGCACGCGCCAAACTCAGTGTCTTTGGATGCTAGTCACTTTGAATTACCCCTAAACGGCACGAGCATTTGCTCCCACTCATCGACACGTTGCTTTTCAATTTGAATCACAAATCACGAAACTTTTGCGCTGCAGTATCAGGGAAAGAGAACAAAACGAGGCTTTTCACTAATTCTTTTGGACGGTCGCCGAAGGCACCATGCTGCTTTAGCGGATCGACTTTAGTCCATGACGGTAGCATACTTCTTTTTTTTTCTTCGAACACATGTTCGGAAGATGGACAGGTGAGGAAGAGAAGAGGATAAGTAGTGAAGACATGTACAAGGAAGTTTCTTGTGAAGAAGGAAAAAACGAGCGTGCCGAAAATGAGGAGCCATGAGAATACCAGCCAGCGATTACAACGGTGATAGACGCTGCGATATGTAATAACATGTATCATTCCCTGATCTTCACGCGGTCTCTATATAATACACACCTCGATATTCATCCACCTAAAACATCACCCCTTCACCTCCTCCTCCCTCCCCTCTCCTTATCCTCCGCCGTCTGAGTCAGCAAATCCAATCCGCCCAGCCCCTCCATTCTCTCACCCTCTCCAACCGCACCGCTGCTCCCACCATCACCCCCCACCAAGCCACGACTCGACCGTCTTCGTAAACTCACTCTCCTTCTCCTCCCTCAGCCTCCGCCGCTTCTCCAACCTCTTCTTCTGCGCCACCCTCACCGAACGCTCATTCCAGATCCATGACACGGGATGGAATCTATACACGAACCTACCCCGTCCACGAGGAGAGGAAGAAAGATATCTCTCGAGGCCTTGACGGCGCAGCTCCAGCGGCTTGGGCCAAGACCGGAGTCTTGACACGTTTGGCGTGATTTTCACTCTGCGGACTTTCGGCACCAATCTGGCTCTACGGCGGACCCTTGGCTTGGTTTTGACTATGCGGGCTTTAGGCGCGGAGTGGCCGCGCATAAGTCGAAGTCTTCTTCGCCGCTTCCGGATTCTGGATCTTCGTCGTCGTTCTTGGTACCTGGTTCTTCGTCGAGGTGGATCCGGTGTCCTTTCTCGGACCGGGTATTTCACTATTACGGGGCCTCGGGTTGAGAGTAGCTGACGTGCGCGGCGGCGGATGTCTGCTCGCAATTTTGTGAAGCTATCGCGCAAAGAACCTCTCTTCCTCATGGATAGGCGTCGCCTGGGCTGTTGCTGTTGCAGATTTGCGCCAAGTCGACGCAACCGGATACTGACTATGGCAGCCCCAGCTTCTTCTACCAGACAAGTGAACTGGAAGTACAGGATGCGGAAAGTTTTGCTCAGCGCTTCGGGTGTATTCGCGGTTTTGACAGCCATCTTGCGAATCGGGGGCTGCTCTTTGCTTCCTTTCTTGGAGGCGTTCTTCGCTTTGGCAACTTTCCTAGCAGTGCCCTTTTTTTTGGAAGCAGAGTTGGTTCCGCCGATTTTCTCTTGACTTCTAACGGGCTCGGCCTTTTCCTCAGTAGAGACTCGTCTAATCAAGCCCGCATCTCTGCTTGGCTTAGCTACCCCAGTCTTGATTCGAGAGATCTTCGGCCCCCGCTCTGTGCGCGAAGCTTGCCCATGACGGGCAGACATTACCGCCTGATATTGAGCGTTTTGCTTATCAAATCCCTTGCGAAGTTCGCGTAGTATAGCCTTCGCTGTTCGAACACTGAGCCGACCGAATACGCGGACACCTGTAATACGAAGCGCCTGCGCCAATTCTGGTATTGTCGAGCTCGGTGGAGGACGTGGGTCGTTATTACCACTAGCAGACAAGTCGCGAACTCTACTATGAGAAATCTTGAGTTTGGAAGACTGGAGCTCAGATTGGGACCCTTCGGCATTGGCGGTCAGGCTACCAGGGTGTAACGGCGCGCTCTCGGCGTCTGAATCTTGCATTGATCTAGTGCTTGAGAATTTGCGAGTCGGTACTAGTTGGTGAATACTCAAGCCACCCGGAAGCTTTTGAAAAGGGTCCATTCTGAGAAGCGTGGGTTTAGAATTGCCTAATGCACTTGCACGAGATGGAGATTGAGCAGTGGATACTGGTCTGTGAACAGCCGAGACACCTGAATCGTATTTGAAGTGTTCTTGTTGAAGAGGTGTCGACGGGGTATCAATTGGCTGATTGTTCGTGCAAGATGGAGACTGAACATTTGAAGGAAAAGACTTTGGTTCATTCGAGTACAAAGCTGGCTACTTGGACAATCAGAATACTGCATAGGCAGAGGCTACTTTGAATCAGGCTCACCTACGTCCTTTTCCTTACCATCACCTTTGACGTCTTTCTGCCCAAATTTGAGTGTATATGTACCGCGATATTCCTTCAACTTCTTCTGATACTTGGCATATGGCTTGGAGTTGGTCGGTTTCGGTTTTACTGTTTCGCCATGTCTGGAAGCTATGTTAATAGCCCAAAACCTGGAGAAGGGAACGTCAATCGTGGACGTATCGATTGAGCCGCCCTGGGCCGTTTGGCGGAAACGTGATAGTGTCATGGCCCCTTCCGTTAGCGCGCCAAAACTACCGGCTAGCACGGCAGTACGATCTTTGTCTGTCGGCTTGTGCTGCCATGACTCGCCTGGAATTGAGTCCATTGTGCTAGGAACAGTACCCAACTCCCAGCCCCAGGATTTTTGGAGTTGAGGTATGTTCGCAACTGTTTCATAGTTGTCAGACTCAGTAGCTTCTTGGGTCAGGTCAGACTTTGGTGATATGAAGAACTGAATTGCGTCGCCATCTCGTACAACGGGCGTGAGGGTCGACTCAAAATCCTCTGGATCTGATCCACTTGACGATTCGGCGGGTCCATTGTTTGGGACTGGATCCAAGGACAGCAAGCCTGCCTTCTTTCCCCATCCACCACCCCCGCTCAGAACACGGTGGAGACGGGCTCCTTCTGAGAGCGCTTGGGACACAATCTTGTTCCAGATGGGCGGATCACTACTCCATAGGCATTCCCAAAGATGCTCTGGCTTGGTAGAGACTGCGTCCTCGTGCCGGATGGAGAGGAGTTCCTCGGTCCTGGCACTGATTATATCCTTCAATGCACCGGGTATCACTAACGCCCAGGCAACTGTCGACTGTGCTGGCTGCCCCCTGGACGCAAAAAACCTGGGAACTACATTCTCAAGCTCTGAAGAGGCCTGGACACTCTTACCGTCAGAGTCGACAATGCGACGAATGATGTTACCCATGCATCCCTCGACGAGACGAGGTACTGTGAGCGGAAGCAACGGTATACTCAGAGCAGATTCCGTCTTCCAAGAAGAATTTCTTCCAAGCAGTCGAATACCATGTTGGGAAATATTTGTCTTGGAAATCATTTTTAGGTCGCCAGCAAGGCTGATAGTTTTCCAGTCTGATAAGAACATGGTGGTGGGCATGCCAGTCTGGAAGACAGTGTTGGCGAGGGGCAATCGCAATATATCGCGATGGCGCGCATTTTTAACCGAATGTTCCGCTATGATGAAGTCGATAGCGCCAGTTTCTGATGGCGAGAGCCCCTCGCTGGACAAGACAGAAGCATCAGAAGCATGAGAAGAATAGGCGATTCCCTCGAAGCCTGTTCCAGCGACGGGTGGTACGATGCTGCGGCGTGAGAGTTCATCCTTGTAGGCTGATGTCGAATTTGCCCAAGGCCTAGGAGCGGGAAGCTTATCGACGACAGCACATAGCGCACGTATGGTGATGCCTTCAGTCTGAGTGGTTGTCTTGTGCATGCGAAGGAGGGCCTTTTTTAGGAAAGCGTCATCGTCGAGTAGAAGATGTGCGTAGGCTGGGGTGACGAAGAAGACGGCAAAAGTCTTCCTGGTGGCATACTTTAATGGAAGGGGGTTGATAGACGCGATGAGGTAATGTGGCTATGGGATTCTAAGCGTACAGCACTCGCGAAAGACTGGAGCTCTTACATTATTGTGAATTGAAGTCGGTATCACTATGCCGCCGTCGACACGCTGTGCCCATGGGCCTTGATCCTCTTTGGAGGGTTCGGGTGCGCTGTAGAAGCGGTGCGAGGACTTGAAGCTTCCAAGGACGGCAGGAGCGCGCCTCACGACTGGGTATCGTCGCGCGACCAGCGAAAGCATTTGTTACAGCTCAATTGAGCATGGCGACGGGCAGAAGTGGTGTTGGGTCGCGGGCGCGGGCATCCATGACGCATTGACGCTAGGAGCCGCGGATGTGCCCAGGTGGAGATTGCCCGTATGTGCAGGCACAGCACGGGATGAGTACGTAAGCAGCGCCGCAACAGTCGCGACGGTGCATGGCTTCCACGAGGCGTGGGCTCTCCCTGTCATCTGCCAGTCGAAGCATTGAGCCTGTCCACCCGCCGTGTCCTCAGCCTCGCCGAATCCGAAGCACGCTCGGCATCCCACACGGCCATTGCTGTGTACGCCGTCGACACTTTTTCCGAGCGCCGGCCAGGCCACGTCTCGCACACCTCCTTGCGCCAAACCACGTCCACGCCCACGCCCACGCCCTCAGCCTCACCACCGGCCGCTATTCGCTTCTTCTGATGCGCCAGCCATAGACGCTCTTCCACTCTGGCAGCCGCGGTTCGCCTTACTTCCTAGCCTTCCACAGCCACCATGTCACGCTCGTTTCGACGCTCGAATCCCATCACCATCGTCCTTGCCGGTATCCTCTGCATAGGCTTCATCGTCTTCTTCTTCTCCGGCACCGATGTCCCGTCGATCACAGGAAAGGGCGCGGGCGGTGTAGCATCGAACCCACTGTCCCCACCGTCGCTGCCCTTCCGCAAGTCCAAGGCCAACGCCCCCCAGGCCGCGCCGCCCGTCGTACACTACTACATGAACAACGTAACCAACACGCGCACACCAATCGAGAATGAAGAAACCGTCCTCATCCTCACCCCACTGGCCAGGTTCTACCAGGAGTACTGGGACAATCTCCTCAAGCTCAGCTACCCCCACAACCTGATCTCCCTGGGCTTCATAATACCAAAGACCAAGGAGGGCAATGCCGCCTATGCCGCATTGCAAGAACAGGTCGCAAAAACCCAATCCGGCACTAAGAGCAAACGCTTCGCCGCCGTCACCATCCTCCGCCAGGACACCGAGTCGCCTCTGCAGTCGCAGGGCGAGGCTGAGCGCCACAAGATGGAAAACCAGCCCGCAAGAAGGGCGGCTATGGCAAAGGCGCGCAACTCGCTCTTGTTCACAACCCTAGGCCCCGCTACCTCTTGGGTTTTGTGGATGGATGCCGACATCGTGGAGACCCCACCGACCCTGATTCAAGATCTCGCCGACTACGACGTGCCCATCATCGTTCCAAACTGCTTCCAGAGGTACTACAACGAAGAGAAGAAAACCATGGACATTCGCGGATACGACTTCAACAACTGGATCGACAGTCCTACGGCCAAGCAAATGGGCGAGAAGATGGGCAAGGACGAGGTTCTACTTGAGGGTTATGCAGAGATGCCAACCTACCGCAGCCTCATGGCCAAGATGTATGACCCATCGGCGGATCCTCATGCGAAAATCAAGCTCGATGGTGTTGGAGGTGCAACACTCTTCGTCAAAGCTGAGGTACATCGCGACGGTGCCATGTTCCCGCCATTTTCTTTCTACCACCTCATCGAGACGGAAGGATTCGCCAAAATGGCAGCCCGATTGAACTGGGAGAGTTTTGGATTGCCCAACTACCTGGCACGTTTTCTCTCACTGCAAAACATTGCGAAACGCTAACAGTAACCACAGGTATACCACTACAACGAGTAAGAAGGTCGACGGCGAATATTTACGTACTTATGGGCCGCTCCGTTCCAGAGGTCATTGGGTGGCGTTTGAAAGGGGCGATTTGAAAGCTTCATTGTTGCAATCATGAGCGCTGGGCTTTTCTCGCCGCGCAATGTATGATAGGCATGTTTTGGAGATATGATGGCTTGCCGGGCAAGGTCAATATACCAGTTAGCAAGTTTTTAGATTTAAAATACCAGGCATGTTTGATTTCCAAAACTGCACTCTACCACCCAATCTCCACGATTATCGTCATGATGTGGAAGAGCCTTGTGATGCAGGAACCGGGAGGCTTGTCCCGCAAATCTTCTAGTCTCTCAGCCTCGCGGACTTGCGGAACACATGCACTTTTCATAGGTCCAGTTGCGCCTTTCCCTGTACCGGCGTTCCACCAAGCCCAATTACCCCATCTCCGCCATGTCATTCAACTCTTGTCTATTTACTATAGCCCAAAGGCGCCACTGCGTCCTTGCTGCCACCATTGCTTCTTGCACCTGCAGTATGCGGACCCGACCAAGCTGACCCTTCCCCGCGGGGAACGGGCCATCGCCCGCCATACCGGAGCTCGATGACGTTCCCGAGGATGCTCACGCAACGACGCTACCACAACCCTATTGAGCCAGCCTCGGCGTCTCCCTGAACCCTCTGCACAAGATACAGCATCCAGCGACGTATACACGCGACCCGTCACCATCCGAAGACTCTGGCCTCGAGAACAGCACAAGTGTAAGCGCAACACCATGCCAGACCCTTCCGGCCCGCACAGACGAACCTCGGAACGCGCCTCAGAAGTTCCCGGCACAGCAGCAGCAGCAGCAGCAGCAGCAGACGAAACATGGCCAATAATACACGCCTCGAACTCGATGTCGAAAAACGACTACAATACCCTGTCCTCCCCCGCTATGCGCGCCCGCTTCCAACCCGACCCCAACTTCGGGCCCTCGGCCACGGACTCGGGTGCTGCAGAAGACGGGACGACGGGCCAAATGCAACCTGCGCGCGACCAGCGCAACCCGAGTCCAAACAACGATAATAGTAGTAATAATAAAGCAAGCGGCCCCGATGAACGACGAGGGCGAAACGGCGGCACCCAACAACAACAACAACAACAACAACAACAACAAAGCGCCGAAAGCGCAGCCGCAGCGACCGAGCGGCGGGAAAAAGGGTGGTGGGCTGAATTCTGGGAAAAGTACGGGAGTGTGGAGTTGGACAACAAGGGGAGTGTGGCTAGGGATCATTTGGCGCTTGGTAGGTCTTGTCCTCCTTTCTTCACCTGATGTCATAAGGCTAATATCAGAATGTCGGCAGAACGCACCTTCCTCGCCTGGCTTCGTACTTCGCTTTCTTTCGCCAGTATAGGCATAGCGATTACCCAACTCTTTCGCCTTAATACCTCGCTGTCCAACTCTCCGCAAGACGAATCGCCCTCGTCGCCTCAGGCTAAACTACGGCATTTGGGGAAACCGCTTGGTGCGACCTTCATCGGGATAAGCATATTGATGCTGTTGATCGGGTTCCATAGATACTTCGAGGCGCAGCATTATGTTATAAGGGGCAAGTTCCCGGCATCGAGGGGGAGCATCATGCTAGTTAGTGCCATCGCGGGTGCGCTGATAGGGAGTAGTCTAGTGGTCATATTGGTCACGGCACCGAGTGCATTCGAGACCTGAACACGAAAAGAAGGCTGTATGATTGCTCGCCTATGTTTGGGTATCTTTGATTCGTTTCAGTCGTACGTATTTCTTTTTCTTGCCTTCTTTGAGACTCTCTATAGTCGCCTGGCCGCAATCTCCTGCACATGTGCCGTAAATCATGCAGCCCCCCGCCCCCCTTAGTAGCCTGGTCCAATTCTTCTCCGCACAACATTTATCATGCCTTGGTGATCATCTCCGTCATCTCTTCTGTGCTCTTGCCGGCGCGCGAAGACTTAATGATGGTCTGAATCATGTCCTCGACAGCGTCCCAGTCCGAGGTATCAATGGGGTGTAGATCGGTCTTGAAGTAAGAGGCGATAGCATGTAGCTGCTGCCAGCTCGACTTGTCGTGTACAAAGGTCAGAGCGACACCAACACGTCCGAATCGGCCGGTACGACCGATGCGGTGGAGATAGGTCTCGGGGTCGGCATCGATGCCGTTTGCCATTGTTGGGACGTCCTGGAGTCTTGTTAACACCGTCACTCCAGATAGTAGATAATTTGAGGTATGACTTACGTAGTTGATGACCATGGTGACTGACTGTACGTCGATACCGCGGGCGAGTACGTTGGTGGTGATGAGGACCTTGGCCTCTCCGGTACGGAACTGATCGATGACACGATCGCGATCAGGGCCCTCTAGAGCACCGCTCAGCTGTGCCACCTTGTGGCCCTCAGCCACCATGCGCCGCTCGAGTTCTTCTGCCGTCTTTCGCGTTCGCACAAAAATAATGGAAGAGGCTTGTGTCATCAGACCGTAGAACTTGAGCAGCGTGGCGTACTTGTCGTTGTCCTTGTCTATATCAATGTACAACTGCTTGATGCCCTCGATGGTCAGTTCTTCGTGGGCCAGAGTGAGCGTGTTTGCGTTGGGTGCGAAGCGCTTGGCGTATGCGATGACGTTGGGTGGGAATGTCGCGGAGAACAGGACGGTCTGGATATCCTTGTTGAGCAGAGCCTTGACGCGAGTGCACTGCTCGCCCATACCCTGCTGGTCCAGCATGTTGTCCGCCTCGTCCAAGACAAGGATCTTAATGCTCTTCGGGTTGATCAATCGCCGCCTAAGCATGTCCTGGACCGTTCCCGGTGTACCGACAAGGATCTGCGCATTGAATTGTTGTCCCCTCCGCGACGGGTCGGGAATAGCAGCCATAGTCGTGAGGCCGTCCATGAATTGACCCATGTGGGTGATGACGCCCAAGATCTGACGAGCAAGTTCTCGGCTGGGCGCGAGCGCTAGTGCTTGGGGTTGGGGGTTCGTGAGGTCGACGCGAGAGAGGATGTTGAGAGAGAAGGCAGCAGTCTTGCCAGTTCCCGATTGTGATTGAGCAATCATGTTGGTGGGCGGGTTCATCAGGAGCAGAGGCAGGGCCTTCTCCTGGACCTTGGATGGCTTGCGGAAGTTCATGTTGCGGATACCCTTGAGGAGCTCTTGGGAGAGTTGAAGGTCTTCGAAGGACTTTGCAGAAAACAGCGGGTTGTTGGGGTCTGCTTGCAAGTCGGCAAGCTTGACCTCAACACTGTACTTGGTGTCTGCCAGGTCCCCGCCATTGCCTGGTGGGCCGCTGCCATCGACCTGGGCCGCTTCGAGTGAGTCCTGAGGCTCTGCTGCGGGCGTCTCCTCGGGCGCTTCTTGCTTGATGGGGGTCTCCTCGGCTGAAGACATGCTAGTTCAGACACAAGTCAGCAAAACGGTAATCTCGACGTCTGCGTCGTGCTGCAAGACTAGACAAGGCGGAGGAATTACGTTGTGGCTGCGGTTGAGGTCGTGGTGTTGTTTGTGAAGTGACGCGCTGGAAATTGTGTGAGCTCCAGATGGCGGCCGGAGGTCTTTGGCGGGGCTGCGGCGCTAGCCAGATTTAGCGCACGCGCGCTGCATGAACAGGGCCTCGGGGCCCCCAAGTACGCATGTACGTAACCGGATAGTCGCGACAGGGCCCTGAAGGCAGCTCCACGACCAGCTTCACGTATAGCTCGTATTGCAGTCGCACAGCACCTCTATCCCCGCCAGGGCATAATAGACGCATATTCAAACAACCATACCACTAGATAACGTCATCGGCACAGATCCCGGCTTTGCCTGCTCGGCGCGCACCGCCTCCTTCTGCCATTCCTCCTGCCCCACTATTGGGCACCCGGCAACGAAGCCACCTGGTATACTCCGCGTAACCCTTCCCGTCTTGCCCCCCCCCCAGAAGCCCTTCACACTCTATGTCTGGGGTGCCGATCCCCGCTCTTCTAGTCTTCAACCTTTAGCTCACCACAGATCATGGATGTCGACATTGCGCCCCGGTTTGGCGCCGAATTGAAGGTATGTGGAGTCTATGCGGCACTACCGAGCATGTACTGACGGAGAACTACAGGATGGTTTCAAGACCGTCAACGCCTGGGTACGTCATCTGCGAATTCCAAGCACTTCTGCCCCACGCCTACACAGGCTACACGAGCCACGCGGTTTGCGCTTCATGTTGCTAACCCATGAGACTGCAGGTCTCCGGCGGCATCTCCTGGCTAGATGACATACAGCAGTTCTACCGGGAACGAAGTGCCATAGAGAAAGAGTACTCGGCAAAACTCAGCGCGCTTGCAAAGAAGTACTACGAGAAGAAGTCGAAGAAGCAGAGCAGCCTGAGCGTTGGCGACACCCCTACTGTCACTCCGGGCTCCTTGGAGAGGTACGAGCGTCGCAGCTCTCGGATGGCACCAACTAACGAACATACCTAGCGCTTCCATGACCACATGGGGAGTTCAATTAAGCACCCTCGAATCTCGCGCAGCCGAACATGACCAATTCGCTGGCGCCCTCATTACCCAACTTGCCGACCCCCTCAAGCTTCTCGGCACGCGAACCGAGGAGCTGCGCAAACTCCATGGAGACTACGCCGCCAAGTTGGAGAAGGAACGGGACAATCAGTACGGAGAGTTGCGCAAACAAAAGGGCAAATACGACAGTGTCTGTCAGGAGGTAGAAAGCCGACGTAAGAAGGCCGATGGCGCATTCGATCATGGCAAAGCCAAAGCGCGCAATGCTTTTGAGCAGCAGCAGGTCGAAATGCGCAACGTCAAGGCAAGTTGCGCGCCAACTCGTGCGTTTCAATTGCTAACCCCCACAGAACACCTACTTGATCAGTATCAATGTGACCAACAAGCAAAAGGAAATGTACTACCACGAGTATGTCCCAGAGCTACTAGACGTGAGTGCCACTGTGAAAAAGGCGGGACACCGCTGACCCTTGCAGAGCCTACAAGATCTTTCGGAAACACGGGTCAATAAACTCAATACGATATGGTCGCTAGCCGCGCAGATCGAGACGCAGACGCTTACGCGAAGCACCGAGTACATGAAGCACCTCGCTGGCGAGATTCCGCGCAACAACCCTCTGCTCGACTCCATGATGTTCGTACGGCACAATGCTGGGGCATCGCAGGAGCCCGGCGATTTCCAATTTGAGCCCAGCCCAGTCTGGTTGGACGACGGTAGCATCGCTGTCGATGACTCTGCGACGGTATTCCTGCGCAACGTGCTGACCAAGTCCAAGTCTTCGCTGGGAGAATACAGGCGGGAACTTGACAAGAAGCGCAAAGAAGTAGAGAACGCAAAAGCTGTGCGGCAGAACATCAGAGAAGGAAAAGACAAGAGAGACGAAGTGGACATTGTTCGTGCAGTCTTTGCCATACAGGAAGCGATGCATGAAGTTGAACGCCAAAAAGTAAGTGCTGAAGTCGAAGTCTCTACCATCACTTCAGTGGTCGGGGACCTCAGCATCGGCGCAAGGAACCACAATTTCAAATCACAGACATTCAAGATACCTACGAACTGCGACCTATGCGGAGACCGGATATGGGGGTTGTCTGCCAAGGGCTACGACTGCCGGGATTGTGGTTACACATGCCACAGCAAGTGCGAAATGAAGGTCCCCGCAGATTGTCCTGGCGAACAAAGTAAGGAGGAAAGAAAAAAACTGAAGGAAGAGCGACAAAAGGCCGCGCATACGGTGACCACAACGAACGGCGCTGCTACAAGCTCCAGCGCGGACATGCCACGGCTGGGAAGGAGTGACACGGTGAACTCTATGAACACGTTGAGCTCTGGTTACTCAGCGACAGCACATCGGTCAGTATCAGGCATGTCGCCCACCGTTGAGGAGACCCCGCCACCTCCAGAGAAGAAAGCGCCAGCACCACTACCAGGTCCGAGGAGGAATCGCATAGTCGCACCCCCACCTGCGCAATACGTTAAGAATGACGACGAAGTCCCTACCCCTACATCTAAATCCGCAGAAACCAAGGGCAAGATGCTGTATGCTTATCAAGAAAATGGTGAGGGTGAATTGACTGTCGCTGACGGCACCGATGTCACTATATTGGAACCCGATGGTATGTTCTCTGTGATATCCCCTTACGTTTCGAAGCCCCTAACGTATGACTACACAGAGGGAGGATGGACAAAGGTCCGCGCTGGTGTTAAAGAAGGCCTTGTTCCCACAGCATATGTGGAGATGGTAGCGGCAACCCCGCCCACTACAGCCTCTACATTCTCTTCGGCGCGGCCAGACTCGACATACTCTGCATCTTCCGCATCGACTACAAACTTGACTTCAGCTGCTCCTGCTAAGAAGAAGGGCCCAGCTGTAGCGCCAAAACGTGGCGCGAAAAAGCTCAAATACGTCGAAGCGTTGTATGATTATGCTGCGCAAAGCGACGTGGAGCATTCCATGACCGAAGGCGACCGGTTCGTGCTGATCAACATGGAGGCTGGCGACGGGTGGGCAGACGTGGAGAAAGACGGTGTGGTACGCAGTGTCCCGGCAAATTACATTCAACAAGTCTAGAGAACTACCATGGGTGTAGTACGAGAGATGAGCTTCTTTTGATGGGGTAGCTGGCAGGTTGTACCAACAGGGTGAAGTGACAAGGGGATGGATACCTTTCATCGTTGACGTGGCTGAAGAGTTTGTACATATTTTCAATACGCATCATCACCTGAAAAGCTAGACAGCTAAACGAGGTACCATCTGGTACACAATGCATGGGTATATATTTTGTGTCAGCTGTAGCATGCTTGATGTGGATCTACCGTGGCCCTGCGTGTGCATGTGCATGTGCATGTGCGTGTGCATTTAGGGCGAACATGTGGGGCCTACAATTAGCGTCAAGATCTTCCGCACACCAGCCACCTCACTGCATACTTTTGTCTTTGTCCGTTATCATACTGTCACATTCAGACGTCTTGCACTGCGTACCGACATTGTTGTGCCTTATGGGTCGCAAGAACCTAATACGGTGCTTGCCAAGGTCTTGTAAAACATGATAACAAGGCGATTTTGAAGTACCAATCTTTGCAATACTCTGGCTTCGAGCGGTACCTGGCTATATTTGGGCCACTTATCAGGCATTACCTCTACACAATGCAGTTGCAGCCAGCAATTGCAGTTCCCATGCTACGCTGATACGCCAGAACATTGGCTACGCAGGGAAAGAACCCAATTGCGCCTCCGCTTACACAGCCGTGGGAGCCCAAATGTACTGCCTCCTCAGCGTAAACACGAAAGACCCCTCCACAGTGCGCTAGTTTGAGCGGGTTAGGCAGACTTGCCTTAAGTTTACACTGCCTTCATCGTGCAACGGTGTTCGCTCATCGATGGACGCATCAGCGTCTAGTCAGGGGCCAATGTCCCACACGGCATTGGCAGAAAGGCCAGAGGTTCTATCCATTGCATGGCGCGCCGCTAGAACGATGCGCGTATCATTTTTGGCTTCTCCCATATCAACCGGTTCTGGGCCCCCAGTCTTCTCGGATAGCGTCTCGCGTCCATGTGTTGAGTGTTCTGTGGTAACACGATGTGGTAGTTTGAATACGTACACCATACAACTGTGTCACAGTCCCATTGGAATATATCAAGAAGTGCTCCTTGAGCTAGGAAAGCTACTCAATTGCCCCTGCCACCAATCTCGCTCGTTAAATCGCGAGTCGTTCTCACGCTCAAATCTGTCCCTCGCTCTTCACCTCGCCGGGTCGTCAAACAGTTTCCACGCCCAACACTCCTTCATATCTAACCAAGAGGTAGCTTCCTATTGGCTGAAGTGATTCTAGCTTTCTGCAGGCACGTTGCCCGACTCGTTGCTCCTTCCGGTGCAAACACGGTAGCTACGCTACCGAGGCCCGTCTTGGCAGAAGCATACAAAACACACTCCTCCTCCCCGCTCTCCCTAGTTGCATCTCGAGAAAGCTCAGCAATCGCATCTACCACTCAGCTTCTACTTTGTCGGTTCACTCTCTCACGGCCATTCTTTCGTGCCTCCACCCGGAGCTTTATCTCCATTCCACTCATTAGGCATTGCCAGCATACTTCCACATCTCACCTCTTTACACCAAAGCGAACCAAAAAACAAACAAAAACGTCAGCCATATTGTGGCGCATATCAGTTGTACCGGGTCTTCCTAAAGGTGCTTTCTCGAGGAACAAAATTGGTTCGTCGATCCATGCTGTCGCCGTCTATGGTAGCACTGGCTTACAACGGGTCTAGTTGTCAACAGCAGCTCAAGGGGGTGCTAAAAAATCACAACACGCCATGAAGCTTCAGTACATCTTTACTGCAACTGCACTAGCCGCGGTGACTTCGGCCAAGCCGCATCACTTGCATCGCAGGGCCAACTCTCACGGTCCTGTCAAACGTAGCATTGTCTATACCCCGGCCGCCACGGAGATTCAAATCGTATATTGGCTCGATGATCATGCTATTTCTGAGGAAGAGGTGCGCGAGGGTATCACCAATGGCACTTTAATGTGGGGCGATGGTCACGTCTTGTCGACAGCGAGTAGCACTCCTGTCGCATTGCCGACCCCGCCACCAACCTCCGAACATGAGACGCACCCCGCGGGGGCGAATCCAGTGCCGGATGACATCTTCGATGGAATCGTCGAAGAGCCTACTGTCGATTCTCAGCCCGCCCCCAAAGAACCTATAGTTGAGACTTCAAGCGACCCTACTCCTCCGGACACATCGCTTGCACAGCAGCCTAAAGCCTCCCCTCGTCCTTGGGCTGACATGGTCGATAAGGATGGTCACTGCGCTGAGTGCGACAAGGTGTTCCCTGATGGCAAGATCCTATGCACCGAGTTTCCCTATGGCTACGGAGCATTGCCTATCGCTCATGAAGGCCTAGGTGGCTGGTCCGGTATACAGGATCCACAATATGTCGGTTCAGATGGTTTCGATGACATTACGACTGTTGTGAAAGGGTCATGCTCGGACGGCACCTGCTGTACGTCAGGAAGCTTCTGTTCGTATGGTTGTCCGAACCCGTACCTCAAGGCCTCGTTCCCATCGATCCAGGGCAAAACTGGACAAAGCCTTGGTGGCCTGTACTGCAACAAAGATGGATATCTGGAGATGGCCGACGGCAAGATTTCCAACACCTTGTGCGTACAAGGCTCCACACATATGGGTGTGAAGGTTCAGAACAAACTCTCAAAATCGGTTTCATTTTGTCGCACCGACTACCCCGGTATGGTCTCCTCGCTCGATTTGTGCCAGACTGCTCACAGGAACAGGTACCGAATCAATGACGTTCCCCGTCACTGTTGTGCCAGGCGAGACAGGCTTCTTAGCGAATCCGGATCAGCAGAAATACTTTGTTTGGCAAGGCAAAAAGACCTCGGCCCAATACTACGTCAACAAGCAAGGAATACCTGAAGACGAAGCCTGCACTTGGGGAAAAGAGATGGGCGGCAAGGGCAATTGGGCACCGGCGGTTTTCGGTACGTCTTTCGATGACGGACCTGTGCAGCAGGGCTTCTCCAGCTTGAAGCAGAACGAGCTGTGCAAGAAGGAGCAACTTGGGTACGACATTACCTTCGTCGGAGATGGCGTTATTTCCCCCTGCCGGTACAAGAGCGCCACCAACCAGTGGTGCGAGGGTGACAAGTGCTGGCAAGATCCAGATCGTGGTTGCACTGTGAGTCGCCTGGACTCCTTCTTTCTATGGAATTGACATTTTGCTCAGGCCGCTATCCATCACGGAAACCTAACTGTCGTACTATCCGATGGCTAGCAGTGTTCACTAACATCTCCCACACCAGTCTACCATCTTTTCCCTTCTTCTTTCCCATTTTCAATAACATTACTAGATCTTCGTGTCCTCACAACATCTCGGAGCCCGCTATGAACTGTGGCACACGATTTCGACGGGAACTTTTGGAGGGTTCGGATTTCTTGGGACAAGCATACAGATTAACCTTTCTTCAGATCTGTAGATGACTTTTCTTCCCTTCTACGATAATGTTATCCGTGTGGTCATGGGCAAGTGTGCGATGTGGTGTTTGGTGGTGGACCATTTTCGGATTCTGTGCCTGTGGATGGCGTCCATTCTGCCCGGTTCATTAGAGTAAGGGTCTGTCGATTATACCTACACTGGAACAACAAATGACTATCATTTCGTCTGTCATTTGCATCCCCTGCAGCTGCTACAAAAGAAAGTGTTCGAAAAGAATAACTGTCACACAGCCATGATCAAAGACGAATTGGTGCTTAGCACATTGCAGAAGCAGTATTCATGCATTCAGAAAGGTAAAAATAACAACTGGCCCTCATACCACGCTCGATGCAGGGTGGGTATCGTATCATAAGACAGAGAAAGAAAACACTAGGACCAAGGTAACCAAACTGAAAGACCTCCCAGCAGTACTCGTTCGCCCATGCAGCGGGACTTTCCTCTCACAGCGAGACTCCATCGAACATAGTTGTAGCAGGAACAAAAGCCCAACCCAAAACATAGTAATTTGACATGTGGCACTCCTGTCTGCGCAGGTTTCAAGCCCCTATTATACCAAGAGTCCATCCCATGTCCTGTGCGCCGCCAACGGTGCGACGCCGAAAAATGATGCGCGAGAAGGATGAGGCGACAGAGGAAAACAGTGGTTCATAGACATGTTGTTGGTGGAGAATGATATCCGCAGTATCGTGTAACCCCAAGGATCAGACCGGACCTGTGACACCAAGCCAAACTATGATGCGGGTGCAGTGCGGCGGCTCCCGCGTTGAACAACCAGGGCGGAATGTAGGACCGAAGTAGGACCGTAAGATATATCCCTTCCGTGACGGATTTCGATCCGTGCCGTCATGCGTATCCGTAATGGCGGCGATTCCACAGCGGCTCCAGCGCATCTGAGATATGTTGGCGCCTAGGGAGACTGGGCAGGCTATGTTTGTGATAGAGTGGGGGTAGTGGCAATATTTTCCCATCCCATCCCATCCCATGCAAAATGATGTAACGTAATGTGTCAAAGCGACCCAGCTGCTTGAGCCGGATTGATATTCAATGATAGTGTCAAATCTGCTTATGCTACTCTTGGTTTGCTTCAACTTGGGCCTGGGGTGAAGTTAATGAAGTCTGTTGGGTCGTTCATGTTGAGGCCTAGATCCGGGGTAAAGTCGGGGAAGGGGTCCGATTCGGTGTTTGTCATATCTTCGAGTTGCTCGCCGGTGTGGCCCCCGTGTGTCAGGCAGCCAACGCATGCACAGCCGTCTCCGCATTGACAGGTACCAGAGGCGTCTGAACAATTTGGCAGTGTCATCTGATTCCAGAAATACGACGATGGTGAGAGTGTCGGCGTGTCCTCGTCTTTGCTCTCGCTCGGGCTGTTGGCGATCGGTGAACTTACGAGCTCTTCGACCTTTGGCGAGTTTTCGGCGACTATCGGAGTCGATGTTTTGTAGTTGACGTTGTTTTGGTATTGACTTGAGGGCATGGTTGGCAGTGGTGTCAGGGGCTGTTGCCAGTTTTCAGGCATAACAGCATTCGGCAGGTTTACGTTAGGTGGGAAGCTCATTTGCGTTGGCGTTGCGGCTGACACGCTTTGTTGCATCATGTTGAAGTTTAAACTCTGTCCGGCTTCGGCTCCGTAGCCGGGCTGATGAGGGTACGTAGGCATATCATAGAGAGGCGGCATCATCCCGCCGAATCCTCCGGTGTATTGGAAGTGCGCCATAACCCTAACATATTCCATCATAGTGGCATTGCTTGGGTGGGCTGCACATCCGAAACAACTGCATGATTCGCCACAGTGGCAATTGTGTTCGGGAGCGTGTTGGCCAACATGGGGAGTAGGGGCGTGCGGTGACATGGATGTATTGACAGTAGAGCTCAGTGGCATCGAGTGAGACTGATGGTAGGCGGCTGCGGCGTGGTTGTAAATCGGTGTGCCCAGGCCAAAGGGGTTCGGTGAAGGTGATGACGTCTGTGGGTGATAATGCGAGTACTGCGGTATCACAATCGGAGGATGCGGAGGATACGGAAAATTCTGTACGGCGTGCTGAAAACCATTTGGATGACTTTCTGGAAGCATGTTTGTTTGCTTGCGTGAGCCAGAGCAACAAGATTTCTGTACTGGAGGCTCCGGGGATGGCTTGGGCTTTTTGCCACAGCATCCTCCTTCTTGAACTGGCGAAAGGGCTGGCTTCGGCTTGCAACAAGTTGAACTGGTGTCGTTCTGTGCAGGAAGTAAGCGTGGAGTCGAGCTTGCGCTTGAAGGTAGTGAAGCAGCGTTGCTACCACTTGTCTCGGAGGGAGTGTACGTGATCGAAGAGGTGTCGGTTTCGGCATCCAGACCAGCTCCAAGAGCTCTTTCCAGATTGAAGGGATTGACCGCCGCGGATTTCCGTCTACCCTTCGCGATTCGACTATTCCCAGCAACGGTTGCTGTTGGCGGCCCGCGCTCTGAAGGGCAAGCGCATTCTGAGGCCTTAGGAATTGTATAGTTGATGACAACACGCTCACAGCTGCAAGATCCAGTAGGATGCGGACAGCTGCTTAATGGCCGACCAGGCTTTCGTACCTCGACCAAAACTCGGTCCCTGTGGTCGCATTTGGATGAGCGATGGCCGCGAATGCATGGGCCGCTACATCATGTCAGCATTCCCATGCAGAGAAAGAATACACTCAACACCTGAGGTGGGGTAAAAGTCTGCGAAATCTTCCAGAGAGCCCTGCGTACACACAGAGTATCGCACACGTGCAGCTGGTAAGAAGAGAGGGTGGTGTCGTAAATGAAAGCATCAAGGAACTTACCAGGCGACCTTCTTCCGCTCTCCATTGACTTCGGCCCACATGATGCGGGGTTACGATGAAGCTGAAGAAACCTGCTCGATCTGTAGCAGGCGACCAGCAGTTACGCCGTGGATCGGAAATCAGAGAGCAAAGACTGCTGGTGGATAAGAACAGACGTCCAGTCTTTACGGTGCACTAAGCACGTGGAAACGGGTTGCAGAGGGGTACAGTGGTGTGTCGCGCGGGATGTGACCGAGGGCCCTGGCTAATCAGAGGACCCTTGTTGTACAGGATAGAGGCCAACGGGCTGGATTGCGATCAGCTGTAGGTATCCGGATGTAAGAAAGTAGACTCGGTACCAGATCTAGCCTGGCCTGTGTGATCTGTGAAGGGTCCAGCTCCGGGTGGCTGGAAAATCGATGACCCTGAAAATTGCCGACGAGTTGCCGCAGCGTCGGCCACAACGATGTATAAGTGCAAGCGGTGGTTAATGCAGCAGCAGCGATTTTGGGCAGGGAACGGATTCTGGCTGGATCGTATGCACGGCCAACGTCGGACTTGAGCGAGGCAATGGGGCCAGATCTACCGAGCAAAAAGCAGCGGAATTAGCTAGAGCGCCCGTTCACTGAAAATCAAGCCAACAGGTGTCACCTGGAGAGGTGATGATTTGCTTGGATGCAGCGTTGGCCGTGGCATGGGGCAGCCGACCCTCAGACCACAGGAGGAATACGCCCCTCGCTTTTTTTGCGCTACACGGGTGGGTGACTCGGGAGTCAAGGCGTCAAGGCGCGGGAGCTCTCTGGTCGGCGCTCAAAGGACTGTCGTGAAGTGGATGGATGCGAGGTTCGACGAAAGACGAATTAGGCTTAGGGGCTTAGCGTTGAGCAAGTTTCTTACTAAGACGTCTTAGTTGCCTCACAATAGCAGATATGGCAGGTGTTTGCGGGAAACGAAAGTCGAAAAAACGCCGCAGGGCTGTTTTGCAAGCAGTAAAGAGGCCATAGGAGGATACATTAAGGATTTTTGGAAATATGATCAAAGCGAGCGTGACCCAGAGAGTAGTGATACCTACTGCAGCGGTATCAGACGCAGGGCCGTGGAAACGACGCTGCCGCTGCCGGGTATAAGATTGGGGCGTGGGGAGGGTGCGCCGGACACATCCTTGCGCCTGCCTTAATCATGTGAGAGTGAGTACCGCGATAATTTTGTGCGAGTGCGCGACTGGTGCGCCGGATATGCTCGAGCTGGTTCTCATTCCTGCGGGCATTGGCGCCGATATCTCCACGCTACTCGAACCGTTTCAAACTTACCGTAGGGCTGGTAACACTGAGCGCTACAGCCGCGAAGCAGACGAACAGCTTCTGCTGGTGATACACGTATAGTGCAGTTTGCCTGGGAATGCTTTCGCTCGATCGAGATGACGATCTGCTATCCAAGGCGAAAGATTTCTGGAAGTTTGCCCAAATAGGCAAAGCGGTGGCTGGTGCTGCACGTGCTCTGGCCTGTGGCTGATCTATTTGGATTACCCGAATTTCAACGCTCAGCCAAGACATTCACTTCGTCACCTATTCTTTTTCGCCATGTCCTCAGAGGCCGGAGACGAGAGCTTGGACCTCTTCCAAGAACCTGCTGATTATTATCAGCCAGAGAAGCAGGCAACCTTTGCATCTCATCAGTTGCTTTCCGGCAAGGAACTCACTGTCCGGTTGGTGGGCCACAACCCATTGTGGGTAAGACTTCATTCAAACACCGAAATACCGAAATAGAGTATGAAACCTCTATTCGCCATCAAAACCAGACTTGAAAACTCTTCGGAGATTTTTCACTCCGCCGAGTTCCCCTACAACTGCCCTGACTTACTAACGCATCCAGGGTCATCATCTATGGAACGCGGGGCGGACTATCTCCACGTTCCTTGAAGAACATGCAGATAGACTCGTAAGAGACAAGACAGTATTAGAGCTTGGTGCCGGAGCCGGGCTTCCTAGTATTGTTTGTGCTCTTAAAGGTGCCGCCCAAACGGTGGTCACAGATTACCCTGACGCCGACTTGATCGAAAACTTGCGGTACAACATTGATCATTGCGATTTGATATCCAAGCCAGTAAAAATTGTAGCCGAGGTTTGTAGCCTCCCTCAGTATTGGCGCACGTCACTCACATGCGCATAGGGATATCTATGGGGCGCGCCTACTGAAGATTTAATGAAGCACCTGGATAAGGAGTCGGGTTTTGACGTTCTCATTTTGGCCGATCTCCTTTTCAACCACTCGGAGCATGCCAAACTCATAAAGAGCGTGGAGTTGACGCTAAAGAAGTCACCGAGTTCCCGAGCCTACGTATTCTTCTCTCCATACCGTCCATGGCTGTATGAAAAAGATCTAGCCTTCTTTGACTTAGCAAAAGAAGCGGGTTTCACCGTTACTAAGATGTTCGAAAAGGTCATGGACAAGGTCATGTTTGAGGAAGATCCAGGAGTGAGTCACTTCTACCGCACCTTTCCCGATTTCACTGACCACAGCTAGGATGAGCTGCTTCGCCGTACTGTTTTCGGGTATGAGCTTAACTGGGCGTCTTGATTTGGGTTTATGAGTTATTCTTCTCAGACTCATGTCACCAGTTCGAGCGCGGTACTAACACGCATACTGATCGCCTTGGTAGACTACAGCTACCATTCCGCACGGCTCTGGGAATACCAACTCACGTTACAGATAGCTGCAACGGCATTGCAAGGGAATTAAAGCAATCGAGATCTTCCACAGATATCCGCTTGCGTCGCAATCCCCATATAGCAGTCAATGCGCCTTCTCGATAGATACATCTTTCACCTGGCATCTTGACATTGCATTATCGTTTCAACTTTCACAATGTTCAGCAACATATATATCGAAGATTTCTTCTCGTATCTTCCCTTCTTACTTTGCAAGACATCACTTTCCTAATCCTAAACACTAGTGATACCGTCAAGCAGGACAACGAAATTTCCACTATAGCAAACATTCTTCGAAGTAACGTGAGACATACCTACTACCTACAATATGTTAAGCTTTGTATCTCGCTCTAGGACTGTCTCGACTCGCTCAATCAGCGAAGAAGTTGAGACCTACCGTACCTTGCCGCATGATGCTCCACTAGCCGTCGCGCTACAAGCACATATCAAGGTTCATATCTATGAAGAACCAGTCAACGAGATTGATGTTGAAAGCATCTGGGCCCTTAATTCTCCGGACTGGGTAGATCTAATGCTATACAATATTGCCAGGTTCGATGTCTTCAACATGCAGCCTACTGGTGGTTACATTGAGCATTTCATCCGGACCGAGATGGCACAGCTGCACGATCGGTCCACTGCGCGAATGGAAGAAATGTGGTTGCGCAACAAGCAAATTGTTCGGGGTGAATCACACGCTCAAGGATTTTGTGGTTTTGTTGGTCGCACTGTTGGTGCTTGCATGGAGGAAATGAAGGATTTGTATAGGAGGAAGGACTTGCTTCCTTTACTTTTGAATATCTGAGTGCCTGTTTGAGGTGCCTGATGTTTAGGATGAGTTTTTTTTATAGACTTCTTGCAGGGTATACTGGAGAAGTCTGAGAGCGTTACCGCCGCGCACCTTTGCTGCGCGATGGTTAGTTTGGAATGCAAATGATGATTATTATTCATTACGTTGTGCCTTTGTTTTTGCGCAACTATGTGCGCTTCTCATTCTAACAGCATGCCAGACTCCAGTTATGGGACATTGTGTGTCTCATTCTCAATCTTGTTCCTCCACAATGCCATGGCTAAACCTCGCATTCCAGAGATGTGGTTTTGGGTCCAGATCTTCCAAGAGATAAAGCACACGTGTGCCCACTGCATCATTACTTAAGATAATGAAGCCTTTTACAAGAATGGTCGCAGGTGCCTCTCAAATAACACCAACGGCTTTTGGCGGCGAGATGGAATTTCGCTGCTTTATTGATCTGACGACTCCAGAATATTCTGCTCCGTCGTCTCCTTTATTTGGCATCTTCACCTGCAATGGTTGGCCTGCGGAAAAAGTAGGCTCGGTGGAAAACACAGATTTACGTATCCAGACGTTACCATCAGCGCACACACGGGAACCCATTAGCGTTTTACCCAAAGGTGAACCCCAGATTCTACATCGTCTGAACTCTGTTCCTGCTGCCATTGCAGACGTCGAATGTCTGGTACCATCCTTGCTCGAAAACCGGGCCGTCATGTGTGGGTTAGCGACGAATATTGGTTATTACCGCGCTTACGGTCGCATCTCTTCTTCCTCTCTAGATGCTATCCTTATTCACATTCTTACTGCCGGTGATCCAGAACACAGTCTCTTTGAGCTGATCAAGTATCAGATCGCATACTACGAGCATCAGATCTACCGGGCAGGCTTCAGTCACGAGCGCGCCTCCAAGCACCAGCGCTCAGGCCAAGGAAGTTACGCGGAGTGCGACGAAGAACGCTTAGCCCAGTTCATGGGATCGAAAGTGTACTGCAACGTAGCAGACAGGTCGTCGTCTCGGGCTAGCGATATCACTTGTAGGGAGATGCAGCATTCTCGAGCGCAGGTATTGAGAATGAGTGAGAGGTTGATGATGACTTCCATCTCAGACTCTACTAGTAATGTGACCAAAGATTGGCCACCGCCTCCCGGATCTGGAGACTTCTCGCGGACACGTCTTCATAATGGGCCGGGGCTGACTGACAAGAAGAAGCCAAAGATTCGTTTGCCTCGAGATGACAGGGGACCGGTACTTTAAACGCCAGATCGTTGGCGCAATTGTCCCGTTGAGTTTCTCATCAATTCAGATGCTTTTTTTTCGCCATAGTCAGTCATTCGCAACCTTAACACAATCTGACGTAAAAAGCTCAATGGTATTAGAGCGTTACCCGCCAATGTATCTTGCATCTCATGGCTGGACGCTAGCGGTAATCAGCTTAGCGCAATCGAGGTCAGTTTGTCCATTGCCGAGGTCCCTCGACCATCACGACTCCTCTAACGCTGACCATGGCCCTCTACAAACCACCATGATATCCTCCTAGCGAGGCCTCGCATTCTTCACTACAATCGTAAACATGACATCCTCGTCTAAACCGCCAAAGGCCATCCTCTTCGATATCGGTGGGGTAGTTGTAAGTGCACCGCGGGCAACCGCCCTCTATAACGACGAGGCACGTTTCTAGCGGTGACGACTGACCCAAGCTCCCTGATATAGGTCATAAGCCCCTTCCAAGCGATCCTCGACTACGAGATTGAAAACAAGATACCGATCGGCTACATCAACTTCGCGATCCAGAAGGGTCCCCATGACACGGGCGCATGGCAGCTCATCGAGCGCGGCGAAGTCGAACTCAACGATGACTGGTTCGCGTCCTTTAAGCATCAGCTTTCGCGACCGGAAGTCTGGTCTGAATATCTGCAAAAACTGGCGCAGCAGGAAAGTGTAGGCGGTGGCCAGGCCATCGCGGGAGGGAAGCCGACCGTACCACAAATCAATGCGAAGAAACTCTTTTGGCGCATGATGAAGATCAGCCGCGCGCCAGACCCATACATGTATCCTGCATTAAGGAAGCTGGGCGAGAGCGGGAAATTCGTCCTCGGCGCGTTTAGCAATAACGTCACTTTTCCAGCCGGCATCCTCGACGACGAAGGCAACCTCTTCACGAAGGAACTTGTCCACCCACCTGCCCCTAACCCCTACGCAAACGATTCCGGAGATATTACAAAGTGTTTTGACATTTTCCTTGGCTCAGCTGCAGTCGGCGTACGGAAGCCCGACCCAGAGGCATACAAGCTGGCTGTGAGAGAGATGGATAAAATTGCCAAGAAGAAAGGAATGGGCGAGGTCACCGCGGGCGATACGCTGTTTCTGGATGATATCGGTATCAATCTCAAGTTTGCAAAGAAGACAGGATTGCGGACTATCAAAGTCAACCTGGGCAAGACAAAGGATGCTGTTAAGGAGCTAGAAGAAGCGGCTGGTATACCGTTATTGGACGAGAAAGCAAAGTTGTAAGAATCGATCAGTCGCATTCCATCGTGAAATTCCACTTCTTCTACAATTCCCTGCGCATCTTCCGCATCTCGCCCCCCGAGTGAGGTTATGTTGACGATGTCGGAGCGGCGGGACTGTTGCTACCGCAAATGAAAATGACCAGGAAGCACAGAGCCTGCTGAGACAACGAGACATTAACATTTCGCATACGACAGGGAAAAGCAATCGACACGCACACGCTTCCCATCCCTACGACCCAAACCCCGCTCCTCTCGAGCCATCCTTCGTCGCTTTCCTGGCATGATGCCCATCATTCAGCAACATCCTCCCAATCTCTGTCTCGACTACTTCTAGTAGTTTTTCCAGGACTTCTTTCCTGCTGTTTCCTACTTCTGGTCCCATTTCCAGAGCTCTAGTGCCACCTTTTCCGATGCTGTAGAGCGAGGCGCAGAAAGCGTGGGAGGTATTTGACGGAGACCTGGTCGACGAAGAAGCGCTATCTTTTGATGGCGGATGGCGTCCGAGGATACAGGTAGGTGGTCTGAGCGGAGAGAGAATCCATGACTGTGCTGGGTTGGAGGTTAGTACAACGGATACCTGAAAAGATGAGGAACGAATGGATATGAATACACCTACTTTCGATCAAATCGATAAGATACCGGATTTCTGTTTCGTTTTCCCCGCGTAGATTGGGAAGCGGTTCCCGTGGATGGCCGAGGCGCTCGGGTGTAGCTATAGATAGGGAATCCATGGCAACAACGCATTCAACTTGAGGCAAGGTGCCTTGCGATTACGGGCTTTTAAGAGCACGATACTCGAAAGACCGGTGAAGAGAAGGTGTCAGCTGCGGCATGTGAAAAATGTTTGTCCTGGTTGTACGACCAGGCGGGATGATGTCGTAAGGGGAGTACATGGAGCAAACTTATTCTAGCGGGAGAAAACCAGCGACTGTATAGGAAGGTCTGAAGGCTTATGTAACAAGGTGGGTTCTAGTGGGAATCTGATTTTGGTATCTTGGAAGCACGACTCTACCCCATGGACATCTTTGGTGTTTGCTTACAGACACCATTCTACTAACGGTTCTGACAGAAAAACAAGGGTCTCACGCGCCTCTCATGCGCTTGTTTTTCACTACTCAAGTATCTCCTGATCTCATACCAAGTGTCTCTCTAGAACGTCAGAGATGACCGGTCTTGCGTTAGGACCTCTCATTGATCAAGCCGGCTGTCATTTGGCGCTGTCTTGACCCACGAGCACACCATCTTTCCTTCCATTTTGTCCCAAGGTTTCATTCTTCCTTTCCACATTGTACACACACACATCTATACATACCTACCGCATATCTTCAATTCCCTCACCTTCCTCCCCAAAATTCATTCCAAAAACCAGCTCATCTTCCATATATCCTCCGTCCAACCCCCCTCTCACATCCTCCAACTTACTGCTTCCCCGTCTCTCTCTGCCTATCCCCCATACCTCGGCCACCCATCTCTCTTCCCTCCTCCTGGATTCCCCCATGACACTCCGTTGCCAAGACCGGAGACTATACGCCAGTCTGTGTCGCCACGATACGGTGGTATCCAACCAGGCGGGTTATTTGGGTATTGTTCATGTGGCTCTGTTATGTTTGTGTTGCTGTCTGATTTGGGGGTTGAGTTGGATTTCCTCGGCATGGTTGGTATCGCAATTTTTCTTTACTATTGGGGAAGTAAGTGGTTGAATTATTTGTGAGCAAAAGTAAGACAGAGTGCGTTTGTTGGTCGATGTGGTAGGGTAAAACGACTGTCTTGGTGTTTTGTGGAGAGTCAGCGATGTAATTTTGGGCCTTTCCACTGCAGTGCCGGGTGATTGTCTGTTTCAATGGCGATGCTGTGAAGGTTTCGTTTCTCGTTTACATTCACTACTCAGTGCTACCTCTAGGTTCAACGTACGCACGGGACTGTGAAAGGTTGACGTGCATACGTGAACTTCAAAGGATGAATCAACACGGGCACAAGACTGATGTGTATGACCAAGAAAGAAGAAAATAGAAAAAAAAGTGTGTTTTTGGAAAATGTGCATGTTATCGACCGTGTAGTTTTCCAAAACAGACAGCCTATGCTAATGTCCAGCCCGGAGTAGTTGGAAAAGACAAGTGTCGACGCCAAAATCTCCAAGAACCGCAGCCCCAGAACAATACCGATATTAAACCCTGCATCGCGTCAGTCGTGCTGCAGACCAGAAGAGTCACAGAGTGACTTACCACGTTCATCATAATGCTAGCGTCCAGCGCCAGCACTGAAGCCTTGTCCCCTTCACATGATCGAACAGCCCGGACCAGCCATTGGGGCTTCGCCGACACCCGGGACCACGCTGCACTTTTTCCTGGCGCTCCGAATGCGACATTTTGGGTAACTGGACTTCTGTGGCGTAGCAAGCTCAGGGGTGGTGATATCGATGTCGGCTTTTGATGACTTGGAGATGGTCTGGATGATTGCCGAGAGTATCTTGGTTCGTCTGGGATATATGAAGCTCTCGACACCAAAGCCGGATGATTTGAGGATCGCGGTGAAGAGGGCTGTCGTGTAAAGGAGGTAGATGACGCAAAGCTGAGCCAGAGGCAACGTGAAGGTGTCGGACATGATTGTATAAGTTTCGCTTTTTGACAAGGATGTAGAGATGTTGTTTGTGAAGCAACTGGATTCTCTGCAGCTGTCGAGGCAAATTGATAGAGAGAATTATGAAGAAGTCTAGGTATAGTATTCATACCCAGGGTAGACTATATATCAGGAAGCCAGTAATCTCGTCATCTTCTTACCATTGTCCTAGCTTACCATTGTATTCGCGGTTGAGGCACTGCGCTTGGTGAAGTCATTCAGAACGAACAGTCGCTAGGTGCTCAGATCCATAGTATTGTTCTTGCACTGACCGCAACATGCCGCCGTAGTCAGCAGGTAGTCAGCAGGTAGCCTTCACTAACGTACCATCACTTGCGCTACTCCGATCGATAACGCGCGTCGTGTTTGAATTCCCACGGCGTTTCTAGTGAACTGCCATGGCCAATGTCCTTGATCTGTATCACGCTGACAAAGGCGAATATGCAGTGAAGGAGCGTTGTAGAGAACAATGGCTAGTGCGATGCCGTGAGCGGGTAAGGTCCGACAATGACATCACTGCGACCAAATGTTTTACTCCCACCCAAAAACAGCATCGATAATCGCAATACTCTGAATGGATGTATTTAATACGTATATCGTAGTATCCTGCTTTCCTAGCTTCTAATCTTTGTGCCCTATCTATCAACTTCTACACCAAATACTCCCATCGTCGCCACCATCATCCCCTCATCCCACGTCTTAGTTTCCACCGAGACCCAGAAGTGCTGCAAGGCCACCACGGCCACCGCCGTTACCGCCATTGCCGCCATTGTTGTTCGTGTTCGCTGTTGCTGCTGCATCGCCTGCCTGCGCACCGAGAACGTTCCGAGGGTTAGTGCCAGCGTTGTTGTTGAGCACTTGTCCACCGCTGATACCGCCCCTGGGGCTGACGTTGTTGTTTGCTTGCGCGGCCTTGTTTTGGTACTGGGTGACGGCGGCAGCGTTCGGGGGGTTGATGACCATGACCATGCCTTGCTGGCAGTGCTGGGCTTGCGAGCAGTAGATGTACATGGGCTGATTGTCGGTGATGGGCACCATGAACATGGGGGTGTTGCCCGCTTGGCGGTTGTTGTTGCGGTTGCGGCCGTTGCCAGCGTTTCCGCCACCGTTGCCGTTGGGGTTTCCGTTGGGGTTTCCGGGAATTGGTTGGAAGTCGGAGAAGATGGCATTCCGCTGGGGCTGGCAGGGCGAGTTCGCATCGGATGAGGCGACACTGTGGTTCTGCAGGAGCGAAGTTAGTATACACTGTGATTTGTTAAGAGATGGAAGTTCGGCCCACACACCTGACTGACGAAATTGAACGCTACCATATCTCCGGGCTGGGCGGTGATGGAATTTGGCGTAAACTGGAATTTGTTGTTGGCTGCTACTGTGACCATCATAGTTGCGGCAGATGCGGTCAAGCTCTGGGCAAGAGCCGCGTAGATGATAGTGGAGAATAGCATGATGGTTTGGATGAAGGAGAGGTAGAATTATGAAGATTATGAGTAATAGGTGGAGTACAAGAAGATATACCTGATAAGGATACAAGGAAGAAGACAAGGTGCGAATTGGCCTGCAAATCTAATTTCTGTAGATTGAGGCTGCAGCCAAGCTATATACACCTATTGAGTGTGCCTTGGACCCTTCCTCGGCGGATGTCCATGACATTTTTCGATATCAACGGAGTATGATGCCGATCGAAACCTTCTCTTTGTTCTTCAGACATATTCCGGATGACTAGATCTCACCAGCATGGGTTTAGGTACTGTCAAATGTTTCGCGTCGAGTATCATGCCAAGTTCCAAACGTTCGGAAACACTGTGAGGTGGGTCGAGCGAAGAAACCACCAAACAACATGGGAGAAAAGCTTGGGTAGCTTTAACCAGCCGATTTCGTCTCTTGTTTTAGGCGTTCCAGATTATGTACATGTGAGCAATCAAACGTCCTCGGTTCGCACATCATCCGTCTCTGATACATACTTATAGGCTTCGATCTGTGTACACAGAGCAACTGGACATCGAAGTATACGAGGAGTCTTTGTCAGCCAAGCGTTTCCAAGAAACCACAATGCGGTTCTTGCCATGCTCTCCGGGGGATGTTTGGGGAGACACGTTCAAACCGCGAAACTTGTCCCGATGGGCTTCGAACAAGCAACTGATCGGGGTGCAGTAATCGAGAATGAGTCATGGACAAGGCTCGATGCCTAGAGACTGTTCTGCGTGCTATGCCATCCATGTTGCTGGCCGCGCAGATGAAGCTTCTCAGCCATTTGACGAAGCGGAAGACACGTGGAGTTGCGACAATGATATCGCAAGTGCTGTTTGGAGATTACAAAGACGATGCTGATTAGTAATGATGGCAGGGAGCGAAAGGCCGCAATAATGTGCATCCGGACAGCTCGGAACGTGTTCGAAACATGCCGCCCCGTGGCACCACAGCTTCAGAGATCTGAATGATGCTCCCGTGAAACCGAGCTGCACGCGCGTGTTCCAGTTTGAGCGCTGATGATGTACGAGCCCGTGACCTAATGGGCGAGGAGAGAAGACGACGCCGGGTGGGGATCCTGTCGTGTTGTTAGATGTATAAATATAAAGGACTCAGCCCTCATCGCACAGCGGTTCGTGATGTCTTGTGCGGTCCTGCGCCTCACAGATGGCTCGGCTCCGCTCTTGAAGAAAAGCAGCTAAGCCCCACATGGCGTTGCCGCTGTCCTCCGGGTCACGACGAACGCGCAAATCCTGGATGAGTTTTCTTTGGGAGAGAAGGCAAACCGGTCAGATCCGAGCGCATCGCGGTATTCTAGGCTAGACTCGGGGGCTTCGAAGGCGTTAAAACGTCGGTACCATTCCAGTAGCCTCCTTCTGGATTTCGATAGTCTCATAGCTCGGACTCTAGTAGCGCCTAGCGTTGCTTACCGTAAGACGGAAGAAGCGTTGCAGGTGAGATTCTGCGGGCGATGCCCGATGCCCAGGTGTTGCGAGAGGTGTCCTTTCACGTGAGTAAGAGACGCCCTCAACCCCCACGCGCCAGCCGTGAAGATCAGCGTGCCCCCCTCCCCTCCCCTCCCCTCCCCTCCCCCCCCCCCCAACAACAACAACAGCCATCCGGATGCCACTGCCTCGGAGGTCTAAACGCTAGTCCAACGATAACAAGAGCATGTTTCACACTCAAGAAGAGAGCTTAGCGAGCGTTCCTGCAGGGCCTAGTTACCGAGATGAGAGAAAAGTGCACGGGCCAGGCGAGTTGAGACGGAGCGACAGTTTCAGACCGAGACGGCAGGGTAGACCCGGCGATGAAACGGCACATGGCAGCGATTATGGAAGAAGGGGTCCGCACTGGCTGTGGAACGGCTCGAGAGAAAGACCGCGAAAGGCGACGCGTGTGAAAAGACGAAAATGTGGGTAAAAAGGGCGGCGATTGCGAAGCCTAGCAGCGAGCATCACTGGATCTGCACTGTAGGCGTGAGTGACAGCCAGTCCGGGGTCGGCACAGCAACAGGCATGTCCCTCCCGCACGGCATGCATTGCAGATTGCGCATGGAGGATACGGGCATGTTTGATGAAGCTGACAGCTGGTGGGAGCAGGGTAGCACGGGAGGCAAGTCTGCCTGGCAGCCATTCAAGTGCATGCACGCGCTGTCAACGGCTCTGCAGAACAGAGAGGCGCGCACCAATGCCGTGGCAGAGAGGCAGCGGACGAGAGGGTGCTGATGGCCAGCTGGTGGAGGAGGTATATTTAGACCGAGGGTTCGTGGCTGGAGGCTGCCGTGGTCTCGATGGGGCTGACCAGTAGCGGCGCGACATGACATAGCCGCCGTTGGATACTACTGGGACGCTACGAACGACTGGCCCAAATGGCCTAGATAGACGCTCTGGGTGCAGTGGAGCGCGTGTTGCGGTGTGCTGTAGCATGTCTAGCTCGAGCAATGAGAAGGCGGGCCTGCCCTCGCTACACTGTGGAATATGGCCTGTCCTGACGAACTGGTGTTGTGGCGGCCATGGGAGTGGTAGCGGGAGTGGTAGTGGTAGTGGCAGTGGCAGTGGCAGTCGGAAGGCGCGCTCGCTATGGGCGGCAGGAGCGAGCGAGCGACCATCCTCCCGCACCCCTCCTCACCATGGCCGCTGCGGCCGCATGAAACCCCAAAGCACTCGAGACAAGCGAACGCTTTGTGTACAGTGGGTGAACCAGCGCCATGCAGCGCTCGCTGGAGAGCATAAAGACAGATGTTGGGCGTAGCAGGGCTCGCGCACGCAGGAACGGCCCATCCTCCGTTATTGCGCATCAGGCCCAGCGTTTCAAGCATGCGTCCAGCTTCTGCAGCCTGTCCAGGGGGGCCTGCGGGCCTGCATTGGGCTAGGCCCGATGCAGGGTCGCTGCCACCCAGTCCCGTCACCTTATAGCGCTCGCACTCGTCCCACGGTCCATCTCCCTCGCTGCTCGTCACTTTTCTCTCCTGGCCCCTCCATCTCGCCCTTTCCTCTACCTCTCTCTCCCCTCGCTCTCTTCTCCCATCCAGTGTGCTGCTTCTGCATCTTCTACCTGCTCCGCTTGTTTGGACCAGCTTACCCTCCGCCTAATCTGAGATTGTGCGAGCGCGCCAGTACCGTCGCTCCCCCGAGAAAAGAGCCCGCCAGCCGACGCACCATCCACCAGCTTGTCTGCGCGTGATCCCGTCGCTGCCTGTTCGTGTATTCACCTTGATCAAAATTTTATCTTCGCCGCATCCTTCGAGCTTCTGTCCGCCAGGTCCCGCCTTCCTGCCGCGACACTCGACCCTTCCGCTTGCCTGCAAACGCCAAACACGCAGACACAGCCACCGAAGCACTTGTTAATAAGCTCCAACTGCATTGCCCATCGGCCGGTTTTCGATAACAACTCTACCTTACAATCCCGATCAGTACGATCCTTAATCCCGTAATCGCCAGCCAACTCGCACGACTGCCTTGCAGTAAACGTCTTCTGTGCCCCTTCGGCCTTCGATCTGCGCCCACCACTCCCTCTTCCGGCCCTCTTCGACTCCCGAACGCCTCTGGATCATCTTCGATTCTGTATCCTTTCTAGTGTGCACTGAGCATACTCTTTGTTGCAGCCTTACCCTTTGTTCGCAACTCTTCTTAGACCACCACAATGAGCATGGACGCTGGCGGTCTTGCTCAAATGACGTACAACAACAACAACAACAACAACAACTTCCAATCCCAGGGCGGATTCGGCGGCCCCACCTCGAGCTTTGCTTCTCGTGGAAAGGGCGCCCAGCTGAAGCGTCTCAGCGTCGCCTCGCCGCCCAAGGTTGCCTCCATCGCCGAGGACTCGGTTGCGACTCCTCGCACGAGCCGCTCCCACCTCCTTGCTGGCCTCCGCACTGCCCCAAAGACCCCGACGTCTGCCCAGCCCCCCGCATCGGCTCCTTACTCGCAGGGTCAGCATAACCTTGGTGCCAACAACACCAACAACAACCGCATGCCCAGGCAGTACAACGGCAACAACCAGGGCGTTCCCCAGACTGCCATTGGTTCTGGCTTCCGTGGTGCCAACCAATTCAACCAGCAGCAGCAACAACAGCAGCAGCCCGACTACTACAACCAAGTTCTCGCTCCTCCCTCATTCGAATTCGACGATGGCGAGATGGACCCCAATGTCGCGGCCCAGCTCCTGGCTACTGAGCTCTACCTCGCCCAGAGGCAGCAGCAGCTCCAGCAGCAACTGCTTGCCTTGACCACCCAGCAATTCGGCAACATGAACATGGGCGGTGGACAGCAATACCCCAACACGCCATACACGCCCCAAATGAACGCCTATGGCCAGCAGTTTGGTAACACTGCTGCGATCCAGGAGACCAACCAGCCCGGTGTCTACCTTGTCTTCAACCAGATGACTGGCCAGTACCAGTATGTGGTTGACCCTAGCTATCAGCAGGACAACGGCGACATGCAAGCCCAGAACCCCATGTCGGGCCTGTCACACTCCCCACCACCGCCCACTCCTCGCTTTGCTCCTTCGCCGCCCAAGGTTGACACTCCGGCGCTCCACGTCTCTCCTCCCAACGAGAGCAACCCCAGCCCCTGGGGCTCCCGCAGCACTTCGCCCCCAAAGAAGTCGAACACTCCTCCTCAGGATGTGGTTCCCCTTCCGCCGCCATCTGCCAATGCTTTCCGTCGCGGACACAAGAAGAACCTTTCTTCTCTCGCGGTTGACGCAAAGGCCGACACGCCCGAGGGGCCTCGCTCTGCATTTGCTCGCCCTGCTGGCTTTCCTGCTACCCCTATGACTGGCACTTTCGGTCCAGGTCAAGCACGTGCTGGAGAGCACCCCGTCCGCCAGCCCCGCAACCCTCCTTCGATCGAAGAGCTCAAGGAGCGTCCTACCACCAAGCACGAGGGCAGCAAGAACTTCGCTACCCGACAACGCCGACAGGCTGTGGGCAATCTTGTACGAGCTGGCATCGGACGCCGCGCTCACCGCACCAGCAGTGGAAGCGCCTCGCCAGACAGCGAGCACTTCCCCTCATCTGACAACGACTCTGACAGCGTTCGCAGCGGCGGCAGTGGTAGCCTTTCGGGAAGGCCCAGCATTGGCAGTCTCCGTGCAGTAGCCAATGGCGCAATCGGCTCGGAGCGCAAGGCTTCCAAGGAGCGCTCTCGCGAAAACTCCATCAACCGTTCCTACACTGCCAACAGCGTTAGCAGCGACGATGGTGCTTCTGTAGGTGGGGGTCTCGTCGACATCCGCCCAGAGGAGGCTGGTCAGCGCCGTGGCATGCCCAAGCTCATTCTCACCAGCACTGAGAAGCGCAAGAGCACAGTGTTCTAAGTATTCTATTCAGGATTGGACAAAAAACATTCAGGGAACTTTTTCCCTTGTGCATATTTCTGTGGCGCTCGGACGCGCTATGTTACGGCCCATTACGACCTTTTTCTTTCCCATTTGTTTGCTTTGTTTTTGCATTCGACCAAGGTCAACTTTGTTATCTTTCGAATATTACGATTATCCTTCGTCTCTTTCCCGCTGGGAAGATCTTCTTTTCCAACCCTTCTTCTGTTTTTCCAGACTCTTATGCGAACTGCTTTTAATGAGCACGGTGGGGGGCTCTGGGTTTTTTTGGGACCGGCGACTTGGTTTACGCTTCACGGACAACGAGCTCTATTGCCTGCGGCTAGAGATCCTTGCACTCCTTGTACCTTTTTTTGTGTTTTATCCTTTGTTTGAACAGATTGTGCGCTTGTGACCAATCCAGTCGCTACTGCTCGTGTCATGGATGGCAAGGCGATAACAGGAGACGAGTGAATCATGTAGGATGAGATACCTAAATGCAATCACACTCGCTTACAATTGTTTTGTCTTTGATCTGTGCCATGATGTGACGCTGGGACTGCACGTACTTGCGCCGGTACACCAAGTATCCGCCGGTCGTGCTTGCACTCGAATCAGCCAGCGATCTTGCGGCGCGTAGTTGCTGATCTGGGGAAAGCCTTCCATCTGTGCACGTTTGGTTGGATCTTTTGAGATTAACTCTAATCTCGCTACCTAAGTGTGGCCAGAGCCGTCGAACGGTGATCGACAAGGTCGCCTGGTGGTTTGGAGGCGGCTAAAAAGGGATGGATAAGCTTCGTAGGGCTGAATGACGGGAACTGGTGGTGGGTTGGCTTGTCGCAACGCGGGGCTAAGTCGCGAAGCTCTCTAAATTTCCCAGACCATCAACACCAACACATCCACGACAACATCACGCTGCATGACCAACCACCCGTAGAAACAAACACCTACAACGACTATTGACGTACGCCGCAGTACCTAGTCCAACTGCAACACCCCGCTCACCCCTTCGCACACCCACACAATGGCCGAACCCCCCATCGCACAACCCATCACACCCCCACCACAACCGCCGACCTCACGCCCCTTACACACGCTGCCGGCACCCTTTTCGCACTCAGACCTCGAACCCATAACCCAAGGCGCGGAAGCCCTCGTGTACAAAACAACCTTCTTGACGCCGCACACCCCCGTCGTAGTAAAGTACCGACCGCCAAAACCGTACCGCCACCCCACACTAGACAAGCGGCTCACGAAACAGCGTCTCCTGGCCGAAGCGCGCAGTTTGGTTCGCTGTCGCAAGGAAGGCGTTAATGTGCCAGGGGTGGTTGGGGCGGATTGGGAGGGGGGGTGGTTGGTTTTGGAGTTTGTGGAGGGGAGGACTGTGAGGAGGGTTTTGGATGATTGGGCACATGGGGTGAGAGCGAGGGAAGGCGCGAGGAAAGATGATGGGGGTTCGACGTCGATAGAGGGGGTAGAGGGAAAGGAAAAGGAAGATGGGATACTAGACCTCATGAGGAGGGTAGGAAGGGAAGTGGGTAAACTACACGATCTGGGTGTATGCCATGGCGATCTGACAACGAGCAATATCATGCTAAGGACTTCGGAGGCGACTCAGAATGTCGACGACGGTCATGAGGAACAGGTACTACAGCAGCCGCAGCCGCAGCACCAGCAACACGATGATGTACCGCGCGGAAAACAGACACCCAGCGCAATGAGAGAAGCAGCAATGCGCGGCGACGCTCCTCTTTCTCCCCCTCTTCCTCCATCCTCTTCGCAACCACCACCCACCTCAACCTCAACCATCTCCCCTACTACTACTACTTCTCCTCCTCCAACTTCTTCTTCTTCTTCTTCTTCGTCTCTCGAAGGCACAATTTACCTAATCGACTTCGGCCTAACCAGCGCCTCCATCGCCGACGAAGACAAAGCCGTCGATCTCTACGTCCTCGAACGCGCCTTCAGCGCCACGCATCCAGCCGCTGAGCCGCTGTTTCAAGAGGTCCTCAAAGCGTACGGTGAGACGGGCAAGGATGGCGGCAAGGGCGCAAAGGGTGTTTTGAAACGGCTGGAAGGTGTGAGGCTGAGGGGACGGAAGAGGAGTATGCTTGGGTGATGGGGAAATGAGGCTAATGCTGGAGAGAGAGAGAGGATGGGTGGGGTTGGATTGATATGCATACTTGCAATGTGTCGTACCTGCCAGTCCTCTTGATGGGATTAACGGATATAAACATGCGGACCTACCATACCTAGTAGCTGCACCAAGTTGTAAATCGATTGCATCTACTTTTTCCCACCCAAGTCTCTCTCCGCTTGAGGCGGCGTTGTATAGAGGAGGTAGAGAAAGGGCGATAGCCGTGTGTGCACTTTGACCAATTATGCATTACTACAAAAGAACAACAGACAAAAAAGCCACGACTCGCATGTCACACACCAGCCAAAAATTGAATCATGCAACATCATGCACAGAATTTTGGTAGAGATCAAACGAGGGATAGTAGATAGCAGTATCCTTAGCTACCTGGAAACTGAAAAGATCCTAGGTACAAGCAGACCCCTCTCCACAAAAGCGTGACGACAAGGCCCAAGGCCCCATTTCCGTTAGGTATATATGTTTGTGTGTACGCGTCCTGTACAAACGCCATTGTCGGTGTGATAACTCTCGCAGAACCATTCAGAAAACCTAATTTCCCAAGAACCTTAAACTCCGATCCAAAATCGACATATGTTCAAGCAACCACCAAGGACATACAATAGAAAAATTTGTAACAAAATAGAACAGAAAAACTGTACAACACGTCTAGTCATCCTTGACACTAGCGCTAACGTAGCCATCATCAACATCCGTCTCTTCCTTGGTCTTCTTCTTCTTATGTTCTTCTGTTGTCTGGCCAAGCCCAACAAGACTCTTGCTCGCATCAAGACAGTTATTCACAATCTTCGCGCGCACCTTATTTGACAAGCCACTCTTCTTACCACTTTCATGGCCAATCCATATGCGAAGAGAACTAGCGATACGTTCTAGACCGCAGGTAGTAGCAGTCTTCAAAGAATCATCGGCCATGAACCGTGTGAGCACTTTGTGGCCGGCGACGAAGCTGAGGAGGGTAGTGCTAGGTTCGGGGAGGTAGGTGTTGTTGACGACGAAGAAAGCGCGACGGCGTGCTTCCAGAGTGGACGAGGCGGCCAGGGTGAGGCATTTTGCCAGGGTAAGAGCCTTGCGAACGTCGGGTGCCACAAAGCCATTGCCGACGATGTTGATGAATCCAGAGTCGGCTGGCTTTGGTGTGGATGGGAGGGCCTCTAGGGCTGCTGCTATGCGGGCATCGCGGCCATCATCGAACACAATAGATTGAGCGACAAGGGCACGAAGTTGTGCTTGCGAATTGGGAGGCGCAGCTCGAAACGCTAGATCAAGGTCAGATGTGACGTTTGCTTTCGGCGCGCCGTTCTTCGCAGCAAGCGCGTTGACCAGACTCTTGTTCAAGACAAGACTGGAGTACCAAGCGGCAAGGGCATCCAAAGGCGAGCAAATGGCGAAGTCTTCAACGACGGCATCCATCGAGGTATCGACAGTCGTCTGTTCTGCGCTTGGTTTGTTCCAGGCAAGGTTGTATGCACGTTGCACGACTGCAGGAGCGAGCACTTCGTCACATTCCCTCTCGATGAGCGCTGCAAGATGGTCCGGCAGTGGCTCGGCCTTGATGTTCTTTTTCGATGCGTTGGTGGCAATGCGGTGCTCACTTCGTGCCATGTCCCAGTAGCTTCGAGCAAGCTTTGCGCTGAGGTCGTTGAGTATCCACCAGGAGCCGTGGCCAGCGTTGCTGATTTCCCAAAGGACGATGCGGAGATGGAGGGCCTTGAGCATCAACCTCGCAGGTGTATCTGGTAGTGTCCCTGAGGCGATCAATGTGAGGACAAGCCTGCTCTTGCTGATCTCTGCGTCGCCACCTGTGAGTTGAGCGTCGAGAGCGATTTCCCAGGCTTTCAGGCGTGCAGCTTCTTGATCCTTGGTGATACCAGTAAGGTAGGCATACCCTTCCCAGCCGATGATCCTGCGCGTGCTAAGTTTGAGAGTCTTCAAGCCCAAAGCAGCGAGTTCAAGAATAAAATTGTGCTGCGGTACCCAGACGGTCTGAATAGCGGTGAGCCAAGCCTTCCGGCGTACTTCGACAGGGGACGCAAGGGACGGTGCGGGCGATAAGAGAATGGCGGGTGGTGACTTTCTCTTGGGCTTCGACTTGAAGTCTAGTAGTGGAGCAATGAGGTAGAAGAAAGCGCCGAAAACCAGGAGAAGCTTAGCCAGAGGGATCTGAGCTGATGATGAGCCCAGAGATACGCGAGGGGCGAGCATGCTGACAAGGTTGATGGGTAGGGCGAACAAGCCACGACCAGCTGGCTCTTCTTGTGACTGTTCGCGCTCGACCAATCCTTCCAGAATCATCAGGCCGGCAAGAGATCCGACCATGAGTTTGCCCATCATCGCACCATTGCGTCTTCCGTTGACCATGGGAGGGCCAACTGCTTGGCGGCCGCCATATCCTGGCGGGTAGGCAGGAGCATAGTGCTGTTGTGGTGGCAGTCCGCGTTGGAGAGCGGCGATGTTGTCTGGAACAGGAATCATGCCTTGCGGTGGTCCGGACATTGACAAAGCATGTGTGGGCGTAAAGGGGTCTTCGTGGTAGCGGGTGCCGTCAGGTGTGCTTGCTGTTCCGTGTAATGATAAGGGCCCTGAGATGGCCATCTTCTCGTAGCTCTCTACTCGCCCTTTCATCGTATTGAGCTCATCTTGAAGACGTTTATTGCGCTTCTCCAGATGGCGAATGTACTCGGTGGCCTTTGATAGAACGGTAGCCTTGTTGAGTTTGTGAGCGGGCGTGAGTCCTTCAAGATCCTCTGGGTCGTCGTCCTCTTCGGTGCCATTTGGCCGTGACATGACACGCAAGCTGGGAACACCTGTGGGAAGACAATGAGCGAGCGTTTGAAGACACATGGGATGAACTTACTATCGCGGAGGGCAGCAATCTTATCGTTGAGGTTTGTCCGATAGCGCTTTTCGATCATGTTGTGTGCCGTCTTCTTGGGCGGGCCGCCCTTCTTGCTCGACGGCGCATCATCATCGAGCTCCTCAGAGTCAGGCAGTGATTTCCGCTTGCGCGAGTTGGATGGAGCAGGTTCTGGAGATGAATGCGATGAAGTTGAGCTGGAGCGTCCATTGTTCAGCGAGTTGGGGCTGTGGTCCAGACTGGGGGTCGAATCAGGCGGCGGCGGCGCTGTAAAACTGGATTGACCATAGTGCGAAGGAGAAAAGAGGGCATGTTCGGCCATTTGCTGGTGTTGATGGTGCCATTGTTGGGCAGCATAGTATGCGTTTTGCTGTTGCATCTCGCCGGCGAGCGGGGAGCTCAGGGCATTGCCGTTAAAGTCGAAAGCCGGCGGTATGTCGGCGGCCTGGCCAAAAGTAAAGGGCACGCCATGAGATTGCGCAAACATGGGGGCGGTGGTGGGGATGTTGTTGGATTGCAGCGACTGCGACTGTGGGTGATGGGTGAGATGGGGCGAGGATTGCTGACGGGTCCTGAGGTATGAGGCGGGCCCCTGCGGATTCGCGGGCTTGGGCTCGACATTCTGGGTATTCTGAGACGCTTGGGCGGGGTCATACTGCATCCATTCGTTCCAGTTGGTCATGTCGTCGGCTGGGGCAGTGAGCGGCAAGTCGTCGCCGGCTGTCGTGAGCCACGGTCCACGCATGTTGCCAAAGGGAAAGTCGCTGGACAGTATGGGGTCTTCCATTTGCACCGTCGTGGTCTGGCTGGCGTCCTGGGCGGCGGGCGGGAGAGTCGGCTGGGGGCTCGGGGGGAGTCTGAAGTCGTCAAACACACAGTAGGGACCGACCTGAGGGGAAAAGACATGTTAGCAGAGGGTCGCTCCATGGGCGAAAGCATGGCGTCACGCACGGCGATTCGCTCCAGCTCAAGCCCGTCATCGGGGCTGGCGTAGGGGTCAGAGGCAGAAGCAGAAGCAGAAGCCATTGGAACAGTGCCAGTGCCAGAGCCAGAGTCTGGGCTGACTGCGAACAAATTGCCCGCCTGCAAGAAACAGCAGCAGCAAAACGGAACAGAGCATACAGCACGCGCGGTACGGGGAGACACAAAAAGTAAGAAGGAGCTCGGTCTTACCAGCTGCAACTTCCACCTCCAAGATCATGCCACTCCCTTCTAAAAGGATGCACAAGGCGACTGCGGGCAGCCGATCCGGTGGACAGCCTTTGCGACAGCCAACACAAGGGACTGCTGCGCTACAGGAGGACGATTGGCAGCGAAATCTGCAATCGCCTGCAGCACTTGTCCTACACGCCGGGGGTCGACAGCTTTCGCGTGTGGGAGGATGTTGGAGTGGTTCGACAAGTCGTATGATCGATGGAGAAGCGACGGGGGGCTAGCCGTAAGCCTCACCGGGTAGAGTAGAGGGCCTTCGCAGCCCACGCCCGACGACGGCTCCTGTACAGCTGCGCAACACCTGCCTGGAGACGGGATGGATTGCACGTGTGCTGCGACGGAGATGTGGCTTTGCTAGATGTTGCCAGAGAGTGCTTCGGCCTCGAGTTTGAAGCTCGTCGTGGCATGCGGCGCACGATGTGAGACGGCGCGGCGCAGGAGCGCATCCCTGCCCCAGCCGCATGGCTCCTGCATCTCATCCCATACAAGCGCGCCATCGCTAATGAGATGCTGCATCATGCCTGTCGCCTCCATCTCGATAGCCGAAGCGCGAGACCATGGCCAAGCTACACAATGCGAATCTTTGGTTGCAATGGTCGTGACGTACACAAAGGTGACAGATAGGCCATGGACGATCTCCCGCTCCATCGCCCGTCTGCCACCTGCATGCACTACCCAACCGTGCCTGGTACGAGCGCCCAGTTCCCGAACACAGCGCTTGCTGTCTCGTGGCCGCCATTGACGTCTGGTGCCCTACCCAAATATGCCCTGCCACGTTACATGAGCATTGCGTATCCATGCTTTGGCTCTATTGGAAATGATTACTTTCGTACCACGGTAGGGAAGTATCAAGCGCATTAGTGAGAGCTGAGAATAGATGGTTCCTTTCAGCCGCATTAGCCAGTCCCAAGCTGTGCCTAGCTGTGGCCAAAGATTCCAGTCTGCACTTTTTTCAATGCGGTGCAGCATCGCAGTCAGCGATCCATGCTGCTTGTGGAACTATATACTAGACAACTGCCAATCAGTCCGAGTCCCGTGATAGGTAAGGGGCTCAGTGTGACAACCCCCGACAGAAGGGATAGGTCAGAGAAATGCACACAAGAATTCAGCAGTGTCGAGAAATCGTAAAGTGCAAAGTGCAACAGAGAAAGCGTATCCGGAGAGCCAAGATAATGGAGTATGATGCAAGCGCACCACTGGTCGCTAAAAGAGAGCCTCTTGCGCGTACGACATTCAAAAACATTCGGCGTGACGATGTTTAAATGGGTAGAAAACCTACGTCCAAGTATGCAAAGAACAAAAGGTGCCTGAGTAGATATGATGGCGGTTATAAAAGATGCCCCTGCCAAGATTCACCACGTGATCATCAGCAGGTGGACACAGCCAACCCTCGCCAGCGCTATCGCAACGGTGGGGAAACCTACCCACAACGCTACACGCTCGCGGATTGTCAGCGCCTTCGACTATAGACTGTCGTCTAAACTATCCCATCTTGCACTTGCTGTCTTTCTCCCCAGATTATTATAACCGCATTAAGATGGTTCGCAGGTGCCCCTTGGACAAGTCTCACATTGACTAATGCCCACAGCTTTCGTACATCCCAGAAAGGAAAAGAAACAGAAGCTCTAGAATCTAATGGAAGTAAACCACAGAAGACCTCAATTTATAGCCACCGAACAACCGTAACCTTCGTACATCGTCTTCACCGTCTATTCTCCGATTCCACGCCCTGACCCTCTCCGGCCCGGTTTGCCGAATAGATACGACAACACGCCCATCTCAATCGCCTAACTCCAGTTCTCAAGAGGACTGCATTACGGTGCCTGTCACAGCTAATTCAGTGGGAAATGATATGTAGATGGGCCCCTAAAAGGTCCGCAGGTAGGACGGATTGAGGGAGGACGTTCGGACTTAACAATAGAGCCGTCAGTCTCGGTAATTTGTTGATTCCAATCTTACACCACGTGACGAGCATGCATGGCTCTCATTGGACTCGCTGGGCGTATCAGCGTACGACTAGCTACTACCTTAAACACGCCCTTCCAGGCCGCTTTGCGGTCAACCTGCCTGAAGCTCTCCCTTCTTTGGCCAGCCCGACACCAATTTGCCGTGTAGTCAACCTATTCGAGTTTCCAGTACTGCTTCAACTTCCCAAAAGATGCACACCCATGTATCGAAGCCTCCAATTTATCACAGACACGGCGATCTATCGTCGATTAACCAAAATGCCGCGCATCCGTATTTCGACTCTTTCGCAACTCTCCACGTCATCTAGCCCAAAGAAGCCCCACAGATATAAGAGAGAGGGCCCGATTGACCAAAAATGAGGTACCTACCAGGTCAGGAGCACGATTCGGGAGGTTGTCGTAGCACCGCAGCACCCACACAATGTACGAGGGAAATCGCTCCGAATACCCTCTTTTTTGTATGGGGTAGCCATTGCTTTCAAATAAAAGGACTATATAACGGCTGTCAAGACGCCTCCGTTGAATTCACACACACACACTACTTCCCATTTTACCTGAGTCAGCAATCTCTACAACCTTTCAACTACCCATTTTCAAACAATCAAGATGCGCTGGACTACTCTTTTCTTCGCTCTCGCCGCTGTCGCGGTCGCTACCCCTATTGAGCAGGAGGCCGGAGCCCTGACTGTATGTCTTCGAACCCAACCCCCCCAACGCCCCCAACGCCCATTCTACCCTTGACAGCCAAGCTAACCGAACCGTTTCTCGCAACTCTAGGCCCGCGCTTTAGGCTGCGACTCCCAATACTGCCCCTGCTGGACCAGCTGTGGTGGCGATGCTGGGTGCCAGAACTCATGCTATAGGGGACACTGTGCCAACACTTTCCCTGAGGGATCGTCGGTTCCCACATGCTAGATTTGTGATTCTGGGTTAGAGGTTGGGATATGCAACGTTGGATTATGGTTGCGTGGTGTTGTTTGAAGGAAGGGAAGAGGAAGTCGGGGCGTTTGAGTGTAGTCAGCCAGAGGAACGTGACATGCGCTTCTGTTGGAGAATGATCGCATCCTGAAGTCGATTTTGTGTTTCTAGATGCCTTTGTGATTCTTTGCCCACTTGGTGAAACCTGAGACCTTACCACAGGAGTGGCCTTTGAGCGTGCTCCGATTAGTGGCCTAGTCTACTTCTTCTGTAGATGGCAACTTGGCCCTTTGGCACTTGGCTTACAAGGGTCTGTTGTATGATAATCCTCTCCGGTACGAAGGTTAGTGCAAAGCAATAGGTCTGCGAGATTATCCAATCACAGATTGGGACAGCAGCATGGGTTGGTTCTTTTTTCAACGACCACGAAGGCTGTATCATTATACAATCTTGAATGTAACAACGAATACGCGAGTCGCTTACAGCCATGAAGGAAGGTTAGGAACAAGCTTACGGTTACCTGCGATGTAAACTAGTAGAGCACTTCGAAGCTGATCTGAAAAAGGCCCGTGTCTAGTATCGCTTGAATGCTGTGTAGTAGGTCGATACGTCTACTCGATCCTCGCATGAGACTTCATTTTCGATCTATTAGAGAACATACGCCATGTTTCTGTCGACAACATATTCTTGACTTTGCATGAGATTATCGACCTGATGCAAACATGCAGATTATAGACCAAGCAGCATGTTCCTAACAAATACATACTGACCGATCTCGCTGCTGACCACTCTATTGCCTAAGGGGTCGCACGTATCTCAACGAACACAGCAAGGTTTATCAACCAGCTTAAGGAAGTTTGAGATCAGTTCATATCAATGACTTTTTCAACACCCCTATAGAGAGAGAGAGAGAGAGAGAGAGAGAGCTGTTCCATTATTACAACATCGTCATCCTCATTCTCGAAGCTTTTTGAGATTTTTCATCGCCAGTGACCAAGCAGCTTGCTGGAAAACATCGGTACAAGCTCTACCGACTATGTCCTGATGTTTAGGCGCCCCAAGAACAGAGCGCAAGAAAATGATTGAAAACTCTTTCTAAGACTGAAAGCAGGTTATCCGAAGACTAAATCTCCAGAAAAACTGGTCGGAAAACCCAAAGAAATGGAGGGAATATCTGCTTTGCTGCTAACATACTAGTACAGTGGCAGCGTAGATGAACCGCAATCCAGCCAAGTCAGCCAGCGCGAAACCTACTGCTTCACTGGCAAGCCTGAGGCCATTATGACTTTCATCTGCTTTCTGCATCACACCAACGTAACGCACAAGGGAAAGCCAAGAATATTGTGTTCGCCCACTTTGTTCATAAGGAAGGAGAAGACTCTCATGAAAGGAGAGGAAAGGAGGAGAACAGACAAAGCTGGTCCAATATTTCTTCCTTTGACCGAGGACGCAGTCTTGTGAGCTTCCAGTATGCGTCATCCGCCTTAACCAAACAAGCACGCACGTCGCGATCTCACACAGAGCGCATGGAAACCGAGTCTGCCACGCTACCAGCAAGGCTGCAATGTGCTTTGACTCGAGAGGAAGAGACTGACGCCAAAGGATCCAAATAACACGATTCGTCTCACTCGATGCATGCGTCTTCTTCCGTTTCTGCTGCAGATCTCGCATGAATGCCACTGCGCCTTTAGACAAAGGAAGGACAAACGCCCTGCTCATCTGGCCTAGAAGCATGGAAGCAAGTCTTATGTCTGGGGGGCGACGAGACTCAAAAGATGGTACGATCCCTATTCCCAGCCGGGAGCCAGAGAAAAGCAAAGCAAACAAACTCCCGATCAGATCTCTCCGAGACCCTCGCGATGCTCATGCACCGCGCTCTTCGCACTCGTGTCGATACAATTGGCTTGCATATTTCCCTACTGAGGCGCTCGAATCAGGACTCGCGGTCGGAACCCCTATGCAATCCACACAGCTACAGTCCCATCGTGCAGATACATCTTGCGGGCCCCAAGTTGACTGATGGCGGTGCTTTTACTCACCCGGGTTTAGGTTGGCAAACGTAGATATCAAGGGCGTGCCATTCTTCGGCGCTTTCGCGTACAACTTCCCCTGTGACGAGGGGACGGCTGCGGCGAGATTGCGCCAGTGGACACTAATCGTCACTGATGCGATTTCGACTACGGGCTTGACCGTATCAAGTGCGGATCCATCACGAGGCTAGTCCTCTTGATGTCTTGTCTTGCTACCCAAGCATACCCAACGGATGAATGAACAGTCATGATCGCTCCGGGAGGGGTGCAGACGTCAAGTGCCGTCGATGGCAACAATCCTCCCGAGCCCTTTCGGTCCGTATGAACTTGGGTTCATCTTACAAACCCGCCCAAGGGCACTTGAGTCACGAACTCGCTATCTCTTTGAAGTGAAGCTTCCAAGCCGTCGTATGTCATCGCTTCGTTCATGATGCCTGGCTCTTAAGGAAAAGCACCGACTGTGGGCTTGCCGATAGACGCCGGACGTGGGCTAATATCCTGTTATGTGGTGCCTTTTATTAATAACAAGGCTAGTCCTACCTGCACATGCGTTGCAACGTGAGTGCATGGAAAGCATCAGACGGCGCGGTTGCCACCAGCGGAGCTCAGGGTATCCGAGGCAAGTCCGGCAATAGCGATCCAAACTTTGATAGCGTATAATCGCAGACGTTGGTGCTTGCACGGTGGTACGAACAAAAGTCAGAACATCTAGTGTACCAATATTGCTAAAGACGCCGTCTGGGCCTCGGCTTCGCTTCCTGTTCAAGGACTTCTGTTTTTGATCTTGGCGCTACTAAGGGCCGGGCTGTATACGTGCCTGTCTCCCATCGTTCGCTGATCATGATCTTCGAGAGATCAACTTGAGCGGGAAAGCTTCACCCGTTCAGGGGAACGCGTAGCCGCTTTTGACCGCCAGTGTTGGTATAATGCCCGCGCAGAAACGGCGTCTGCAACAATGTGAAATCGGTCCAGCTGATCAGGATGCCTCATTATCTGTTCAGTTTAGTACAAGATCGACGTCTGCCCGCCAGCCGCCATTAGGCTCGCATTCCACCAAAATCCTCACGTGCCTCTCGCGGAGACTAAGAAGCTTCCTACTGCAGGGCAACTCCCCCAAAACCCCTGATAGCCATCCGGGGGCCTTTACGCCACGTCGTACGAGGACTTGCTTTATAGGCGAGTTGTCAAGAAAAGCAGACATAATTTACAGATTTGTGGAGGTTAGCTTAGCTCAGTGGCACGGGCTTGGTGCTTCAAAGAGAACCAGGATGCGCTCTGGCGGTGTGGCTGTCGGGACACTTCTACCATTCGTTTGACGCGGTTCTAGTGGCTTCTTAAAAGAAATTACAGCACCATACTCTAGACAAGCCCTGGAACCAAAGCGGTGTCTGCACCCGCATGGCATTTTGGGGTGGCGATTGCCCTTCTCGATATGTACTGAGATGGGACTGTGTGATATTGATTTCGTCTCTCGCTTGGCAGATGTAGTTCTGAACTCTATCCTTCCGTCGATCTTTGGAGGGGGGAGGGGGGATGCTCGTGCGTGTACGCCGCTTTAAGATGCCACTTGTTTGGCATCTCAACGAACAGCGCGAGAATTAGCCATCGGCAGCGTAGCGTGCCGAGAGCCGTTTCGTGACAAGTTGAGTGCGGCCTTGCACCGTTTACCAATAGTGCTACTACTGCCGTTATAGTGATTGCGTCGGTTGAGTCCTTGTCTTTCTGCAAGCTCGGCCATACGACGGGGCTTCCACGTGGAAATAACGACCATCAACTTTGCTGAGTGGAGGGCGAATCCGATGTGGGGGAGGTTCCGCCGCCAGCCGAAGCGGGAGGGCCCAGAGATCTACATCTCGGTTTCGCATTCGAGAAGCCAGGCGGACAGAACATTCCATACATTGCGTGGACCCTGATATGTATGATGGGGCCTTGGAAGTGGTGCAAATTTCTGTAGAAGATCGTTGCAAGCATTAGCAGGCTGTTTTGTAGACGTGGCTGACATACTTGATAATCGTGGTGAAGACGAGATGCGTGTTGGAGGGGTAAGATCGATGTCGTCATGGACCTTGCAAGTCCAATGTTTACATGTGGCACCAGATCATCTGAGATGCGTGCCCGTGGCCTCCATGTAATGCATTTCTCATGCTAGACCCTGCCGCTATTCCAGAGATCTAGAGCAAGATCGCGAATCTTGGGATAGCCGGTACGCTAAAGCCACGCTTCAGATAGCTTGCATACGGTACTCCAACATATAACTCATTCTGGATTTGCTACGGGCCTTGTGCTACAACACGCTGTCAATGCCCATCCTTTGCTTTGCAAGTATGCTCTGCAAATAAGCTCACAAATAATACGGGAATCACACATCACGCGATTTGTCGCACGTGCATGCGTTGCGTCAGGTGGTGTATTCCTCAACTCGCCACGAATTACAATCCGGAAGGTGTTAAGCGCATGCCTTTCCTGTACAATGAGACCTGACACAAGAACAAATGAAATAACGACATTGGAATCATCGCATTGCCGTTCTCCAAAGACGACCACACCATTACTTCCATGTTGGTGGTGCTGAACAGAGTCAGGGGGTTCCGTTTTCGATCCCTCTCAACGGCGCACAATCGCCTCGAAGTTCGTGCGGTAGACCGCACGCGATTCCTCGTTGTCTGTATCACTACATAGAACGAGTTCGTTGCAGGCATGTAATTTCGCCCTGGGAGCCTCGTACAGCAGTACTGGAACGTGAAAGCCGATGTCCGTCAGCGAAGTAGGCCCCTCGTGAAACAAATGTTCCTCATGATTTCTTTGAAGACCCAACGAGCGATGAGCCACTCCGATCCTGCAAGTATCCATGTTCGCCATTATGCAGGCTTGTCGACCACACCATGAAAGGAGGTAACCATAATTCGATCAACATATTTGGACTGCATGTGGCCAAGAGCGGTTATGGGAAAGACCAATGCATTGTGGACCCTGTCTGAATTAATCATCAAGCGTTGCTTTTTGCCGCGTCGTGCCGCGCGAAAATCCTACGCCGCAGGCTCACAGTAAATTCACCAACCTGATTGGGGGTGAGACGATCATACACTCGTTGGAGTAAACGACCGAGAATAAATAAGCATCCCAAACTTGAATAGGTGCAAATTCTCGAAACACATCTCAACGGAGCCCAGGGTTTGCGTCAAGTGTCGTACGATGCAATACCTTTATTGCACCCATGTCGCTTAAGCAAGTCACCGAATCAGCCAACACGCATTAAACCTGTTTGGGCCGATGTCCGCTAAAATTGGGTATCAGATGCGTGTGAGACGAAAAGGGTGTGGCCGGCACAAGATCGAGATCGCCCCCAAGCGAGGAAATGTAACTGAAGATCCCGAGTCAAGAAGGGATACTATTACCAGGATGCTCATAACAATGCATTCTCTGCTTTTCCAACAGAATTGATTCGTCAGGCTGCATCGAGTTGCTGCAGCTGCGATGGGTTTTCGGGAAGTATGTTTTCGGTAAGGATCCGCCTCACCTGCTTGTCGGCGAGTAGCAAGACATGTGAAGGGTACATCGCGTGTCTGTAAAGGGTGCAGGGGCTCCGAATTTGTCGGTAGCAGTGTTGAGCGACCCTACCGGGAAGACGCCGGCCCTTTCCGCCGTGTACGTTGTTCACCATGCTTTTCTGTCGGTTAGACGTAATTCGAGACGTTTCCATCGAGGGCAGAGAAGCAACATGATTGAAATGGCAGCTCATCACTAGTCAAAAACCATCAGCATTGAGCCTTGCCAATGTGGACCTCGCCTGTCAGAGGTGGCAGTGTGTGTGTGTGTGTGTGGTGGGGGGGAAGGGGGGGGGGGGGGGGACCAAATTGTGCGGAGGTGAAGCACCGGTAAAAGAGCAGGCGGCTTTCCTATATTGGCAACGCTCTTCAAGGAGGAGTTGGGTTTGATTCACCGATAAACATCTACCACCATCACTTGTATCATGGTCGTAACGTGATGCGCTCCCAAACGGTTGATGGAGTGAGATTCGGTGTGCTCTCCATTCAATACCCTTGTCAACATCCGCGTGCGGGGCTATTCCCAGGTGAATGCCGATGCATGCAGAGCATGCTCGAGCTAAATTTGTCGAAACATCATATTAGCCGACTAATTCATGGGCCTTTGCACTCAAGGACAGTGAGACTGTGCTGAAGCACACAATTGGGGCTGACGAAGCGCGTGCGCGGCCGGCCAGGCACCAACACCTAACAGCGCTTTTGTCCGAACCTCCTCTGTAGGACAAGCAGGATGTCCAGGGCTTGTATGCAGCGATGAACGGGCCATTTACTTGTTCTACGAATCCCAACGACAGGCGTTTTGAAACCCTTTAAAATTCTTTGCATGATTGATGTTCAATGACAGCGGTTCAATGTCCGCGCATGAATGGGGTTGTGACTCTATGACACTGCGTTTGGAGGCGCTTGTCAGATGCCAGCTGCTTGGAAACCTGGACATGGCTGCGAATCAGACAGTGGTCAATTCGGATGCGTGCTGCATGGTGCAGAGAGTTAGCCAAGTCGAGCCACCATCGTGATCAAGGACAAGCGTAAGAAGTTGCTTGAGGGATACTTGATGATTGTGGCGTAATCGAGCCTTCTGCGCGGGTTCGACGTTGCAAGCCATCGATCCGTGCTCATCGGGCTGACCATGATACGGGCAACTGCGGCGCTGTGATGCTCGTCGCCAAGAGGAGCATTTCATGAGGCAAGGTGGCAGGATACCAAAGCTGTGAGACATGTGACGAATAGTCTGATGCATGTTGTGACCAGCTGTGAACGCATGTTGCACTCAATCCCTCGATACCCTGGTCATCTAGAACGGTGGGCAGACCGGGAAGATGGCGCCGAAGGTAGCCCTGCTCGGCTTGGGTTGATGGTTATCAGCCCATGTGAAGTGCTTGACGGAATGAGATGAGTCTGTGAGTGTGAGCGGAGCCTCGTAAGGCTTGGTTGATCAACCTCGGAGGTGTAGAGTTGGCGCAATGGGCCTGTACAGGCATATGCGTATGGTGTTCTCAGCTGGCTCCATGTGCAGCTTGAGGGTGAGAAAGTGAAAGTTTAGAGGGTGGTCAGGCCAAATCGCTGGCAGTCCCACTAATGCAGCTAAATCGTAACGGAGACTTGTCGGTAGCGCGCGCCCGAGATCCCTGGGTCGGCTACCGTTTTCTCACGCTGACTTGACAGGGCGCTGCGATACGCACTGGCGATAGCACGGACTTTTGTGTGGTAGACGCGAACGCAGTCAAAGATGGCATGGTTCCATGGTGCTGATGTTGCACCAGACACGTGCAGGCGTCAACGGGCAAGCGGTTAGGGGCTCGCAGATTGCATGGGCTGAAATCAGATTAGGCAGATATGTAGATATGATGGGGGGGCTATTCGCGACGACTGACGTAGGCGAAAGGTACCATCGTCAGGCAAGGCGCCGGAGGGATCGGCTAGTGGCAAAAAGTGGCCTGATGGATTCCATTTAGCAGGTAGCGTGCGCAGGGCGATAATGCAGCATCGGACGTTGCTGGCAGAAGGCTCATGAGTCAAAGTTTCTCGAACCCGGGCCGATGAGATCTGAGCAGGAGATGGTTCTTCGGCACACGCTGCCTCTTCTGTGAGGATGGTTCTGACGTCCGCAGCCCCGGCACACTAATCGTGCGGCGACCGATTCAGATGTGTGGGCACCCCTGTGCGGATGGGCTGACGGAGATTCCCGAGCAAGGGCGACAGAGTGCCTGACAAGACGAACGACAGCATGGTGGATAGCGAGAGCGAGCGGAACTGTGGTGTTGGAGCCCAACGGCAGGGCCGGCCGCGACACGGCGGACAGGGAGTCCGGCGGCGAGGATTCGCTGCTGTGCGAGGCGTTGCCCCGTCGCTCGGGGTGGCGCGCACCTTGTTTTGGGGGGTGACGGTGTGTGGCTGTTGCAGCCAAGGCACGGAGTGACAGATGAGCGTGGGCGGTGGGTGCTGGGTGCTGGGTGGGCATGCCGGAGGGCGCGATGCATGGGGGGACTCTCGGTTGCATCTCGATTGCATGCCACAAGCGATGATTCGCTCTATGGCGGCGGGCTTGTCCCCTCTAGGCCTGGATGCATCTCGCCTCGTGCGCGCGGGGCGTCCATTCGCGCGGATGGCGGTCGCGATGCATGTCCCTGGTCGTAACGGCTGCGGATCGAGCAGAAGAAAGTGGCAGGCAAGGCCAGGCCAGCCAGACTAGCCAGACTAGCCAGACTAGCCAGCCCGTCCCCCTCACGCCGCCGCTGGCCAACGGACGGGGGCCCGTCATGCAGCGCTGCGACAGTGCGCTCGAGGGACACGAACGAGGCTCGATAGTGCTGATCGTTGCGCCTTGGAAATCATCCTGCTGCTGCTTTTAGGGGGGGCTGCGCCATCTGATCGGGCAAGCGTCGCAAGGGCTGCTTTCGCCTGCCGTCTATCCTTGCCCGCTGCGTCGACGCTTTGGGAGCCGGCCGGGGCCCTGGAGTGTTGCATCTTGAACACTCAGCTACCGCCCTCTCCACCCGCATCCCTGCTGGGGCAAACAGATGTGCCGTATCCAGACAATCCTTGCTCTGAACTGCGCTCTCTCGTCACACTGAGAGGCTACTCGCTGCCGGCGCGGTTCATCTCCGATCGCATCTGCCTTAGCCCGCTGCGCTTGTCCTAGCATTCGTTTCCTCTCACACCATGCCTGCAAGCATAGAGGACGCGCTGAATTCCGAGTAGCTCATTGTGAGATCACGGCCTGGCCATCTGCTCCGCTCCTCCGCCCATGTCACACCTGCCCGACTCTCCTACACATCATCCAACCCCAATTCCGCCTCCCATCCCCCCCCCACACACCCACGCATAGCAAGAGGAGGACCCAGACAGCTGGCCACAAAGTGTGCTTTTCCACTCGAACACGCCCCTCCACGGCCGTCGTGCCTGCGAACACTACGTCAGCCACAACGTCGAGAACAGCAGGAGCAGCATCCACCATCACCATCCTGGCTTAACCAAGGAACCACCGCGCCTACCGACCCTGCTCACTCACAAAATCGCCTTCAAAACACAACCCCGGCCGAGGAAAACGAGAACACAGGACACCGAATCCTTCAGGCAAAAAAGTGCGTGGTTAGTGAAAAGAGAGTGGCAACTTGCAAAATCATAGTGGGAAAATCTGCCATTGCTTGGCTACGTCTGTGGAGGAAGGAACGACTTCGACCTTTGGCGCTGGTCGACGTGGTGCGGTAAGGCACCTCAACGTCGCGGGACCCACGATCCCCCGCCGTCGCCAGCACCATTGCGCAGCACTTCGCTGTCGCATACCACGGCCCAACACCAACACCCATCCCATATACGACCCGCCATGGAACCCATAGATGCCGGCAGCAGGCAAGCGTATGTTTTCCTCCTCCGCTGGCAGCGTCTTGTCCCTTGCCATGTCGCCATTCATGTGCTAATCACATCTTGCAGTGCCACCGGCCTTCCCTCCATCAACCACATGGATGCCGACAGAGTGAAGCGCGAAGAGGTCGAGTATCAGAGAAAACATTCCGCTGCTCCAATGCCTAGTCCGTTGCACCCTTACGCTGGGTCGTCGCATCTGCATAGCAATCACCAATCCTCAGTTGCCAGCACAGTACCCGGCTCGCTTGGAGGCTTGCTGTCTCCTCCCGAATCACGCAGGACGTCTGGCGATGAGAGAGAAACACAGCGAGCGACGGCCCGCCAGTCTTTGCCATCCATACACGAGGCCCTTGGGGGCTCGGAGCAGCCGCTCTCATACCCGGCTACAGTGCCTCCGCCCTCTTCGATAACATCCGCCCCTCAGCATTATCATCCCTCTTCAGCTGCTCCTTCACCGGCTGAGCAGCGGCCGCGGCAATATCCACCTGATCTCCAGCACGCTGGTCAAGGACCTTCCAACCCCTTCTCTCACCCAAGGAGTCCATATCTGGCTTCATCAGCACCACAAGCAGGTCCACCACCACCACCAGCCCCAGTTCATACGGAATCCCTACCTCGGCCACCCTTTTCGGATCCACGACCACCATATTCGACTCCTCAACACAATCCGAAGCTTCCCTCGCTTCACCCCATCAAGACGGCACAGTCCCCACCCCCGAGCGCTACTCGCCCCAACCCTCCTTACTCTTCTTATCCTCCACCTGCTTCCAATTACGAGAGCTCTGCCCCTCAATCAGCGGGACCGATGAACCACCAGCAACATTACCCGCATTACCCCCCTAGCTATCCTTCTTCGGCCCCCTCTGCAAGCACACCCAATTCAGCATATCCTTCTTCAGCCTCCACTTACTCCGCCCCTCCCCGATATGCCCCACAATCATGGCAAGACAACTCTGAGATGGCCCGCCTAGAAGAGAAGAAAATCGGACGTTCGAGCCTGGCTCCGTATGGCGAATCAGTCAAGCGACATCTGGAGAGTTTCGATATTGACGCCTCACTCAACGAGATGGCTGACGGATCTGGGCGCATCTCTGAGTTCTCAAAGATCTATCGTCAAAGGGCACATGAGAACCAGCGCATTGGCATGACCCCACAATCGATGCCAAGGTTAGAAGAGGTTGACGAAATGCTCAAGCAGGCCGAGAGGATCCAGATGTCTCTCCAACGCATGCGGGACGTTGTCTTGAACCACCATCAAGCCAGCATCGTGGAGCCCACGCAAGACCCCCGCTATCGGCCGATGAACGGCTATGATGACAGTGGAAGCAACTATGGTGATGACACCAAAGGCATGGGTGGCTTCGCTGGCGGCGACAACAAGACCAGGAAGCGAGGTGTAAGTGACGCTATACACACACACACACACATGTCTCTAACAATGATACTAATTCTGAATAGCGAGCTGCTCCACCTGGGCGATGCCACAGCTGCAACCGCGCGGAAACACCAGAGTGGCGAAGAGGCCCAGACGGCGCTAGAACCTTGTGCAATGCTTGCGGTCTACGTAAGTACGAGACGACGATGCGACCTTCTCGCATCAACTAACAAGTGCCTAGATTATGCCAAGTTGACCCGCAAGATGGGTGGCAAACAAGCCATGACCAGCTCAAATCTACGACCCAAGCCTATGGAGCACGGCTCACCGACAATGTGACCACTCGTCCATGGCGTATAGCAGCGTAGCTCGACCGCCAGCATCTACGGAACTTACCGTTACCACACTATATTTATGGTCATTTATCACCAACCGGTGTACACTACATCGACGTCCGCCCTGGGTTTGAAGACATGAGCACAGACTTCCGGTATGTCCATGCTCTTGGACCACCGGCGCAGATTTTCTTGCATTTACAGGAGAGGTTCATCTTCACGAGTCTATCTTATCAGAGATCAGAACTCCACATCATTTAATGATTTCGCGGTATCTTGCCATGGATTTCTTTCCGGCAAATTTCGGCTTTCAACCCACCATCGTCGATTGCGACCGGGATGGGGCAACGGGTCAACAATCGGAACGAGTCGTGCTCCTATCGACGCACACCGATGTTGCCCTTGTAATTACAGGTCATCCTGGTTTTTGACGGGTTATACATACTACGGTCTACTTCTTGCTTGTCTTCCAACAGCAACGGTTGCATTTTGGCACATAGACGAGAGCTTTCAGGCCCACGTGCTGGCTGATGGCTTTTTCTGTACATCACCATCTACTAGGATGGCTCGATCATGGGGCAGGAGTTTTTTTTCAGCGCGCAAACAAGCGCTTATCATCGGACGACAAGAGTGCTTTTCCCGGCATTTTTGCACAACACACACTTTACTAGAAGTGTTACGAAGCCTACGGGCCGTTTTGATTGGCGTTCGCAAAGAGATACCACGGGCTTTCAGGCCCATCCTACGTAAAAGCTTTTAAATATGCATCTGTTATTTTCTCGCGTCTTTTGTTCTTGGTGAAGCTGCCCATGATACGATGATGCTCCCAAGTGACGGAGGGTAATGGATATTGCACCACTCGTACGACGGCAGCTATTTCTCTTTACGACCACGACTGACGCAGGCTTGTCCCGATACAAACATTGTGCACTGCGACGACCAAGCGAGGCTCCCCGCATACTGTATCATCTGTCAAGTAACAGCTCATTGGGGTAGCACCTTGCTACGCGCGAAGCTGCAAAAGGCCTAGAGTAACAACGAGACGATAAGCTTGCGAGCTGGTGTCCCAAGACATGCAAGGCGAGTTGTACAACGGCGATCCTGAGGAGCGGCACGCGAAGCAGCAGCCGATCCTGGTCGTGCAGTACCGCAGTGGCGGCTCTCAGCCCAAAAGTCATGACAAGCAGGGAAAAGGTTCGCTTGCAGCAGTGGTGAGAAAGAGACGTGTCGCTTTTGCTCCTCGACCAACTATGGTGGCGCTGCAGGTGTCATGCCACCGCGGCCCGCGGCAACGGTATCAGAGGAACCCTTCCTCCACGTACAGGATCGGGATCGGTTAATTTCCTACATGACCCCTCAGGGCTTCCCTAGCAGCTAGGTAGCAGCTAGGTAGCAGCAAGAGACAAATTGTATCTCGTAGCGAGCGAGACGCATGCACGTGGGAGGACAACGGTAGGCGAGGCGCAGCTGGCGGGCAGCAGCAAGGACACGCCATCGGCAGTGCGTGCTTCCGGGCTCGCTGTCAGTATGCCCAAGCAATGTCGGGCAATGAAAGATGGATTGCGTGCACGACAGAAGTGCTTCAATGAGGTTGTTGGTGTTGCGCACGGCTTACCAACAAGGCAAGCGTCATCCATCGGCAGAGTCTGCTACCCCTCGGAAGGGGCCTAGGCTTACTGCACCATGCATTAATAATCCATACACGCTCGGGAACCGACTCTAGCCTTAGGTCATCGCCCTAGACCGGCGACCGTGTGTAGAAATTGTTCTTTCCTCCATTGTCTGTCATTCGACGATCCTTTTGATAGCGCAAGAAACCGCGGCGTCTGCAGCTGGTCGAAAACTGCAACAGCCCTACGTTCCGCCAACCCCCGCTAAAAGGCCCAATTCCTGCAGTGCACCCCGAAGACCTCCCCGCAATCACCGTTCAAGAGCCAGAAGCCACCCATTCATACGTCTGCTCGGCCCGCCCGTGCACCAGTCCGGACTAGACTATCTACCACGACGCGTTAAAGGACTTGGGAATGGGTCTGCTGTGAGATCCGTGCTATGCCTCTCGCCGTCCTCGCTAATGCCATCTCAAGTGCCCTGGGAACGCCGCTGGACTGGCCAGACGCCAAGAAGGCTGCCGATCAGGTCAGGTCATGGGGAATCGAAGTATGCTCGCATCCAGAGCCTGGAAGAGACAAGTGGTAATGTGATTGACAGCAACTGCTCGCCATATGGCGCAATGCCAAAGGCAAGGAGAGGGATGCACTACTTTGGGGAGATGAGGTGCCAACATCCGCTTGTCCCACGAAGAATCGGCAACTGATTTGCATCCAGATTGAGTACCTGGTGGTTTGCTACGACCAGGACAACCACAAAGTCCGCCTTTCACTCCGCCAAGCCGACATTCTAGCGGCGCTGGCCAACGATGAGAAGCTCCTGCAGCAAGGCGGCGGAGTGCCTGATCTCCAGACTGGGAACGCCGAGTGAGACCAAACAACCCAACTTCACTTCTCCGTATTGACCAGTGCAGTGCAAAGGACAATCCTGCCCCAGTCTTCCATCCTGAATTCGGCAGGTTCATGCTGGAAGCCACTCCTGGAAAGCCATGGGGCATTGGCTTCAAAGACCTGCTTGACGTTGAGCCAAACATGAAGTGGAGGTAGGCAAGCTCACTTGACCTTCGATTAGCCGCGCGCTCACGTTTCCCACAGGCGAACCATAGCCAAGGATCACATGGCACAGACTGAATTCCCGATCACGCTGACCACATTCCCTCGTCTTGGATCGGCCGATTGCATCGTACCATCGTATCCTGTTTCAGGACCAAAGCTGCGCTCCCAGTTTGTTCCAGATGAGATTGCCAACCCCCATATCCGCTTTCCTACCCTGGCGGCGAACATTCGCTGGCGAAGAGGCAGAAAGGTAGAGGTCAATGTGCCTGTATTCCGAGACGAGAAGACGACATGGCCCTGGAAAGACCCTACCGTCAACTACGACATGCACAACTGGCCCGAGGATGATGATGTTCGCAATGGTGCCGCGAAAGAGAACCACATCCATATGGATGCCATGGCTTTCGGCATGGGAAGTTGCTGCCTGCAAATCACCTTTCAAGCAAAGAACATTGGAGAAGGAAGGAAGATGTATGATCAACTGAGCCCGATTGCACCCATTCTGCTGGCATTGACGGCGGCAACACCAATCTACAAAGGCTTCCTTGCAAACACGGATGTGCGCTGGAATCAGATCAGCAGAGCAGTGGATGATCGCACGCCCGAGGAACTGGGTGAGAAGGGAAGTCAACCAATTCAAATAAATGTGGTGCGTCACTAACTTCAAGCAGCCGCTTAAGAACGATAGATGGCGACTTCCGAAATCTCGCTATGCGTCCAACTCGACTTACATCTCTCAAGACCCACGCTTACGGCCAGAGTACCTTGACCCAGACCTCATTATTGATGCTAATATCAAGAAGCGTCTAGTCGAAGGCGGCATGGACGACCTTCTTGCAACCCACTTTGCTCACCTCTTCATCCGCGATCCCATCGTCGTCTTCGCAGAAGATCTTGAAGAGCTAGATCTTACCAAAGCTGACCACTTTGAGAACTTGCAATCGACCAACTGGCAGCACATGCGCTTCAAGCCCCCGCCAGCTGGCTCAGACATGGGCTGGCGTGTCGAGTTCCGGCCCATGGAGATTCAGATTACAGATTTCGAGAATGCGGCCTTCTCCATTTTCATCGTACTCCTCACTCGGGCGATACTGTCTTTCAATCTGAACTTTTACATTCCCATCACACTAGTTTCAGAAAATATGGAGACGGCACACATCCGCGACGCCGTATCGACGCAGAAGTTCTGGTTCCGAAAAGACCCTTTCTCGACACACAAGCCTAGCAACGGAACGGGCACTTCGACCCCCACCGAAAACGGCAGCCGAACCGCCACGCCTACAGGGCCCGTTGAAGACGAGTACGAGCAGATGACTATCAACGAAGTCATTAATGGCCAGCAAACCTTATATGGCAATGCTGGGTTCCCTGGTCTCATTCCATTGGTAGAATCGTACCTCAACAGTATGAACGTCGATGTCGAGACGCGTTGTGATCTCGCCACCTACCTCGATTTGATCCGCAAGCGCGCCAATGGGACCTACTGGACGGCAGCCAAGTGGATCAGAAATTTCGTACAGTCGCACCCAGAGTACAAGAAAGACAGTGTGGTGAGCGATGAGATTACTTATGATCTCGTCAAGGCCGCTGAGCAGATTACCAAAGAGGAGGGCAGGGATGGACTGGGAAAAGAGATGTTGGGCAAAAGACGTTAGACATAGGAGGCTGCAGGAGTTGGCGTATCCCGCACTTAGACGACTCTTGTGCGTATGCTTGTTCCGTCCATATATCGGCACTACTAGACTCTGGCTTCTGTATTGATCTCTCGCCAAAGATATCACCCTAGTACTTTCTTCATAATCTCTCTCTTGTAGTCGCCAAGGACGTCTATAACTAATTTATAAAATGTGACAAAAGGAGAGTGACTTTTTAAAAGGTATCCTTTTAAAAGCGCTATTTCTCTAGAAGAAGAAGAAGAGCTAGACCAATAATTTTTGTTATTTTAGAGAGCTAAGAACTGGCTCTTCAAGATAGCTTACTAGGATTCTTACTATAGCAGGCTTAGGCTTTGCCTAGGCCTAGGCCTAGGGCATAAAAACAGCGTAGAAAAGGCCTAAGCTCGTTCTAGGCATAGTCTATGCTCGCTATGTAAAATCTTGCAAAGTGTAATAGTCTTAGACTTTAATAAGCCCAGAGTATAACAAACAAGGTAACGTAAAGCACCACCGAGACGGCCACACCACCGAGCCGGCCACTTTTTCTTGGCACCGCGAACACCACGTACAAACAGCGATGCAATCACAACGTATAATAATTTTAGATTAATAAGAGGGTAGAATTAAACTTGCCCTTTAGGCCTATACCTTACGTCAATTTCAAACCCTGCGACGCGCTGCTACTGCCTTTGGCGTATGATATTAGCGGCTCTCTGACCGACTCCGCGAAATCTAATTTCGACGCAAAGCACCACTAAATAGCTAAAAGCTCTCTGCGATAGAAGAGCAAACGATCGTACGATATATCCTTGAGCTTAATTCGCGAGGGTTTGCCCCCTAGCTGCAAGAGGTAGCAGATATCGCAGATAAACTACTGGCCGTACGCGGTGGGATACCCGTTGGCAAGAACTAGGCAGAGCGCTTTGTTTAGCGTATGGAGGAGCTTAAGATAGCCTTTAACTAAGCAAAGGATCGCTAAAGGATACTCTAAGAGGACCTAGAGGTTATTAGCGCCTAGTTTAAGCTCGTACGAGAGACAAAAGCCAAGTATAGGGTCCTTAATAATAATATCTATAACTTTAATAAGATAGGCTTCTAGATAGGCATTATTAGCTTAATAAAAGTAGTTATAGGTTTAGAACGTCGTACGAGACTAAACCTTATCTAGCTAGGCGATAGAGAGTAGGTTATAGTAATCTAGAGTATCTGCGCTACAGGCTATACTATCCCACCCTTTATTATCTATAAAGGGCGTGTTTATATCTCTACCTAGTACGAGAAGAGGAATATTCTGTACGACTAGAAGCTCTCCGTATTAGAGAATAGGTAGACGAATAATTAGCTTAGCCTTAAGTAGTTAAAGCACTTTAATTAGTATATAAAGTCGCGTTAGAAGGGGTTGTATAGGCTGCTTATCTTAGACGGCTATAAGAGCTACCTTAACTAGGATTTTAAGGACTTCTACCTCGTACGAAAGATTCTAACCTTCTATATACCCGCTCACTTATCGCACGTACTTTAGCTACTCAACGTGGTGTGTTTCTTGCTATTAAAACTAAAGTACTCCTAACGCGTATAAGGCTTGGTATCGCGACGCGTCTTCTATATTAATAAAGAAGGCTTCCTTCTAGCCTTTAAAAACGCGTTTTTTAACGCATTTACGTATAAGAGCTATAAGAAGGCCTTTAAGGCAGCAAGGCTAGTCCTTATTAACGCGTAGAGGGTTCTTGATTGCCTTAAAGTCTGTCTTTGTACGCCACTACTTGTAGCCCTACTAGAATCGCCCTAGCAGTCTTAAACACCAAGTAATACACACGAATTTAGCTTATAAGTAAGACTTATGAGCGATGCTATTATACGATCGCTAGAAGAAGCTAGAGGAGGCTTCTTAAAGCTTATTAAAGGAGCTAAGGAGATACTATACTAAAACGCTATATAAGCTGCTCGCATCTATAAGCTTAAAGAGTAATTAGCAGCGATAACTAAGCGTAAAACTTAGAAGAGAAAGCAAGTTCAGCACGGCGGCACGATAGAGTACGGTGCAGCAGCATTGTCTGTAGCTGAAAGTGCAGCTATAGATAGTATAGTGTCAAAAAGAGCACGTAGTAGTGGTGGTCAAGAAAGAGCCCAACCAGCTCAACGGCGCTGTGGCAACTGTGGCAAGACTGGGCATAACGCCCGTACGTGCAAAAACGATGCAGAAGAAGATTCTGAATCTATTGTAAGTGTGTCGTACGTAGAATCTGTAGATAATGTTGAGTAATTAACTATTTCGTATGTGGTGTTCGCGATGCCAAGAAAAAGTGGCCGGCTTGGTGGTGTGGCCGTCTCGGTGGTGCTTTACGTTATAGTAAAGGTCTAGACTTATTCTAAGTATAGTTTATGTCAGGACGCAGCCCTACACCACTACGTCACGCAGCCAAAAAGGTACGTATGATCAGTGAATTACTGATCATGGTGCAAGATAGTATATGTCGTCATCTAGCGCGCCCGTCTAGCAATATAAGTTTTTTTTTAAAGTCATAAATGTAATCACTATTAACTTATACGAAGTATGTATTAATGCGGTCTCTTAGCTTGTGGGGAAGGCATAGAATCGCTAGTAGTTTTACTACGTTGCTAGCTGTAACGGGCTGAACGCCCTTGAGTAGAGCTTCTTAATAGTGTGCTGGTGTATCGGGTGGCGAGCGATGCTAGTTCTTACTGGGGTGCAAATCATGTGCGCAGCGGATTGTGCTGGATATACCAAGGACAATCTTCTGTGAGAGCTTCGAGGGAACACACTTTTGGATGATGAGGACATTCATTAAGCAATGGTCGAAGTCCACGATCAAGCACACAAGACAGGAATCTCAACTCAATACGATATCATTCTCTCTTTCTTACTTTACGACCCGCCCACCGCTCGACGAGGCCACAAGGTCTCGTCTTCCACGCTCGCTATAGTAGACGCGCAGCCCTAAGGGGAAAGAGCACTTTTATGCTATGACTTTCTTATATAGAAATGAAGCTTCTATCTTGTGTCATTTAATTGCTTTTAGTACTATTTAGATTAGATCTATAGTTATAGAGTCATTAGTAGTGCTATTAAGATTAAAACGTTAGTAGGATGGGCATGTCACAAGGCGTTCGGCCATACTTCTCTCTTCCTGGTCCGCACTAAGGCAGGTGAGCTATCGTAGGCGCAGTACCGTGGAGTTGTCTGGCGATTGAGTGGGGTAGTAGGTATTCGGGGTAAATGACAAATCAATTCTATAAACGATAAAATGACTAGCTTGCAATCTAGGTAAGAGATGAAACCGTGAGAGTTGACTACAACGCGAGAAACAAATGAAACCTTTCTATCCTTATACGCTCGTTGCTTTAGTCCTAGGATCATGCCTTCGCCCTGGAGTCACTGAATCCTCCTTGTTCATGTGAGGCCATGTCCTCATATGTTGGGGTTGGCATCACTGATGCCATGGTCTTGGCGTGATACCAATCACGTGATCCTCGCGACCCGTGCTGATCATCATTCGTCGGCTCGTGCGACTGTTGGTTGCCAACATCGCATACTTCGTCAAGGAGAGGTCTTTGCTTGTATCCGTAACAGGGCATTGTGTGTCCGTGCACTGTAAGCGAGGCGATGACGTAGCGTACCTTGGTAACGAACGAACAACATAAGGCGTATAACTACATGTCTATAATCAAGACTTGCCAATTGACCGTCCGAAACATGAAGACTGTAGTACTTCATACAAGCAACTGATTTCTTTACATACCATTTTTAAATTGTTATACCATGTTGTCCGCAAAGACAATTTCACTTCGAGCTCTATCCCGTGCACCATGCCAGATCACATGTCCAACAGCGCGGAGACTGTATGCTACAGAGCATGATCAGCGTACGAAGGAAACGCTAAAGTTGTCATCGAGATTGACGTGGTGAGTAGTTGAGTTCCCACTGCGGAAGATGCATACCGTATTAACATCCCTTAGGCTCACCACAACCGCCGCCATCGGCGCCGCAGCCCTTTACTACACCTCTTCCTCCTCCACCTCTCCAGCTTCCCCAGCTTCTCCCACTTCTTCAGCTCCTCCAGCCTCTTCAGCCTCCCCGGATCCTCCCAAGGCCACCCAACCAGGGCATCGCCATAAATCCGCCTACGCCTCCGATGTCCCTAAGCCCGTTGAAGGCCGCCATGGCGATAGCGTCAACAAGCACAGCATCGCGGCCCACAAGAATGAGAACAGAGTACGCGAAGGAAAGTTTTCGGGCAAAGAGTTTGATAATCATGTGCAGACGCATTCGCCGGGGAAGCCTGGAGGGGATTTCGAGAAGCCGTAGGATGGGTTCTGAGGGGGCGAGGTAGGTGAAAAATGGCTTGAGCTGAGAGTGAATGGAGTACCGGGGAGTTGTAAGATCATTTGATCCGCTTGTGTTCTCATTTGGTCCTGATATTAATTTCGTTTATTCTTTTTATCAAGAACAAAAGCCATCAGTGGTACATGCCTCTTCATCATCATAACGTCTTTTGATAAAGCAACGTGCTATCCAAGTCCCTGAAATAGAGTACTACAACCAGCAGCAGAGCGATCAAGGGAAATCACTACCAACACCCGCCTATAGCCATATAGGGAAAAGGCAACACTACACATCAACCATCTAGGCCTGCATGGAATCGCGATCCAACAGCCCCCTTGCCCATCTATCTACCTCGCCTTAGCCAGCGCGAGGTAGTCGTTTTGTAGTAGTGGTAAGCCACGCACTTACTAGCGTTGGTTCATCTATAATCTTGCATGTTGTTTTTAGGACCTACATGTAAGAGAAACGATCAGTAGATATACTCGTTCAACAAATGACAAGAGGCAGTAGCTCTGCCATAAAGATCTAGTAAGGATAACTTCTATAAAGATTAGCGTTCTGTTTCGAGCTAGGGGGGTGGTTCACTTGATCATACAAAGACTCACTCCTGTTTCATCAAACTGGTAGAAACAGTAATGATAACTGAGGGGAGACATCTTCTCAAAGATTGTTACTCATATGTATTGCTTCCGGCCGGTGGTGATGGTAGCGTGTGTATTCGAAGCCCAACGCCAGGAACAACAGTAAGGGAAAAGCGGCAAGGATCGCAGAATCAGAAAAAAGCTGCAATCTCATGTGTCCAGTAGTATATCTTCCTGATCCAGCAGCCTATCTCAATCCGTGCCCTAGCTCACTCAGACTCGAGCTGAACACACCACCTCGGATCCATCACGTCAAATAACCGACCCAACCGACGACACACATGAACCAAGACGCTGCCATAAAAGTTTGGCTGTCGATAGGCGGTGACTTTCGCCTGGGAATTGGTCTTCTTGCAATGCGTCACCAGTGTGACTTGCTGATACCGTTCGGCGAAGAAGTAATGTGTTCGAGTACCAGGTTTGACACGATGGTTTGGTGCCATGCCGCCGCCATCGCCTATATGATAGGCCGTGCGCTTGTCATAAATCTCCAGTAAGACTTCTGGTGGGAGAAGATGAAGCGCGGAGAACTCGGCAGTGAAGATCTCGCATGCTTCAGCGAGCTTGAGGTGTTTTTGAAAATCGGGTGTCTAATCGTGAATATGCTGCGGCATCGGCCCCATGTTTTGGCAAAGCTCAAAAGGCTGCTGTGAAGTCGCAAAACAGGGAGAAAGTCTCTGGCGTATCCGCGATAGCCTCATGGATAAGGCGGGATTTGTGGAACAATTTGAGATCGGTGTCACACGTTGGCTGGTACCTCTCTTCACACGCTTGGTATATCTAGGATTGTGAGTAGCGCTAGGATCGTGTTGTATAGAACTGGAGAGTAGACGAGGCTTGATCTTCATGAAATACATTGCTGGGTTTATTCCTTCGACAACAGATTTTGTAAATCCCTGTTGAGTGTGAAAAGTACTTCGCGAAAGCGTTCTCTACTAAAGATTCGCTGTGTGAGCAGTGGACAGTCGCGCAATTAGGGCGCAATGGAGGGTTGATTGGTGTGAATATGACCTGGCAGGGCTAATTACAGCAGCCATTTAATCATAGTCGGCAGAATATATACAATGGTAAAGATTTCGGTACTCTTTTCGGACACCTGTCAGCGACATTGGCCTCATCTCCCTCTATTGGCATCCTATGAGCTGTGAGCTGCTAGGCGGTAACCCATCAGAAGTGACCAGCAAGCCAAGCCAAGAGTAATAGTGAAAAAGTAGTGTAAACTCATGTTGTTGAAAAAGTGGTCATCGCGGCATCAAAGAAGTCGTTCGGTAGAACCCCCGTCTAGCGTAAGCGCAGGTGGCCCATGCACTAAAAGTTCATCATCGCAATCATCGTCACAAGCGACAAGCTCGAGCGAGGCCCAACAACGACCACCACCACCGCCGTCAACTCCGCCCCTGCATCCATCTACCACCCTCTCTCACCCACACCTCTCAAGCACACATCTTGGAATACCGCCAAAATGGTTCAGCTCACAGAAGTCACTGACGAGGAGTTTGTGCGCGAGCAGGAAGGACCCATTGACGAGGACGACTGGGACACGGACTCTGGTACGGGCGACAACACCCCCCACCACCAATAACAGCATCAACACCATTCAAAACGGAACAAATATCTGACATGTAAATTTCTCGCAGAATCCGACACATCCTCGATCCACTCAGTCCAGCCCGACGAGACCTTTTTCGAGCGCCTGTCTGCGCTGCAAGACATGATCCCCGCCAGCACACGCCGCTCCGTCTCGTCAAAAGCAAACACAATCTCGTCGTGGTTCAAGAGCGGCCTCAGCATGGGCGGCAAGACGCTGTGGGTTGTCAGCACCAGTGCGCTGCTACTCGGCGTGCCGTGGGCGCTGGCGTACAGCGAGGAGCAGATGATTGTTGAGCAGGAGCGCGCTGAGCTGCAGGCCCAGAGGGCGCAGAATGAGGTATGTCTTCTGAACTATGGAAAACTTGAACGACTTTTTTTTTTGCTAACGTGATTGGAATAGTTTATGGCTCCTGGTGCGCCGACTCCGGGCCAGCCGCAGGGCGCAAAGCCGGCTTTGTAACTGTAGAAGAAGAGGAAGAAAACGACTGAGACTCCTCATCTGGCGCATTCTGCCGACCCTTGGGGAACTCCGTTCGGACACACAAAAAGCGCCGGATTCTTTGCTCTTACCTGGCTGGGCTTTGTTACGATAGTGGGATTTGGTGCATGGACGGGAACCATCATGTGCATATAGCGGAACCGGCGAATTTCTTCAAAGCCGTAACGATCTGTATTATATTTCTCGACTCCACGATAATGTATTGCGTCACACGTTGAAACTGGCTTTTTTTTTGATAAAAAAAAACTACACGCTCAAGTGACTGGGTAGAGTTCTCGTTATGATGGTCGATATGAAGTCGTTTGTAACTTTTTTATTTTTGGATTGCCCCACGGCCACCACTATATTTACAAATACATTGTCTCGGCCCGCGAACTTGAGTCTGGCGCACAATCATAACCCGCCCGTCGTCCGGTCTACCAAACGTTCGTAGCCCATTTCAATGCGAAGATTGCGCCGTTTTTACATTCATGATATGCTGTAGCAAAAAGGTCACTCCATCAGCGCGTATGCAGTGTCGTAATCACCCCGCAAATGGTGGGGTAGATTATTGTCCAGACTGCGCTCGCTCCAAGAAAGGTGGTAATACAGCAAAGAGAAGAGTCATGGTATTATAGTCGATACATGGGTGTGTGTGGAGAGGCGTTTAGAAGGGGATTGAGCCGGCGGACATGGCGGCACCCTGTGTTTCTTGCTGCTCCATGACAGCCTCGTCGGCGGCTTCTATCGCGACGGCCAGACCAAGCTTGGCAGCGTTCTGTGTGTTGTCAGTATTGATGGCTATACTCTTAGTCTTGCCATGACGTACCTGCTTGTGGTCGATCTCGCCAGAGAAGGTTACGCGGATTGGTGGCGCAATCATCTTCTCCAACAGACACGATACCTTGCCCTGGTTGTCGACTTGCGCCCTGAACGACGACTGGCGGAAGTCGTACTTGGCACCGATTGTGACGTTGCCCTCCTTCTGTGGGCCAGCCATTGGTCCTCCGGGCCCGATACCAGCGAATGCCAGGTTGCAGTTAATGCCCGTCTCGACCTTGTCTGTGAGCCTGCGCCAGTATGAAGCCTCGAGGACACCGCGGTCGGGGATGATTTGACCGCACGCCATCCAGTCGATAGCCCTGTAGCGCGCCGCGTACGAAACGTTCAACTCGGGTGGGTAGGCCATGGCGGGGCGTGTCCAGAACGCGTCAATGCCGAGCGACAGCTTAGGAGTGACAGCTTGGAGGTAGCTGGCCATGAGCATACCAGTGATGCCGCCGTCGAGTATGGAAGGGTTGACGGCCTTGAGCGAGGCAGAGAAGTCGGCGCCAGTGTAGTCGTTCTCGAGCGAGACCATGTTGCCTTGCGACGTCAGTTGGACAGCGGCCTTGGAGACGAATGCTGACGTCCAGCGCCAGTTGAAGCGGCCGGAGAAGGCAAGCTCGTTGTCTACATTTCCTTGCATGAACACCTGAAAAGGTCAGCATGATAAAAAGAGCAAACCCGCACAATGACGCACTCTTGGTGATCCGTAAAGAACCATGTATGAGTAGGGGGGCATGACTTGCGAGCCCATTGACAGCGAATGCGCAACCTGGAATAGCGGGGCAGCACTGAAGGCCTTGGTGAGCTCAGCGCGCAGGCCGGAAAAGCTCGAGTTGTTCAGGAAGACATCGCGCTGGACTTCCCTCGCAATGTTCTCGACTGTGCCGGGGTTGCTGAGGCCCAATGCCTCTCTCCGCTCCTGGAAGGCATCGTATACGTTGAGGAACTGTGCGAAGGGGCCAGTGTTGGCTGCGCGAGGCCGCGAGAGAATGTCAGCGACAGCCTGTTCCTGCGCCGGGTTGAACTGCAGCGGGGTAGCCATGACGAAAGTGTGCGTGGACGTCCAACGAGAAGCTCCCTAGGGATGTGGGAGGGCCGACGAGGGGTGGGATGCAAATGGCAGCGTGTGGTTGGGGTCGCTGTGATGCGTCGCGTTCGCTGGGCAGTGATGATATCGTGAACATTTTCTCAAGTTACTGGATGACATAATAGACGCTAACCCACGCGGCGCCCGATTCCGTTATCTGCATAGGCCATCGAATATGACGCCAGCCGGATTTACTCGTGGGCCTGTTCGACGACCAAGACCCCTCAAAAGCACTGCCTGGCCCGTTTCGAACCCTCTCGCAACGTGGTTCTGGCGAATTCGCTGCATCTGACTGTCGCGCCTTGCCGCACCTTGTTCGCTGACGTCTCTCGGCAAACCTGTGGACGTACCGGAACCGTGACCCTCTTGAACCACCCAAACCTTACCTCCGCTTGCTTAACAAGCGGCCTTTTTCCTTCTGTCTAGACTCCGCATCTTCTCTTTGAGTCGATTCTTTTCCCCAGACAATTTACCGTGTTTGCAACCATGGATACCTTACTGTGAGTGCCATGACCCCACTTCGCGCATCCGTGCTTGAGCAGCAACGCTGCACATAGCATTCAAAGAGCAATCACTCACAATGGCCAGCACCGCTGAGATATACGCAAACTCGCCCCGCTTCCGGCGGCGGTCGAGCACTTATGTCGATGCAATCCACGATCTCCCCACCAAGGAAGAAATGGCCCCCGCCCAACTCTATAGTACAGAATCCGGCCGGCTTTTCCATTCTGGTCGAATAGTCATCGCTACCTGTGGATTGCCAGCCCGCGGAAAGACACACACCTCTGTAGCTTTAGCGCGCTACCTGCGGTGGCTCGGTGTCAAGACGCACGTGTTTCATCTTGGCGACTATCGCCGCGCCACTCTAGGTCCGGACAATGATGTGCCGGACGACTACTTCTTCCTAAACGCAGCACCACAATCTGTTTTGCTCCGAAACAAGATTCTGAAGAAATGCCGCGAAGACATCTACCACTTTCTAGAGCACGACAAGGGCCAGGTGGCCATCTACGACGCCGTCAACGCCATCAGTCAAGGTCGTCGGTCTTTAGCCAAGGAGTTTGCGAAGAATGGCATCCAAACAGTCTTCATCGAATCACACTGCACCGATGAACGCATCATCCAAGAAAACGTTCGTCGTGTCAAGATTTCCTCGCCTGATTACAAAGGCTGGAAGGACGAGGATGCAGTTCAAGACTACCTAGCACGCATCAATGCACGGATACCGCATTTTGAAACCATGGAGGAGAGTGATCTGCACTGGATCAAGATGATCAATGCTGGCGAGCGTGTCGTGGTCAACAACTGTGCATTCGGATATCTCTCTCAGCGAATCGTTTTCTACCTACTCAATCTCCATATCAAATCACGGCAAACGTACTTTGCACGTGCAGGAACCACAAGAGAAGAAGATTCATACAAGGCTGACGCGAACCTTTCGCCAGAAGGCCACGACTATGCCAAGAAGATGAGCGAGGTACTATTGAAGTACCGAGAGGAAGAGAAGCAAAAGTTGATCGAGTCGGGAGCAACGGATGCATCGTTGAAGCCCTTAACAATCTGGACATCCACACGTCGAAGGACTGTTCAAACGTCAGAGGTCTTAGCTTCCATGGGCTACCGGGTAAGGCAACGCTCGCAAATGAGCCAGATGAATCCCGGTGTTTGCGAAAAGATGTCCGAAGCCAAGATTCGCGAAGAATTCCCAGAAGAAGTAACAAAACACGAGGCGGATCCATACCACCACCGATACCCCCGCGCAGAGTCATACCACGATCTTGCTGTGCGCATGGAGCCCATAATCCTTGAGCTTGAGCGCGAGGAAAACGATCTCCTAATCATCGCTCACGAGTCGGTCCTTCGTGTGCTTTATGGATACCTGATGGCATGTAATGCAGCCGACATTCCCAAGCTCGAATTTCCCCGTGACGAAATCATCGAGGTAAGCCTCCCATCATCCCCATCTTCATCCAGCATCCTAACATCTTCCAGATCATCCCCTCCTCCTACAACAACGTAGCCAAGCGCATCAAGATCCCCCACCTCCCCGAGTCAATCGTCCCCGGTAGTCCCGAAGACATCAAAATCCCCGTTCCACCCAGCGGCGCCGTAAGTCCGCTCTCCGGGATGGGTACCCCTCAAGTCAGCGGCTCTGGCACCGCAACACCATCCCAACAACAACATGGTGTCCAGCCGTTGAATCTCAAGTCGCATATTAATCCGTCCTCGTGATCTTCTCTAGGCCCGCTACTGCTGCCGCTATGGGTCGACGTTTGATAACGAGAGGGCGAGCCAGCAGACGGATTTCGATCCTATTTGACAAGGCGGGTTGTAGGGACAGGGGCACGTCCTTGTTTGTTGTTGCTACTGGTGACGATGACGATCAGATCCTTTCTGCACGGATAGATGAGTTGGTGCTTGGTTAGGCGGGATGTTGGGCAACCGTAGTATAGTTGTTCTTTGGTAGACTTAGACCTGCATGCCTTTAGCCTTCTCTCGCTGTAACGCATTTTTACTCATCGACACTCTTATGGGAACCCAAACATTTTGTGCGCATTACAAAGCAAAGCGAGTTATTGGAAGTATTGTGAAGTCGAATCATGCACAAGTCGCCATTGCACTGATTGATATCCGTCTCGGACTTGGAGATGGTTCCTCACCCCCTCGTTTTCACCGTCTAAACGACATCTTTTCCCCTTAGACTCCAGTTCTCTTATACCATACAAGCAAGCTCAATCTCAAGCCCGAGCCTAAAAGAAGCGAGCGAGCACTACATTACAACGCCAAACAGCATCCCCCTTCCCATATCCCCATTCTCGATGAATATCCACTCCAAGCCCCCTCCCAACAACGAGAACCGCCCCCTTTCTCTCCATCGCACATCTTACACCCCATCCCAACCCCTCCACTCATCACCCAACCCCAGTCCATAAAACCTCAACCCATATCGTCTCCCATCCTGCTGCCCCGGCGTCAACGGCCGCCCATCAGACGGCAGATTGGGTAATTCGAGGTCGAAGATGCGCGGTAGAATGGAAAGCAGCATGTCGACTTCGGCGTCTGCGGCGCTGATGTCGGTTGCGTTGGGGTATGTGTGGTTGGCGAAGATTTCGAGGGGAGGGGTGGTGGTGGTTGTGGGGAAAGAAAAGGATGGAAGGAATGAGGAAGGGGGGGAGGAGAGACGGGAGACGGGTGGAGAGGTTTGGTTTAGGAAGGAGAGGATTGTTGGGAGGGATGATACTGGGGGATGAGGTGGTGGATGGTCTTGCGCATACGACTGATTTGGGGCTGTGGTGTTGCCGGCGAGCGTGCTGTGCCGGAGTGGAGAATTTCGTTCAGGGTTTCGCTGCTGATGTTGGGTGTAGAGTTCGGCGGGCGTGGGCCATGATATGACGTCCTCGACGTGAAGAGCCCGTGGTGCAGGTGCATCCAATCCGCGAGGCTGCTGGAATCTAGTCGCTGGCTCTGGCGCATACGATGAACGACGGCGTACAGAAGGTTGGGGCGGTGGCATTTGAAACGCATCATCGGGATAGATGTCAGCGGCCGAGGGCTCAGGACCTTGATCGGTACGCTTGGTACGGGTGGAAGCTCTTGAGCGGTATTGTCTCCTGTCAGACGGACGACGGACGTGGCCACCTTTGTGCTGCTGTTGCGGAAGAGCATTCACAGATTGAAAATCGCTGAATCTTGGGGAATGAGTGAATGCTTCATGATCTTCGTATTCCAATTGCGGCTCCATGGCAGCTGGAGAAACAACGTTTCGCTCCTCAACACGTATCATGCGGGGACGCTCTTCGGCGAAACCTGGAGGCGGCTGAACCACTCTTGTAGTCTGGTTTCCCATACTGTCTCGCTCGGCTAGCGTATCATGTCTATAGGCATGCAGAATTTGAGGCAACATGGTGGTGTCTCCCGTGGAAACGCTCTTCCCGCTGAGATAGTGGGCTAAGGCGTTAGCAGTCAACGGCTTACCCAACGCCCGCCCTATGAGCTTACCATAGAGACTGTCTTCGGAATGGTCCGCATGGTCACGAGAGGCTTGGCTGTTTTCTGGCGACTCTTCAATCTTGTTCCTTCTCTTCATACCCGGCAGTCCGAGGTTCGCGCTTAGTTCGTCGACTTCCGGGGCGCTGAAATTGGGCTCACGTTGAGCGGGGAAAAGACCAGGCGGCGCATAGGGCACCGAGCTGTTGATGGGATTCAAGTGGAAAGCGGTGTTGTGCGCTACGCTTGGTCGGTCTTGGTTTAAAGCGATGCGATGTTCTGCAAAGTCAGCATTCTGTATGTTGATGGTGTTGTGCTCAGATTTACTTCGTAGCATCTCCTGCAGCTCTTCCAGTGGCATGTGCTTTTGATCTGGCAGAGTGCCAGGTAAGCGAGAGCTTCTCATCTCCTCTGGGCTGTGATAGATTGAATGCATATCCCTGGCAGTCCGGAAGGGCGACTCTTCTGTGTTCATGTCAGCCGATAGCTCAGTGAAGCTGGTACTAAAGACTCACGATTATTTACGTCCTGCAAGCTTTGCCTATGCTGTGAGCTGGTTTGCAGAGCCGATCCTCCAGTTCCAATGCCGGCTCCAACTTTGGCTGCGGTCGGGCTGAATGTAGCTGCTTCAGGGTTGAACGAGGCAGAGCGTCGCGTTTGCTCAGGTTGTGTCTGCTCCATGGCGGCAATGTTATCGCAGTAGATTAGTTGCCAAAGAAAAGTTATCAAAAGAGATATACGGGCTGCGCGATCAAATTCGGTACTTGTGTGCGGTTTAGGTCAGTGAATGCGGCAGTCACCGTCGCTGTCAATCATCCTTCGCCTTCGTTTACCAGATTCGCAAATTAACCTCTGGTCTTCGCTGCGGCGTAGCGAGATTAGAACTACCAGCTTCTAGAAGGGGCAATTTAGTTAAGAGTTTGATTGTCTGCTCAGTTCATCGGTGAGACGGCGGTCATAGTGTGCCAGGACTCTGAAGTCAAGCATAATACCCATACTGCGAGAATTACTGGCGCTCCCAAGTGAAGGTGAATCTGAGGTCGGAGATACTGCAGTCTAGACATGGCTAGCGTTTATTTTCATAGTGAAGGCGGCGATCCTGGAGCTCGGAACGAGCCGCGCAAGGTTGTCGTCAGGGTGGCGAAATGTATTCGTGTCTACCCAAGTCACCCGCGATGTCTCCCAACTGCGGCTCCCGCGGTCTTCTGTAGTCTTCGCAACCCCCACGAAGCCAGTCAGCGCTCTGGGGGCTGTGGGTATTCAAGAGCTAAAGTGCGCACGGACAAGCGTCCATGACTGCTCGCGTGTGACTTTGTGTAGTAACAGGCCAATGAGAAAGAAGGGCGATGATGCGCTTACGCGCCTCATTGAATAGGCCTGGACGTACAACTCACAGTTAAAAGCCTCGCACTACGCACCACGTTTGCCCCGGTCTCCATTCATATCGTGTTGTCGGATGTTTGGCGGTTTTCTGCTCACTGCACATTTTTCGAGTTCCTCGCCTGACTGTGGTTCACCACATCACGCGACCCTTGACTTGTATTCCACCAGCAATAATGCACCTAAGCTCCTTCGCCAACATCAACCAACAGATTCATCAGCCAGACCCTAGTTTTCACCATGCCCATGCTGCTCACCCCAGAAATGTCGCCGAATTCACTAGGCGACAAACTGTCCTTTACTCACTCGCTGTGCGGCCACCCACAACGGACCGCTAGTAGATGTGGCCATAACGTCCATCCCTCGAGTTCGGAACATATACCCTGGTGTCCTCGATGCGCCCTCTCTATGGCCAGAGCAAAGTCAGAATTCGCACTGAAAAAGCTGGTAGCCCAGGGCGGTTTGAAGCCCGCAGAGTACATGCGCGACCGGCGGTGGAACCGCGCAAGGAAAGAGTACCTGATTGCAAAGCAGCGATTCGAGAAAACGAGGAGGGACGACCAGTTGCGCTGGGAACGTGAACAGGAGTGGGACGACGCGCACCAACGATGCGCCTCCCAGCGCCCCCAGGCAGCAGCAGTCTTACCCCAAGAGCCCTCGCTGTGCACGGTCTGTGACTCCATGTCTGCGCCGTACCCCACAAATGTGCCTGAGGCGCAGGCCGCCGAATACGTGGCTTGGTGGGAACAGGCAGGCGCTCCTACTACCTCGCACGTTACCATGCGCAAGACGCCACCAAAACCGCGCGCCCAGAAGCGCAAACATGCAAAGCGCGTAGAAGGCAACACAGAGCTGCGCGAAATAGTCCAACAAGTGCGGAAAGCGGTGAAAAAGCAAGACGTCCTCCGAAAAGCTTGGGACGCCCGACATAAAACAGAAGCTGCGGTGCGGCGCAAACACAACCTAGGGCCTGACTTTGAGATTGCAGCTGCATTTTGGGATTGGCCGATATCAGGTTTCTACAGTCGCCAAAACCATCAGCATATCAAAGAGCGAGATCGCATTGCGGAGCGGCGCGCGCGCGGAAACAAAGCACGACCCAGGCCGCCCCGCAGCGCGCTGTCGTACTCGGAGACTTCGGAGGAACTTCAGGTCGAGCCAAATTTCGTCGAAACGCTGAAGCAAAGAGAAGAAGGCGAGGAACTAGAGCGGCAGGCGAGAAAAGTAGCAGGGCAGGTTGGCTATCTTTACTTTGTCGGTGGTGGCGTTAATGCTTTGGAGCTTTGGAGCGAAGACGTCGAGCGAAGCGATAAGGATCTGGTTGTCAGGATGGCGGTTCCTAACTCCGAGACGTCAGGCCTAAATTCAGAAACGTCGGATAGCGAAGATACGGAGGATGCAGATGAAGAGGATCATGGGGAACAACGATGGGATGCGATGGACGTTGATGAGGCTCAGGATAACGACAAGGATTTCTATCCATCCCGGTAATACCGTTGATTTATCCATTGGTGGATTATGTAGACCACTCGATAAGACTTAAGCGAATGGTCATTGAACCATCCACGGTCTTATCACCATGGTCTTCTCTCCCCGCATTCTTTCGTGTCTCAGATGGCTGTCAGGGATGCATAGGCAGCATGGGGTCTACATGATGTGACATCGTTCGTGGGGTAACTGTAGTGGTGGTCCAGCCAAACTTCCAGTTCTTGTGAAGTGCAGTGGAGTAAATACGCTGATGACATCGGATCAGGAGATGAGTGGTGGTGCATAAAGTGTTGAAGAAGCCGGTACATTAGCTTCGGGTGGCGGCATCCTCCCGTTGCGCTAACTGCTCCCGGTTCACACGAATGGCGACTAAGGACACCCAGGTAGCAGCGATAAGACCATACCATAAAAACTCAACATGTTAAAACGTCTTCTGTGATTGAAAGTTCCATTGTTGTCGATGCAGCGATGCAGCTTGACTAGTTACATTGCCCTCCTGTCATGGCCGTGACCAGGTAACTCATGCATCAAGCCGATACCAGGAACTCTTGTAAAGACAGCTTCATCCGAACCCTTCATCTCCTGAGAATGCTCCACCATCTCGAGCTCAGCCCTTTCCCTATTCTTTACCCCCCACCAGGAAAAGCTTAACTTATACTAAAGCTGGACCGAGCATAATCCACAGTGACACATGTCTCCTGCAGGAAAGTGCGGCCGAGCATGTACTGTGATGATTCCTTAACTCGCTTCAAGGGGAAGTAGTAGGCAGATTCATCGACGAGCGGGAAAGTAAGTATGAGATCGAAGGCCGAGTATGCGAGTGTGTAATTGATGGGTTCCTCTCCGCTGATTAACGTGAATCCCACTTCGTAGTTGAGCCCGCATCGAGGCCAAGGCTGTCGACGTGAAATCTCTCCAACCGGGTAACAACCACGTATTGTTCCGCTGTATCAATACCCCCCGTGCTTACATCCCGTGAGTATCGGGAGCAAGGGTGCTGCTTATCGAACAGCTCTTTCACAGCCTTGATACCACCACAGGGTAAGCGGGCCAAGCCAAGAAGCATGGCCTGGCTGTCCTGTACCGGCTAATCAAGCGTTGGGAAGAAGATTGGTTGTAGTACCGAGTTGATAGAGCGAGCGAATGCTATTGGCATGCGGGTGAGGTTTGGAGGGGAACAATGCTCAGCTTCACGCAGTGGAACGGCAAATAGGTCTAGGTCGCAATGTATGCAAGGCGTAACCGTGTAACTTTACATGCATGGTGAATGTCCGAAACGAACGTGGCGCATGTCGACATTGCGATTAGCTAAATCCGTCTTTCAATATCAATCGTATTCATCATCAAGGGGTATAAAATACCACAACTCACAACTCCCTCTTCTTTCTCGCCTCATCCTCCCACTCGGCCGCCTCCCCACCCCTCTTCAAATCCACAAACTCGCCCTCTTCTTCCAAAGCATCTACATCTCCCTTCTTCTTCGCCTCTTCCAACTCCTCTTCTTCCTTCTCGTCGGCCTCCCTTTGCATCTGCTCGTCCACCTCCTGACGTTCCACAATCTCCGCTTCCTCGCCGACTTCTGCCGTCAATGGGCCTTCGCTCTCTTCATACCAGTCCGTAGACTCGGTCCAATCGATAATCTTCTCCTTGGCAGTCTCGCTTAGGGTGTAGTAACCGGGGTTGTTGCGGGGCTCGAACATGGACGTGTGAGCCCATGTTTCCGCCGTGGATTTGTCGTTTACAGCGGGCATGAAGAAGTCCTTCAGAGCGCCCTTTGGCAAGTTGCAAAAAGTGCGGTCTTTGCCAGCAACTTTGCCAGTCCAGCCATGTTCCTTATTTTCGGTGTTTACGGCGTGGCCCAAGGTGGTGTACATATTGCAGAAGCCGAGATCTTGTGATGTGGTAAGCTTTGCAATCTTCTCTAGCCGCTTGCGCATTTCCTCGGGGCGGGCTAGTACACCGACGAACTCGAGATGCGATGTTGCCCATGTCACGCCCTGACTGATCTGGTCTTTCTTCATGTATGCTGCTGCACCGCCTGCTGCAATAGCGCCAGCAGCCCCCGCGAACATTGCTACTTTGCCGTAGCGTTGCCATAACGGTGCTGCTGCGGCATCCGCGCTTGCAGATGACGACGGTGCAGGCAGCATCTTGCTCGTGTCGACCGCACTGGCTGCAGTGTCCTTGGATCCCCATCCAAAAGCGCCAGCCAGGCTGTTGTAGGCCGAATACGCGGAGCTCGCAGTGTTCCAATGCTTCTCCGCACCATGCGCTACTACACCGGGCGCGATGCCCAAATATGGCGTGTCAAAGGCGAGGATGCCCTGTATGTACGGGAACATGAGGGTCGAGTGCTCAGACAGTGATGCCTCACCCGTTTGCGAATTCGACTGCGAATGTATCGGTTGCTCAGCGAGGATGGAGAGGAGCGTCTCAGCCGCGACGATGCCACCCATGGAATGGCCTACGAGGATGGTGCGGACAGAGGGATCGACGGTAGGCGAAGGCGTCGAATTGGCGACCTCGAGGTCGATGACTTTATTCTGAAGCCATTCCTTGAACCTCCCAACGCACTCATGCAAGTCGCCTCGCGTCTCAAACCGCGGGTACGTGATGGTAAGGACGGTGACTTTGGGCAGCGCATGCTGGAGCAGCGCCTTCACGTGGCTCGGAAACGTACGAAACGTCTCATCTCCGCCCTATATCGAACATCAGTATGCCCATTAAGCCTCAATTCCACGCCCATGCTGCCGTCGCATTGCCCACCGCTCAAGCTGAGACAATCGCCGAGAAGACCACGCAGCCATGACGTATCCGCCGTGCTCCGCCGCTTCCCGCTCCAACAGGCAGACTGCAAAACGCACCTTGAAGCCGTGGATAAAACACAGCAATAACGTCTTCCTCATCTTCCTCGACTGTGCTCCTGCATGGTGGGGCCAGGGTTAGCGGAAAGACGGCTGACGACAAGTGTGCAGCCAGCCAGCGAGCGAGCGAGCGAAGCGGGAGAGGGCCATTACGTCTGGGGTGCAGCTGCACACCCACCTTCGCTTACCTTGCAGGGGGGGGGGGGGGGGGGGATGGCCGGAATGTTCGATTGCCGTCGAGTAGGACCGCGATGCATGAACCAAGTCGCGAGATGTGTAGATGCAAATGTATATGTGAAGTTGGTATCGAGTGTAGAAAATTGTCAGGTGAAGGAGTCATGTGTTGATGTGCCATTTGGTGCATCATCTGGTATCAGGTCGCTAACTGTGGCGCTGACCCTACTTTCTTCCCCCGTCTATGCTATTGCTATACACAGCCTTTTTCTCTTCTTTTCTCGTCACCTCACTCTGTCATCGCTGTGATCAAATCCACCAATGCGGGTATATAGAACGAAACAAACATTCCAAACGCCGTGTCGTGAGCCATATAGCCAAAGCTAGGACATAAAAAAAAACATATCGCAGTGTGACTACGCGCATGCGACGAAGAACAATGTTGTCGCGAGAAGAGCTGCTGCAGCACTGCTGAAGGTTTCTTTCTGCGATGAGCCGTTCGCGACGATGTCGAATGGCGATCCACCGCCAGAGTCTCCATTCGATAGCTGAGCATTCGGTGCCTCAGTCGGGTCCGCTGGTGCTGAAGTTGGTGGTATGACTATCGTCATGGTCGCAAGTGTTCCAGTCGCATTGGGATCCAGGGTCAAGCCACCTGTCGCTGACTCTGAGCTCGACGATTGCGTTGAAGTCGATGATGGCTCGTCATCTTCCGTACCTGTTGCAGAACTTGACGAGGTCGATGTCGCTTCAGTCGCCGAATTGGTGGAAGTCGTCAATACTGCCTCTGTGCTTGTAGCCGTGCTCGACTCCTTCGTACTCGTCTTTCCACCGTCCGAGCTGATCGTCGTGACAGTGATGCCTGGGCACAGACTTTGAATACCGAGCCCATTCTGGAATACGCCGATGATGCTCAGCTCGCCTGCATCAACATTCTTGCACTTGTCCTTGACGCTATCTGCAATTTCAGAAAGACCCCGCACACAGGCCGCAGTACATGTTGCGCCCGCTTTGAAGTCGTCTGGTACACACCCAGAGATAGATGTAGTATATATGGCGTCGCAGGATGAGGGGAGGTTGTCGATTCGCGGGATGAAGGACGCAAGAGAGACTATGGTGGCGGTTGAGGTAGATGCCAGGGCAAATGCCAGTACGGTGGCGCGTAATGGTGCAGGTAGCATTGTGACGTGTAGGGTGGGTATGTGAGGGATAGACTTTGCAGACCCGTAGGTCTCGCGTGGGTGGGAAGGAACGTATACAAGTGGTACCTGAATGCCAAGGTCCAGGCGCCGTTCACGAAGCGTGGATCTCCCGGTGGAAGAACGTGTTCCGGGGGTTCTGAGACGACTACCGTTTGAATATGGGAGATGACGTTTTTGAGACGGCGGGGCCTGTTTGCCGTGTGTGAAGTTTCGAAATGTGCTGCCAGCCGACTGCAACGAGGATTCTTGCTGTGATGTTCCGTTGACTGTGCGTTGCCGTGGACAACCGCTTTTCAATGCTCTTGCTGTCAAGCTTCCCCGAAAGATGCTAATGGCAGAATTTCTTCGTATGGCGAGCTGATTTCGAGAGGATGCAGCGATAATCTCGATGCGAAACGACCAACGATATTCCCCCCTCTTCGAAAAAGACAACTGTAAAGAACGTGAATGATGAAATCCAAATTCAAACGACCAAAAAAAACGGCTTTAGCTACTCAGCGCCAGACCAGCAAAAGAACGACTTCTTGGGAACGAACGAACGAACGAGTAAATAGAAACGAGGGACGCGCAGCGTTCACGAGGACAAAAAAAAAACAGAAGACAAGAGATAGGGAGGAAACAAGAAAAACCAAAAACCAAGGAGAAAGCGGTGATCTTCGTGATATGGAGTCGTCACTCAACAACTGGATTCAATCCGGTCCGGCAAAGGCACAACTGGGACCAACACCCTTAAGGCAGATCTGTCGACCGTCCTATCCGCATCCCAAGGGCCCCTGCCCCTACATTTGCCTCATCGCTAGCTCACACCTTACCTGACTCCCCACCATGCCCGTCCTGTACAGCCTGCACAGCAATTGGCGGATAACACCGAGAGCAGCAGTCCCTACAACAACCCGCGAAGCGTGCAAAGGCTCCGCATACACGCAGCGTCAGTGTCGCAAGTGGGCGACACTCTGGTATTCTGAAACGCCGGGGTTGAGGCTGGACGTAGCGGGCGCTACCTTGTATGGATTGAGCCAGGGGCGCCTGGTCTACCCATTGGCTGCGAGACGAAGCTGCGCAGGCGTTACACGTCGCGAGCGCGCTTCAGATGCAGGTACCCGGTGGTGCGCAGGACAGGACAGAGACGTTGGTGAGAGGGGGGTTTCGTAGCGGAGCGCGCGTCGACTTTGATTCAGGCTTCTCGGCGGCTGCTGAGGTGGTGGGCGGGCGCGAACCATGGCCGCGTGCGACGGTTATGGCGGCTGCAGCGCATACATGGCTGAGGTTGCTTGTTCGTGGCTTACACCGCACACGGCGCGGAAGGAAGGAAGTGCATACAAGCTGTAGATGGACATGCTTGGCTTTTCCTTGGGACGTACTTGTGATGCCGTTTAACGTGGAAATAGACTCCAACTGCGCTTATGCCTTGATGTCGCCGCTTATGCGAGACCTGTGACCTGGACTCTACCCGCACACTTCGATCATCCCAGAACATTTACCTTGCTCCAGACACATCATGGCATAAAGACCAAATGTTTCAATTTGTTTCTTTAAGTGCTTCAATTATAGTTCCCTGATTATCTGCTTTCGGCCCCGCAACTCTACAGGACTTTCCCAGCTCGATCCTGGATGCACAGCTTCCACTTTACTCCATCACGATAACGCTCCTAAACCGCACTTTTCCGCTTTCCATGTGCTTGACGGCATCTTCCACCTTGTCGAATGGGAACTTCTCAATCATGCACTTGACACCTTGCTTCTCAGCAAAATCAATGGCTTCCTCGCTGTCCAGTGCATGTCCTGACGGCCACCCGTGAACGGAACGGCCTCCCATGATCAAGCCCACGGTGCTGATTGGCACATCACCCACGGGCGCAAGAAGAAGGAGCTTGCCCAGAGGTCCAAGGCCATTGACCAAGGGTCCCATGATCTCCGGGTTCGGTGCTGTAACGACGATGAGGGACGCGCCACCCATCTTCTGGAGACCTTCGGCTGCCGACTCTTTTGATGTGTCGATGTAGTCTGTCGCTCCTAGCTCAAAGGCAAAATCCTTCTTGTCGGAAGATGAGGATAGTGCAACGGTGCGGTATCCCATCTTTCGAGCGTATTGTAGAGCAAGGTGACCCAGTCCACCCAGACCCTGGATAGCCACCGTGTCTCCCTGCTGGATGTTCATTTTTCGTATGCCGTTGAAGACGGTCACACCGGCGCAGAGAAGGGGAGCGTACTCAGCGGGGTTCGCGTCGGCAGGAATTCGCACTGCAGCCTCGCTGCGAAGCGTGCAGTATTCAGAGTCTATGTATCACTCACGTCAGTTTTCCATTCCGGTGCGGGTAACTCGAATCTGAAAGAGCAGAGGAAGCACTCACATCCGCCATCCTTACTAACGCCATTGATTTGCTCATTCTCGCAGATCTGGAACAACCCCCGATTGCAAGCCTTGCAAAGACCGTCGTGTCCGCCATGCCAGCCTCCACCAACACGGTCGCCGACCTTCCACTTCTTCTCGCCCTCGCCGACTGCAACTACGGTCCCGATGACCTCATGTCCAGGGATGCGGGGAAACGCTTGATCGCCGAAATGGCCTTTTTGGAGAAAGCTGTCCGAGTGGCAGATACCACAAGCGAGCACCTTTATCAAAACCTCGCCCGTCTTGGGTACTGAGACGGGGACTTCTTTGATCGTCCACGGTGCGCCGGCTTTCTCGATGACGACGGCGCGGCACGAGGAGGGGATATCGGACGGAGACATTGTGTTATTTTGTCTGCACTACTTCTAATGCGGATAAGCAAGGTGGGAGACAATGATTTGGCAAAATTTCAATGAACCACAGGGTGGCTGATATACACAGACAGGAAGCAAGGTTATCTCAGCGTTACAGTTGTGATGTCAATGAGCTGAAGTAGGTAGGTAGGTAGGCACCTAGTCAAGAAGCGAACCAGTCGCTCTTTTTATCCTACCAACATGACCCTTCTATACATCATCGTTATCACCGGTCTGTTCGCTAAGACTGCAGGCCACCGGCGACTAATCCGTAATATCCGATGCACTAAGGTGGGAAGACGAAGACTTATCTCCATGCTACGTCTCGAACTGGTACAACCCCGCTAACTCCGCGGCTGAGGTGGGGTCATTGGTCGGCGCTACGCCGAATGGTCGACTGCACCTATCCGAGAAACCCAAATGATCACCAAACCCACCGCTTAGAGCATGCTGATTACGGTATACACCCAAATATTACTCATAGACGGAGCCCGCGCATCATCATCATCATCATCGGAGCTACGCCTTGGAGGGTTTGCTGTTACACCGACAGGCTTCGTAACTCATGTTACGCACGTAGTCGATGGCTTGAGGCGGAGTTTGCGGGGCATGAAAAGCTTCAGAAGCTTCGGTAGCTTCGGTATCGGTTGCTTGACGGTGACAATAGAGCTTGGCTTCAAAAGGTCTTGGGTGCAAGAGCATGTTCTGGGTATCATTGTGGTGCTCGTCGCTATGAATCCAACATGTTGATGGTGTAAAAAGCTTCTTCATCAACAGCGTTACCAGGCGTCGAAGTTGCCGAAACCACCTGTCTTGGCTTTTTTCTTAACAGGCGCTACATCTTCCTCTTCGTCAATGTATCCGATAATCTCGTCGTCGCCTTGGTTTTGTATGTCTTGTTTTGCAGCCTGGAGGTATTTTCCTACACCGAGACCTTCTCCGCTGCTGCTATCTACGGTGCCGTCTGCGCGTATGCGCTTACCGGTCCATGTGGTCTTGTCGTCGGCCGTGCCGCCTTGTTTCTTGATTTCCTCGGCTTCTAGGTCCTTGGTCTCTTTGTCCTTGCGCTCCTTTTGCCATTCCTCAAAAGGGTCTACGAAGACGACTATGTCCAGGATCTCAATGTCATCTATGGGCTTGTCTTTCTCGCCAACTTCGGCAGTCTCCATAGATCGCAGTGTAGTATCTAGCCCTCCTACTACACGCGCAAAGATGGTGTGCTTCCGGTCCAGATGTGGGACTGGGCGGTATGTGATGAAGAACTGGCTTGTGTTTGTGTTCTTGCCCTTATTCGCCATGCTCAGTATGCCCCTCGTGCTATGCCTTTCTGGACCGTCGAACTCATCTTCAAACGGCTTGCCCCATATACTCTGACCACCCCTTCCTGTACCTGTGGGATCGCCTCCTTGAATCATGAAGCCCTTGATGTTTCGGTGGAAGATGGTGTGGCTGTAGTATCCTTTCTGCGCCAGCTTGACAAAATTCCATACTGCGCGCGGTGCAAATTCGGGCAGGAGCTCGACGTTCAGGTCACCGAGAGATGTGGATATGCGCGCGTAGCCTTTCTGCTTCACGCGCTTCGGCTTGAGCATGTAGTCTTCGTCGGAGAGGAGGGCGCGTTCGCCCGAGGTGTGCGGTGTGACGCCGGTGGAGGTGAAGGATGCTGCAGCTTTGCCGGAAGTGTAGACTGCAGAGTTGTAGGCTGGCTTCTTGGGCGCTGCGCTCGTCGCGACTGCGGATCCATTACTGGGGAGGTTGGCGAGAGCCTTCGAGGTCGGCCCGCCCTGCTCCTTGGCCTTCCTGTTTTCGCGCGCCTTCGCAACAGCTTCTTTCGCCTTGAGGATCTTGGCTGCGTTGCCCAAAGCGTCCTTGTTCACGCCGCTGTCACTCCCTGCCATGACCGTGTCTCCATCCTTGACGTGCTTGTATGAGCTAAAGTCCCTCGACTCAATGCTCTGCGGGTCTTGCAGCGTGATGATGTCCTTGCGCGTGAACTCGTCGTCGCTGACCAGATCCCGCCAGTTCTTTGCTTTGATGTTCAACCTCTCTACCGTATCCCACGCAAACACATTGCCGCTCTTCTTCAGCGCAACGATATGTGTGTTGTCTGTGAAGACTTTGTATGTGACGGGATCAACGTATTCGCCATCCTCATTCTTGGTGAAGTTCAGGGTAATGAGGTCGGCGCGCTTCAACGGCGTTCCATCGACGGGGTTCGTGTCGGGGTGTTTGGACAACCAGGTGAGAATATGCGTGAGGTCGAACACGGTCCCCGATGCAGTGCATACGGGGTCTGTGAAGGGCTGCAGCGAGACGGCGCAGTAGTTGAATGGAAGGCGCTTGAAGGTTGAAGCGAGGCCAGCCGCGGAGGCTCGGTTTGCGTTGTTTGCGCCGCGCGCGTTGCCGAAGGCGTCGGACGATGACCACTCCGAGTGTGTGATGTAGAGCTTGTCGGTTCCCTTGCCCATATTGAAGGTAATGGATCGCCAAGTGCGAAGTTGGAGTCTTGTTGGCCGAGGCGCAAAATGGTAGAAACGTCCAAAGAGGCGACGCGCCGCCAACTTTTGGCCCATCCTTCATCGTTAGCGCGACTCCACTTGCCGGGCATATGATGGTACTGAAGAGGCTCTCAATACTCTTCAGCATACCCTACGGTTCTATTAACCAAACTAGGAGTGCCTTGAATGTAGAAAACGTTACGAAATGCCACGCCAGCACGTCCTGTCTCAATATATATATATACTTGTATATAACCTCGACTCGTGTCCGTTGTCAAGGCTTCACTGTCGACTACCATCTTCAATATTGTAAATTCATCATCACCCAACACTGCACTACCACCGCTTCTTATAAAACTACACCATCCGCACTTTACACGTTTTACCATTCATCAATATATACACACCCCTCGTCCTATCGATAATAGTCACTACCTCCACCTCCAACCCCCCCCCCCCCCCCCCCCCCCCAAATCGTAACAATGGCTCGCGGACGCAACCAAACCCACAACACACCCAACCCATTCGAAAAATACCGCCCCAATCACGCTGACGACTACATCATGGGCCTCGAGCGCAGACCTGATGGTATAGACGAGTACTTCTCCTGCCACGTGGACCGACCCGCCGCCGGCGATAATAGACCGATACCTACGTTCGAAGAAGCAGGCCGACAAGAGTTCCAGCAAGGCGCAAGGGAAGTGCATAACGCAGGGTTATTCCGTGGGTCAGTACAAAACCCTTCTACCCTATTAATGCTCAACATGAAGACGGTATTGTTGAGTATGGATTGGAAGTTGACAACATACCAGTCTCCACCAAGGCTACAATCGCAGAGGTCAATACGGTGTTCTACAAGGCGATTGCAACGCCTATTTTGATGGTTATGGTGAGCTTGGTTGGCGTGGATACTGTGGCGGGGATCAGGTGGGTGCATGTAATGGGGATCTTGATCATCATGAAGATTTTGGGGAGTGGGAGCATGAGACGCACCGACACGACTTTGGCGGTTATGGAGATTTGGACGGCGATGAGGACGTTTATTATGGGTTTGAGGATTATGGGCCGTTTGCCATGTTCTCTGGGCGTGGAGGATACGGCGGGTATGGCAGCTTCGGGGATTGTGGTGGATATGGCAGCTTCGGGGATTGTGGTGGATATGGATACTATTAAGGGGGTGCTTGAGGACTTGGATCGTAGTTTCGGTTCTTTGACTTCGCAGTTTCTCATTGCGATCAGTTCATATCTTCGTGCAGATAAATTTCTTAAATCGTACATTACTCCACGCTACATATTTGATCTTCATCGTTGTTCTTTTACAGCTTCTTTTCGTCCCACTGTCGCGTTGAATGACCACTTTGGCAGTGAAGTCTTCCAGTGAAGAGTTGCCACACCCGTATGTACTGACGTTGATTATGGAAGAGAACCAGGAACAGACACTAGACTCTTCTTGACATCATCACATAGATGATATTAACAAAGGAGGGGCATGGAGCAACTCAACATAGCCGCCAGCAGTGCCTGTCATCACCTCTTCTCCCCACGTTGCGCATAAAACATGGTCGCAGTCAACCCCTAACCTGTCACCATTCCTCCACCAAACATTCCGCCTCCCATTCTCCCGCCAAAAAATGCCACGCAACTTTCAAAACATAATAAATGGCGCCTACCACGCCACCCACTGCGGCCCCTCGTCCTCATCCTCCCCCTTGACACACCACTGAGAAAACTCTCACGGTGCAGGGACAGCGCAATACTGGCTTCCAGACCAAGCATCGCCCACCGGCGAAATCCCGCGGAATCCTTACCCGGAGCACCGTGAAGAGCGTATACGCGGCCACCAGTCAGGCGCCCATGTGCCGGGCCTCTGGCGCGGACGTGCACACGGACTGCGCTGTGGCTGGCACGAAGGGTATCAGCAGGGTGCTTGGGACGGGTCCGTGGTTTCATAGAGGGGGGGATACGGAGATGGGTACGATAATCATCATGATGGGCTTGATGATGATGTGTATGATGAGTGTTACGGACATGGAGCATGTCGTAGATATGGTGGGATTGATGGTGATGGCTGTGGATGTTATTGGGGTTACTATTAGTTTGTCGTGACTGCTTTCTTGCCATTCGAGAAATTCTATGCAGGAAAAATGAGGGTATGGTACAGAGCGACACCTTTGTGAGACACAGGACAAATACTTGCAAAGCTAAATTAACAACGCTTAATGGCGACAGTGTTGGGGAGCAGATGTGTAAGTAGTGGATGATCGTGTAACCAGGGCGCAGCCGTGTTGGTTGACGAGTTTAGACACCTACGCCACAATATGGCGTACTCCTTTCAGAGACGAATAAGCGTCCCACGCCACTTGTCTTGAGAGAGGGCCCTATGCTGAAAAAGACATCGTCAGCATCTTTGCGGACGCACTTGTCTAGATTCAAGGCTACCTTCAACGTATTGGGATCTCTCTGTTGCACAGGGTTCCTGCAATGGAGCAAAGCCTATTCGAATTTCGCTATAGTATGGGAGACGGTGGTCATAGATAGCTCGAAACGCCACTGGCCAGTTATAGGGGCGAAGAACAGGAGTAAAACAAAGGCATCACAAGAGCCTGAGAGTATACCGGATTCTCAAAGGCGATTGAAGCGGTGACGAGCAAGACTCAACTAGAGGTGTCTGAAGAATGGCGTTGAGCTGTTGGTCATTGAATTTGATTGCTTTCCCGTTCCGCGGTGGTCGTAATTCGCGTTCACCCATGGTCATATCGCACCCTTACACGTCCGAAGATCCCAGGTACCGTAGATCAGACAGACGGGCGCTATATTAAGGAAACTAACATAAGCTTCCCGGCGGCCCGCTGACTGTTCAACCGAACAGGAGGTGCTGGAGGGTGTGCGCCGTTGGTTCCGCGGGCTCAATGTCGTCGGCCGAACGCAGAGTTACCGGTGCTCGTTGAGGTTGACCTCTAGCTCTTGCGACTGCGACAAAAACAATAAAAAAGCTCCTGCTCGACCTCAACAGGGTCAGTACTTTCTTTTTGATAACCGAGATTGAAGGCGTTGGAAGATCTTCAGTCAATCGAGCGGAATGTCAATTACCGTCGATCATGCAATTTCGAAATTCCATGTTGAATTATCTTGAAAGAATTCCGCCAGGCTGAGCGAATGAGCCCTGAGTGCATAGCTATGTATGACCCATGTCGTGCCACTACACAAAACGCAGTCCCCGAGGTCGTAGCACGTGGCTTAGCAGCGAGCAGCATCGCAGGTATGCACTCAGTATGACCCGTCGGAGGATGGGATGCCTCAAGGCATCCATTTATTTTTATCGTATGGCTAGCGCTCGGGTTATGCGTTAGAAGCAAGCATGTGACTATGTTTCTTCTTCCAGGCCCCAGACGCAGCGTCGTTTGTTAATTTGCTTGCACCACGATGATTATCGCGCCGTTATTGCGGATGGGCATGGCGTCGGGCAAAGTTGCCAGCAATGTAATAGCAGACCTTGTGACTCTCGGCCAGAGATAAGGGTGCGTATGCAAAGGTAGTGCTGGTGATTTGGGTTGATAGCGAGTGTGGTTACGACGAGAAGAGTTCAGAAAGCAGGGGGGAGGCCCATGTCAAAGAAGGCGCTAGCGTGCACGTTCTCATCAGGCGAGAAGGGTCCACGGGTCCTCGCAGCTTTCAATCCACGACAGTCATTTTCTGACCACGTTGTAATTGTACAAACGCATGTTCCAGTCAGAAGCAAATGACCCTATGATGAGTATCCAGCCTCTAGTTGATGAATCCGGTTTCTTCTCAGTCATGGCGAGTATGTCATCGCAGACCCTTTGCTTACTTTTTTCACGTGGCTTCATTGATTCTTGACAAAAACACCCGACGCAGGTGATGGCCACAAGACGAACCCCCTTCAAACCCCCTTTACCGAGACTGTAGATCTCTATTCCTCGGAGGAAGCACCACATGATGATCTACACTGCCCACAACAAGCCACAAATGTCCCTGTGTCGGCCTTTCGATCTGCCACACTCACGGGCTCGTAAGCTGTCGGTGTCAAATGAAACGCCCGGCTCGGATACCGTGCGTCAATGGCAATGATGTGGCTGCAAGCAGTGTCTTCTCTGCCTGCTTTAAAGCCTGTGAGATGCCTATGGTTTGTGTTCATCAAGTCGTAAGCTTCATCATTTTAATATGTTTTCTTCCACAGTCACTCGTTCATCTGCTTTACTCAACTGCTTAATTCTAGGCACATATGCCGCGCCATTCGTTCATACCACCGAAACAACACTCTTTCCTCGTCAGGATGATCTACTCCCTCCGAATGACAGAGCTGGGAGATGGGATAGTCCCGAGTACAAATGGATATTCGAGTATCCTTTATATATACCTCCAGTGAAGGAGGCGAAATAGTGAGACATCTAGCGACTCCATCATGTATCGGAATTGACAACAAGTAGCACTTACAAGAACGAGGTCACGGGCGCGGTCATCGACTATTACGAAGTCGAGGTCAAGCCCGCCAAGAAACAGATATACCCTGATCTTCCAGCTACGGACCTGTACACATACGATGGGCAGGAGCCGGGTCCAACATTCAAGATGCGCAAAGGCCGAGGCAAGGCTCAAACTCATGCTTTTAGAACCAAACTAACAAACATTTCCAGAGGCCGTTGTACGGTTCACCAATAACAGTCCAACAAACTCTTCGGTCCACGTCCATGGACAGTACAATCGCGCTCCCTTCGATGGTTGGGCAGCTGACTATTCGCAGCCGGGTCAATACAAAGATTACTACTACCCAAATGCGCAAAACGCACGAACAATCTGGTACCATGTTAGTCACCTCAGCGCATCTACTTGTTAGACCTCGTACTGATCCTTGATAGGACCATAGCGAGTTCCAGACCGGCAAAAATGTTTACATGGGTCTTCACGCCTTCTATCTCATCTCAGACGAAGAGGAGCAAAGGCTCGGTTTGCCTGATGGTGTTCACGACGTCCCGTTGGTCCTGACCTCGAGGCAATACGCCGAAGATGGATCGCTCGTATACGACACAAACAACAACACTGGACTGTGGGGCGATGTGATTGAAGTGTAAGAAGACACATAGCATCCTACAAACTCATACTAATCGATGCACAGGAATGGACAACCTTGGCCGTACTTCAGGGTCGAGCCTCGCAAGTACCGGTTCCGTATGCTCGATGGCGCTGTCAGTCGTTGTATGTTCAACTACAGAATCTAAAGTCGCTATGATTGTGCTAATTAGTGGTTAGCTTTCGTGATTTCCTTACAACAAGACGGAATCAACAAGACAATTGACTTCGACGTCATCGGTTCTGATGGTGGTATGTTCTTCCAGCTCATTCTCAAAACTTCACTAACCATTCCCCCCCAGGCCTTTTCAACCACCCGGTGCGAACGAGCGAGTTCGCAATTGCCGAAGGCGAGCGTTACGAAATTGTCGTCGATTTCTCCAACTACAACGGCAAGAACATCACCATGTTCAACGATCGCGGAATGGCAGGCAATCTCGATTACGCCGCCACAGACCGCATTATGCGATTTGTCGTTCTGGACCCTCTCATTGACCTTGACGACGACAGACCGTTGCCAAAAGATCTCAACAACATCCCTCCCCCACCAGAAGCCGAAATCACCAAGAACTTCACTTTCTCCCGCATCAAGGGCGAATGGGTCATCAACGGAGTGGGCTGGGCAGACATCGAGAACCGCATCTTGACACGACCTATCCTGGGCCAAGACGAGATCTGGGAACTGAGACACGGCGGCGGAAACGCTTCGCACCCGGTCCACATTCATCTGGTCGACTTCCAGATCCTCTCTCGTACCGGTGGTAGGAATACAGTTATGCCATATGAGGCAGCTGGCATGAAGGATGTCGTTTGGATTGCGCCCGGCGAAGTTGTTAGGGTCGTCGCGAGATATGCCCCTTGGAAGGGTGTGTACATGTTCCATTGCCACAATCTCGTTCACGAGGACCATGAGTAAGTCACCAACATCGATACTACTGCGAGAAATCTTATACTAACTACATATAGCATGCTTGTCGCTTTCAACGTCACGCAGCTCGAGAAGTGGGGTTACGACAACACCACCATGTTCATTGACCCGATGGAGCCCCAGTTCCGCCCCAAGGACATCAAGAACGCCGATTACACCGAGAGCGCTATTCGCAAGAAGTTGGACTGGTTCTACCAGACAAACGCCTACAACCGGACCGCCGCTTAAGGATGTTCTCTCATTACGTATCTTTTCTTCTCAAGTACATGACTTATCCCTACCGCTCGATTAGGCAGGAGATGTTCTTTTGCTTTCTGCTTTCGCTCACTTTGACGGAGATATGATGGTTTCATTTGTATAGACTTAATACCCATTTTTTACGGCTTCGAATTATTACCTCCCTGTAAAAATTGATCATGTGAACGATTTCTCATCATCCGTATGACTACCATCTTGAGTAGTCTCTTATTCCAGACTCCCAGCCTCGAAGTCTGCCTTCCTCTTCATTTTCTTCCTATATGGGATTTGAGATAGCCCGCAGCGGTCAGCATTGCGCTTTTATACTCTTTTTTTTTTAATCCCAGGCTTTATTCACAGCCTTTTCCTTCTTGTCCACTTTGGATACAGACTACTTCGAAGACCTTAACCCGAGGTGTGGCGGTGCAGACGAGTAAGTACATGCCAACACGTGCACAAAGATCGATGCGAGCGTGCTTCAGAGGGATGAAGTCTCAACAGAGCACAATTCTAAAAAGTGTTCTAGACCACAGTCAAAAGTATAATAGTGTACTCATCGGAATTCGACACTGTGTCTCGCCCGTCATCCCTACCCTTGAGGGACAACAGGCGCAAACCACCTCCCCACACATCACGCCATGTAACCTCACCTTTTCATCTCTTAACACCCTTAACATGCTCGGGCTGGGCGTCAAGGAGATCGGCCCATCGTGAAAAGGCCTAAACACAGGCCTCATTACGGTGCGACGATGCGCAAAACCACTTTCCCGGCGGGAAGGCGGCAAGACCGTTGAGAAATGAAGGGGATCGCGAGGGCCAGGGTTGCGGGACTTCTTTTCCCCTTTGCCTTTCGCCCAGGGTCTCGCATCTGGCCAGCCCATCGTCCTTAGACTTGTTTCAATATGTAGATAAAGATGAAAGGTGGTTGGTAAGGATATGTCCTCCACCCAAATGCCCCTCTTCCCGTTCTTCCAGTTTCCTGGACCATGTCGGCCAGGCTAACCCCAGATCACCGTCGAGGAACCCACGACTCGCAGGGCCCAGGATCGCCTGCTCGGGGCAATTTGACAAGTTACGAGGGTTCGTTCACGGTCCCCGCCCCCCCCCCCCCTCCCCTTGTCATTTCACAATAGGCGAATCGCGAGGAGAGTTTGAGGATAAGGTGCGCTTCGAAAGTTTCCGGAAGGTCCGACAGGAAAACAACGAACAACGACAAGAGGGTAATGCCAGCAACTTAGCTTAGCGCAAACGACCGGCCAGGCAGTGAGCCATCCATCCGAGACATCAGCGAAGAGAAACCTTTGATAAGATTACAAAGGGTGGGATGTCTTTGTCGGATATTGACAACAAGTTAGCTTTCTGAGTAACAAGCACTCCCACCTACCTCCAGCAACTTAGTGCAGCGGCCGCATTCATCATGGTGCTTTTCGGCCGGTATGAAACGTGCGATTGCGGATGCGATGCGATGGGGAAGGCATCCGCGACAAACCGCCGACAAGCACGTCGGTGGACAAGAGAACCCGATCCCGTGATGCGGCGCCAAGGGTAGTAGGAATACGAAATACGTCTTTCATCGCGATTTCCCTATCAGGATCCACATGGCAGTGACGACGTCGCGACAGCAATGCCCCAGCCGTAGCCCACAGGCGGAGCCGCAGCAGGTGTCGTAGTTAGTAGTTAGTATGTAATGCCTAGACAAGTGACACCGCCTAACCACACTAAACTGTCGCGCCTAACAATCGTCAGCAGGCAGGTCTAGTCTAAGAGGCAGGTAGCAAGGCCACACGGACTACCTGATGCGCTTTTCCCGGTCTCCCATGTTGCGATACCACAGTAGACAGCATGCAGTGTGGACCTATTTCCGTGCCACTTGACCTTATAAAGGTGGAGTTTTTGGTGGGTACAAATGTTGCCTGCCATGCTCACATACAACCGCCGACCCACAAATAACTTCCTTTGCACATCTGCGATCGCGATCGTATGGGCCGAGAGAAACGAGATACGGCGCCTTTTTTTTGTGCTCCTTTGTCCTCGCGTGGGCACTCTCGGCCGCCGTGAAACTTTTTTTGCTTCTGTTCCCGCTTGTTGGTGGTCTGATAATCGATGCGTTCACAGTGCAGTCGTAAGCGTTCCTTGCTAGCTACGAGGGAAAGTACGCCATTGAGGCTCCTTTTCGGCCCGACTTGGAGTAGTTGATTCGTGCTTAAGCTTTGCGGCGTACATGGCCGAATGGACTCCACCGGGTAACGCGGCGGCGCTCAAGGTGGTGGACAGAAATCGGTATTCGCCGCAGGTAGTGGTAGTTCCGTCGCATAGTCTGCTTTGATGGCGTTGGGTCGAAAGGGAGGTCGAACCGGAGGTTAGGGCCGCATCGACTTGCCTTCGTGCTGTGCGTCAGTGAGGGGTACCACTGATGTAGTTCTGTGCGCGTGAGTACACGGACTTTGCGCCTAAAGTATAGCACGAGGGAGGATGAATTGCTGTGTTGCTTTGTTGGGTATCATGAACGTGCCTTATTGGTGATCTAGTTGAATCTATGATCTATGGCTACTGTCCTTCTTCTTCGTCATGTAAAAGCCAAATAAGGTAATTCCCATGCGCCAGTACGCCTATGCTATGCTGTACCAAAAAAAAAGAATGAGAAACAATACTGAAAAGTGAAAGCCCGTCGGACTACTCCTCCATTACACCGGTCGCCATCATGCTCTCCTTCAAAGCCTTCTTGTACTCACGCTCCATACCATGCTTGACAGCGTCAAGAACAGTGTTTACTATGGCCTTAGGCTCGAAGCGAGGCCTGGTACCTTCTTGGTAGACACCAGTCTGGACAAGGATGGAATACCAGTTTGCATCTGGGTTTTGGTCGTTGTACTCGTTGGTGCCCCTAATGTCCGACTCGGGTGTATCACCCACGAAGTAGACGGTGGAGGGAGCCGAGTCGATGCCGTGGGTGTCTTTGCGCCATTCCTGGAGTAGGCGAGTGGCAAATTGGAAGGTACCGATCTGGGGCTTGCCGAACGCGGTAGTCTCGAGGTTGCGGCCAGTAACTGCTTTGAACATGGCCTCTAGGGAGACGCGGAGAGCACCCATACCAATACGAGTGAGATCATGGGAAGCACTCCAGACCACGTCGTTGTGCGAGAAAAAGACGGGTGGGCCTTCGTCATAGTTCTCGGACCTGGTGCCAAGACGCCCGTTCTTTGACATCAGGAGGTCCAGAATGATCTGTTGGTCCGAGGCCCAATCGCGCGAATCGGCAAAAACAAAGATGGCCTCAATCTCGACCTCTGCGAAGTTCCGGGCCCGCGAGTTGTTGTACTCTTCCTCTGTGAGCTTGCGGAATGGTGTAGTGTCTTGATTGTCCTTGATGATGTCACCGGGGGTTACGCTGAACTTTATGTTAGTGGTTGTCAAGGAGGTTATAGAGAGGGGACAAGCTTACACATCCTTGAAGCCGTAGCCTTCAGCGACAATACGGCACTTTTCGCCCTCACCACCGACAACGAGAACAGTGCCGTACTTCTCGGCCATTTCCCTCATAGGGGTGTGTCCGCAGATGAACTGTCCGGGTGAAACCTCTAGCTCTAGTTGCTTACTGAGCTGGACGCAACGCTCGGCTTCAGTCTTGCCGCCACCATTTGTGACGAAGATATATGGGACTTGAATGCCGTAGTCGTTTTCGCCGTTGAGCATCTTCATGGCCTCGATGGCTTCCGGGATTGGGCGTCCACCGCGGATAAGAACACCGTCAATGTCTGCATATCGTTAGGGAATAGAATGGCTTATGCTTGTCCGGCATCCACATACCAAAAGCGAACGCATATCTGTCGGTCACTGAGGTTTCGGGAGGGGTGAGATCAGGAGAGCCAGGCGCTTCGAGGTGGCGCCTAGCCGTCGCAAAGCCGTTGGCGACCTCTGCTTGTGGCTGTGATGGAGCCATAAGATGTTGTGGTGGGACGACGACAGCTGGGCCCATCTGAATGTTCTCGCGGTTGGCTTCTGTTGATGAAAGGCGACGCACAAAGCGACTTCCCGCTTGGGGAACAGCAAGGGAAGGTGCAGACATGGTTGGTTGTAGGGTTGGGAAACGATCTTCGAGGCTCAAAGGCCGTAGCAAATATTCTCCTAACACGAGTGGAGAAGTGTGTGGACTGGTGGGTTTGAAAGATTGACAGCAGAGGAAGTTTGGTAGGCTTTATAGTGCTCGAGCCCGACAACTAGGTCAATTCTCCAGGTAATCTCTCAAACAAGCGGAGAGAACAGTGGGTCGGTGGGTCAGTGGATATGTGGAGGTGGGTATGTCGATTGATGGTTGGCTTGCGCAAAGATACCGAGTGTTTTATACCGAACACGCGCAGTACGTCTGCGCTGCGCCCCAAACATCACTCAAGTGGTGGCCTGCAACTCTAGCGGCACAGCATACTGCACATGTACGTAGATTGACCGGACCCTGGACGGTAGCTACTAGTTTAGGTTCTTGTTGGACTCAAATGCATGGATCGATGGCGTCACTCAGTCAGATCAAGCGCAAGGGACGCTTGAGCACAATGAATTCGATAGCGGTAGAATAGCCCAGGCGTGGGCTTTCGACATGTGCTGGGAGATTGTGGCATGGTCCTCGATGCTCATTCGATAAGCATGCCGGTAATGTTGCAATAAGAGTGGGTATGCGGCCGAGGTTCAGGGCCGCCTGCATCACAGGCGGTCTTGGATCGAAGCCGTCCCATGCGGTAGACGGCCGCGGTTGGTGTTGTAGCTGTGGAACGGTGTTGCAGAGTTTTGAGGTGCTTTGGCGCTATGATGTCACGGATGATTAGCTTGCATATCGCTACGCTGCCTTGAAGCATCCATCTGCACCGGTCGGTCATGCCCGCGAATGAAGGCTCACAAGGGACTCAGGGACTCAGGGCAGCCGCCTCTAGGGATGACCAGGTGTGAAGCTTAACACGAGTACGGATCAGTCGCTCCTCGTCTCCGGCGAGAACAAGCCGGCCTCCGTTCTCGCCAAGCGCCGGGAGCTGGATGAGGCAACTTGAGGCTCAACCCTAGGCTATCTCGGCAGACATGCCAATCCCTTAGCCACCTCGTCAGCATTGGACATGTAACAGGACCGGCACATGGACAAGTTTGCCAGCATCCACAAGTCGCAATCGACTGCGTTTGCGATATCATAGTAGGAACCGTTCGCAGCGCTCTCCACATGGCCTCTGCGCGATCCGACGTGCTCTCGTCCGAGTGTAGGCGCGGACATGTCTCCCCAGCTTACAGGTGTAGTGGGTCTTTAGTAGGATAAGTACCCACACCTACAGCTCGAGCATGTGACACTTGACGTAACTGTACATGAAGATACACCGTGTCCGTTGCTTCTGCAGCGTCGGTTGCGGCAGTACGTATGCGACCCATCTATGAAATCTGTCCAGACCACAATGATGATAGTGATGAGGCATTTTTGCGACTCACAACAAAACCATGTCAGTCCTCGTAGCCAGGTGAGCGAAAACCACGACTGTACTTGCTACCGATGGAGATATTGCGGTATATATTTGGAATGCAACACTACCACCCCGTTTCACTGCGAGTTTGTACCTAGCGACCAGTAATGTTATCGGTAGCGCACATGGGCGTCTGAAGATGCCGGGGACCCGTCCAGGACCGGGAGCGACTCTACAACAAGTAATGATCCGAGGACGCCGCGATGAAGCCAGTGGGGAGTTGAGGGCGCCGCTGCCGCGACCAACGTTTTGAGTTTGGATACTAAAGAGACGGATGAAGGGCGGTTTCCACAGAGGATGCGGGGTGCAGTCTCGAGTTCAGGCTTCTCCACGCCTCCACACGTTCTTTGGTGTGGCTCCAGACTTGCAACCAGCGCAGAGCGCCAACGTTGGATGTATACATCTTGCAGACTCACCGCATATCCTGCTGCATTGGTCGAATCACACTGGAGTGGCGCTATGCAACCCTAGAGACCCTGCTTCCGCACCCTTTCGCCATGAATGTAAAAGATTTCCTCTGCCCACGGGGAACCCGTCGCAGGGACTCGGTTCAGCTGCGGCGCTCCACTATTTTCGCGGAGAGACGAGAGGGAAGCGCTTATCAGTTAGGGAAAGTGGATCCTTTCATCTCTGTCTGCTTCGCTGTCGGCACAGCACATCCGAGAAACCGCTTGCAAGACTTTAGGCATCCAGAAGGGATGGCGGAATAGGAAACATACTTTGTCAATGCCAAGTGTGAAGTAGTAGAGGTGCGGGGCGGATTCTCGTGCGTGGCTATGGGGATGGGGATGAGCAGTGAGGATGATTGACGAGGAAGGGCCACCATGCATGCGGTGGACCCTAGGTGGGCAGGCGTGAGTAAGCCCGAAATCCACGCGTCGTTTTTCGATCGCTCTTCGCGACTGAGTTCTGCTGCCATCACTTATATCCAGACTGGGCACTATGTTGCAACCATGAATTGGACCGGCGGTACGTTGCAGCGCACCAAGCAAGCCAACAAAGGCGTGCTCCAGCAGCAGAGAGCGTATTTTGCGAAGGCGCGAACCCATCTTCAAAATGCCACTAATACGCCCATCGCTCCTTTTTGCCCGAGTTATCTTCGCGACAGCAACGAATCGCGTCTCTTGAAGATGCCTTCGTTTGGTACAGGTTCGGTCCGACATATGGGTCACTCCGTGAAACGTCCAAGAGAAAGACCATACCATGAAGATGAACCAAACGACGGGCAGTCCGCGATTAGCGGACATGAAGTATTTCCACATGAAACATCCTGCAGACGCGTCGCCTTCCATTCTCCGCAGCATGGGGCTCCACATCAAGCTCAAGAAGGTAGTTGTGGCGATCGGATCCAGGATGGCCTAAGTGATGCACAGAGAAACTGACCGCTACGTAGACTTGCGTAGCCGGAATTGCAACATCACAGAGACGGCTGATGAGACTCAGCTACTCAAGGACGATAAAAGAAGACTCCTGGGACGGCCGGACTGGATCGGGGTTGCGCCTTCGAAACCCGTCAGCCTGCAATTTTTGTCAAGCAATGAGAAAGAGAAGATTGGCAAGCGTAGAAGGACCACAAGAAAAATAAATGCCACTCAAAGGCAGGCCGTCAACAACCGTTCTAGGAGAGAGCACCTTTCCCTTCATGATGAAATCTTCGATAGGACCAATCAAGGTCTTGCTCCCCGCAATTACCTCGAAGATATCCGGATCCGCATAGGCACAGATGCATTGACTGACACTCATCCTACTCAGCCGCAGATCTGCGCGCAGTCGCAGGCTTCATCAGAGTCCATGCTGTTTGAACAAAACGGACTGATTGCACAAGACCTCCCTGAGAGACCGGTGCTCGCGCCATCGGTTAACTCCCAGCGTCATGCAGCGGCGAGTGCATGTGAGCAGGACGATGCACTTCTTTATGCATATCATACCGGTGAAGGTGCTCAGCACTATCACTTTGTTTCTCATCATGCGGAACATCACCCAGCTGGACATAGTTTTGAGCAGGAAGACTGCCACTCTGCACCACGCGAGCTGCAGCTCCAGAGCGACAAAGTGACTTTGGAGACATACGAGAGCTTTGTCCCTGGCTTTCGCCTAACTCACCGTGCTCATGGTGAAGACTGTGCTCTGCATCTTGTGTTGGGTGGCTTGGATTCTCCTGCGGGCAGCCGTAGGCACAGCGTGCCGGGCAGCCACGAGATCGGTGAAACGCAGCTACCCCAAACACCAGAATTTGCACACGCATCCCAAACGGAGCGTGTACATCATGCCACTATCGATGACGGAGGTCTGGATGCACGCGTAATCATCGATGAAGACCCCTGGACAAAGTATCTCCCAATTTCCGACGGTTCTTCAAGCCCCTCTGATACAGCCGTGTATACCAGAAACAGCGTGTTGCATAATCACCCCACCACGAAGAACAGCAGTGGAGCAGCCACAGACTGGTCACAACATGCTGCGCAGGGTCAGGGCGATCAGAGCCGCTTTGGCCATTCCTCAATTTCCGCCTCTTTGCCATCTCTGAGGTGTGGTGTTGGGACATCCATGCCAGCGCACGCATCAGGAATGGAAGTCATACGCCAGAGCAGATGGAACCCGACAAATGTGCGAGCCTTGGACGAAGAGGAGAAGAATTGGCAGGCATTCATCTTGGGGAGCGACAATGCGTCTTCTCTGCAAGCGACGCACAAGCATGCAGGCCGAAGTTCTCCGCTGATATCAAAGTACTCGGAAAACGCCTCGTCAGGATATCTGCCGCTATCCGTAGCTGTCAGCTCTGTAAGCCCTCCACCGTTGATTGCTGGACCCAGATTTGCTTCTTACGTGCACGAGGACACACAAGATCCAGCAGACTCTGCGCTCGCGTCCCACTCATGCAACACCAGCAGAAGAACCTTTCGTAGATGCGTTGAGAAGTTGGATGAGGGAATGCTCGAGCGCAAGGCGGTGGATGGGCAGTCGGTGACTCATGCGTCTCTGCAGAACAACGCATCGTCCGAACCCATTTCCTCAAGGATCTTCAGCCGCACAACAACGGTCCCGCGAGAATCCGGAGCAATTCGCGACTACACGAGACGCATACTACGCCTAGAGTACAACTAATTCGGACCGCCGCGAACTAGGTGCCGTAATTTCAAAGGGCCATGTTCCGACTGCGATACCCTAGTCAGCCATTACGAAGCAACTCACCTTGTCGATCCTAACAAACGGTGATCAGGCGTATGCTTGATCGTCGTTTCAGTGGAAATGTGGGATACCTGAGGCTGCAGCTCCGCCAATTTCGACAGGGTTTGATCCACTATTACGCCGTTTTGGCTAAGAAAGTCGCAGCACTGTACTGTGGCTTGTGTGGTAGGCTAAGGGAGCGACCTACTATCTGCTATCGTGAGCGAATGAAAATATTTTTCATGGGTTTACCTTTCTCGTTGGCGCGCTACTTTGGAGGCCCCCCAATTATGTGTCACGTTCTTGGAAGCATCAAGTCAGCCCAGCTCAGCCCGTATGCCAAACGTGGCTCTTATCGCCGGCGTCACTAGACTATTCGACACAAAGTGCAGGGCGGGTTGAAACTGCCACGGAAGGCACAAGACAATGCAGGAGCTTACACAAATACAGCGAGCTGGGTATGCGGAGACAGGACGCTTTGACACGGTAGAATGCGAACACCTCAACTCAATGCATCAGATCTTGTGAGCAGCATGCATGTCATCAATTGCGATTGTTTCGAGCGTGGCTCAGAGCAGGCGGGGCTACGTGCGGCGCTATTTCTGGGTGAGCCCTACGGATGTGACAACACAGTGCCGGGCATCCTTACCTTAGCGAACGGCACTCACAACAGGTGCTAACGGGCAATACGATGGAACAAGCCACATGAGGGCGCTGGTGCCCAAGGGCCGAAAGCAAACCATGGGTAAATGGGTAATGCCAATCAAAGCCTGAAAGAGCGTCTTTCAAAACACGCCAGCAACAAAGAATCGATTGGACAAAGCACGACGATGGGCAGGAGAGGCATCACACCGCCAGCAGGTCACATGGGCGGTCCGGATGAGGTGGAAAGCCCAGCAAGATGGCACCACATTTGATGTGCGGGGGCGTCGTGGTTTGATTGGCGCACTGGCCTCAGGGGTAGAATCCTTTGCTTCTCGAAGCCGTGGAAAGGGACTAGCAAAAGGTAAATCACGCGACTCAGTGGTAGGCAGGTAGGATAGCATGGGCATGGCGATGCGGATGCGGATGCGCGCATTGACGGGCTTGGGGGAGTCGCGCCATGATGAGTCGCGAGTGTCCCGGAAAGCGGTGCGTCTTGTTACAGTGAAGCAGCGGAGCGGGCAGCAGCAAATTGGTGGCCCACGGAAACTTTGACCTCGGTGACGGCGGATCCCTGATTTTTGCGCCGTCAAAAGCCGGGTATGATGATCGAACCGTTGTGCCGGCTTCGCACTTGGTTTCAACTTTCCCGCGCGCCACGTGTGGGCTTATGGAGGGCAGCAGCCACAAATGGGGCGTCTGGTCGGTGGATGCGAATGGCTGGGGAGTTTGGTTTGACGGTCGTTTTTCCATGACCGCTACTAGGCCCACCCACGTAACCATGAGCAGCATGCTGCAGCAGTGAGGCTGGATGGTCGTGGGATAGCTTCGTGTTGCCTGTCCTCACCGTATCGTCGCAAGCAGACCAGTCAGAGGGTGAGGAAAGCGACTGGGTCGGGTGTGCGGATGACGAAACACAAGCACTGGGTGGGCAAACAAGGTGGTGAGCAGCACCAAGCCAGCGTGTACGCTCAGAGTCATCGTTTCGCAGCATGGGCGTGAGCAGCCAGCGCAGCAGAGCCGGTGTGGGTGTGTATGAGCATGCACGAACAGCATCAGGGCCTTTGAAAGTATGCCCTACTACTAGCACTGCTACCGAAAAGTGCATGCTGGCTGCAAGCAGCAGCGCTCAGCCTTGCTCATGTGCTCCCTTCCCCGCCAGCATCCCCCTCTTTGGCCGGAAGGAACGGCAGCATTTGAAGAGTATACGGTATCGCGAGACGGGCCAATCCTGCTTTCAGTGGTGTAACTCGCCCTCGTCGGCCTCGTCTGTCAGCAGCGGGAGGCGGCAGCAAGGCCCAGGACAGGGCAGTGCCAGGCATGGCATGACATGGCACGTCGGTCGGCCCTCATTGTTTCGCAGCCTCTGTGCCACGCTGCCTCTCTGCGTGCCTGATTTGCGTGTGCGATTCCCAGGCTCTTCCGCAGTGATTGGCGGACCCCGTAGTATAGCATTCGGCTGCGTCATACTCGACGCCGTTGCTCGGTGGGGCCTAACCAGTGTCGCGGCTCGCACTGGGTAGCGCTAGCACAGGAGACAAACAGGGAAGCGCCCTCGGAGCCCGAATTGCACTCGAGGCGGACTTGGGCCCGAATGACAAGGAGTCAAGGGATAGTCGTGTCGTTGTAAGATTTAGCTGAAAATTCCGTGTGCGGCTTGTCTGTTCCTGGATTCAGAAAAAAAGGCCCGCCAAGCGTCGCCGTTGCCCATATACTGCTCGTGTCTGCCCTAAAGCCTAACTGCCCACCACCCACACTGCCCTCTTCAGTCTGCGACTATTGTGCAATCATCGAGCCACGACATCACCATAGACGCCCTGCATCCGACCACTTCCACCTGCACTTGCACTACTACCTGACCTGACCTGACCTCACCACACCTGCTGCTGCTGCTGCTGCTGCTTCTGCTGCTGCATCCCTTCTCCGCATTCCACCGTATTCGACCAGCTTATTTTCGCCTGCGCCCTGGTCTGCCGAGTCGTCGCTTACTGGCAAAACAACCCCCACGACTGCTCCGAAGTACTTCACATCCCAAATTATCCATGCATCGTGCATGCAAGTCAAGCTCCCCGTAATCCCAGCTGACCTGCGTCTGCACCTCGCGCAGCGCGCGCTTCCTCGTCCCAACTCGTCATAGCCGCACGCATTCCGTCAGTCTCACGATGCCATCCAGCTCCTAGCCTGAGCTTTTACTCCAGGACCCAGCAGGCTGTTGATCCTATCTGCTTTTATTACCCAGTGGCGCCCGCCCGCCTTTACGCTCCTTGCCTGTCACCAATTGCCCGCGCCATGAAGATTTACTAGTACCGACCGACATCAGTCTTTGCTTTTACCACAGACATGTCGCTCCTCCACGACGCCTACACGCGCCCGCGCATGCCGTCGCCCTCGCCCAGCTACGCTCGCGCCATCAGCATTCCTGCCCGTGGCAGCCCGGCCCTCACACCATCATACCTCAACGGCTCCCTCAATGGCTCTCTCCAATCAACTCCCGAAGGCATGGTTCCCGTCTCGTCCTCGCTTCCCGCCATCCCGTCCTACGCATTGCCCGAATCGCTGCTGCCTCCGCCCGTCCAGTCCCCGCCGACATCGTCCCCTTCGGCCATGGCAGAGGCCCTTGGAAAGGGTCCAGGCCTGATTCGACGTGTTAGCCGTGGCGCCCAAGGAATCCCAAACCGCTTCCGCCGAGGCAACACGACTGCGCAACGCGACAAGAGCTCCGGCCCCGTCATCATGCGCCGCCGCAGCGACAGCAGGACTGCCGCCGACGCCGACACTGGAATCTCCGACTTTGACGCATTTGAAGAGGAAGAGGCCGTCGAAGACCCATACGAGCCCATCCACGGCCTAGGCATCACAGGCCCTACACCGAGCATCAGCTCCATACCAGACGCCGCTGTCGTCGCCCCTGTACGCAACTCCCGCCTTGAACAAGGCACCGTTCTGAAGAAGATTACCAAAAAGGAAAAGAAGGAGATCAACTTGCGCCTCGATCTGGAATCGGCCAAAGTATTCTGGGACCCCTCCCGACCCTCCAAGGCCTTTTACATCGATGACGTGAAGGAGATTCGCTCAGGACCCGAAGCCAAGCACTACCGCGAAGAGTGTGGACTCTCCGAAAACTGGGCACCCTACTGGTTCACCATTGTATACACTGACACCACGCGCTCCAAGGGCCGGATACGAACCATGCATCTGATCGCGCCAGACGTTGGGGTTTTCAACATGTGGACCCAGACACTCGAATCTGTGTCGCGCAATCGGATTGACCTTATGGCGGGCCTGATGGGCTTCGCCGACAAGAGTGCGAAGCTCGTCTGGCAGCGCGCCATGAAGAAGCGGGGTGAAGGCGAGGAGTCCCTGGACTTCCCCAGCATTGTGGAGTTGTGCCGAAGCTTGCACATTAATTGCACCGAAGCCACCCTTCGCCTCTACTTCCAAAAGGCCGACACCTTCGACACGGGAAAGCTCAACCAATCACAATTTTTGTCCTTTGTAAGACGCCTCAAGGAGCGCAAGGATATCAAGAACATCTACAAGTCCTTCACATCCGGCTCCAAGATCGAGATGGACAAGGTCACCTTTTTCTCATTTCTCCAACAAGAGCAGGGTGTCGATGTCAACGCAGACCTTGAGTACTGGACCAACACGTTTGAGAAGTTTGCGCGCGCAACAAAGCCTAGGTCAGCTGCGACGCCAACCGAAGGCGGCGAAGTGCCTTTGCCCTTGGCCATGAACTTCTCCGCTTTCCAGACGTACCTTACATCTGCCGCCAACTCCATCCTCCGCCCGGTTGGTCTGGAGCAGAAACTGGACCGACCATTGAACGAATACTTCATCTCCAGCTCCCACAACACATACCTCCTAGGTCGCCAAGTCGCTGGCGAGTCTAGCACTGAAGCATACATTACCGCGCTCCAAAAAGGCTGCCGATGCCTTGAGATTGATTGCTGGGATGGCGCCGACAACATCCCCGTGGTTATGCACGGCCGAACCTTGACCAAGAGCATCCTCTTCCAGGACACCGTCAAGGTCATCAACAAGTACGCTTTCACTGAGTCGCCATACCCGATCATCCTTTCACTCGAGGTCCACTGCTCCCCAGTCCAGCAGTCTGCCATGGTCAAGATCATGATGCAAGAGTTTGGCGACAAGCTAGTGCTGCAGCCTTTAGATTTTGAGTCGCAATATCTACCCACCCCAGAGGAGCTAAAGCACCGAATTCTCATCAAAGTCAAGGGTGCTGCTGGTGAAGAATTCGACACCAGAGCGCTCATGGGCGAGATCACCTCCCGCAGGCAGCGCAGCTTCAGCTCTCCTTGGTCAAGGCCAGTGGTGTTGAACGACAATGTCATCCCAAACTCACCCCTCCTTTCAAGCCCACCCTCAATGAGCCCACCAGAGCGATCGACATCCTTTTGGGCAACCCCGCGCACTTCCAACAACACACTTCCTACTTCAACAGCCGTGAGCTCAGCCGAAGACAGCGACAGCCCAAATGCAACTGCCGCTGATGCCGCTGAAGTAGCAGACGACCGACGCAAGCCCAAGAAAACAAAAACCAGCAACATCACCAAGGAGCTCGGCAACCTCGGTGTTTACACACGAGGCGTCAAGTTCACGGACTTCGCTAGTGTGGAAGCCAACACTTTCAATCATGTCTTTTCGATCAACGAGCGCGCCTTTGAAAAGCTCACCAAGCCTGGAGCCCGCGAAAAGCACCTACTCGAGGACCACAACATGCGCTGCCTCATGCGCGTCTACCCGCACGCCTTCCGCATCAACTCCTCAAACTTCGATCCGCTCAAATTCTGGCGTCGCGGTGTCCAAATGGCTGCGCTCAACTGGCAAACGTACGATCTTGGTCAGCAGTTGAACGAAGCCATGTTCGCTGGCGGCGACGACCGCACAGGCTACGTGCTCAAACCTGCGGCACTTCGTCTTGAGTCGCAGACCCCGGTCATTGGCCACAGAAAAGCACCAAAGAAGGAGGTCAAGTTCACTGTACAGATCATCTCCGCCCAGCAGCTACCGCGTCCCCGAGGTCTCGGGCAAGAGGCCAACATCAACCCATACGTCGAGTTCGAGATGTACTGCGCAGAGGACATGGGTGCGAATGCCACTGGCATCGGCGGACAGGACGCATCAGCCCGCAACGGCCACTCGGGAATCGGCAACCCGCTCCGTAAACGTACCCGCATTGTTGAGGGCAACGGTTACAACCCCGAATTTGGCAACGAAATTGACATGACAGTGACGACAAGATACCCCAGCCTCGTCTTCGTTCGCTGGACTGTTTGGAACTCGCTCGATGCACGGACTACGAACCATGCGCCGCTTGCTACCTTCACAGCCAAGCTCAGCAGCATTCAGCAAGGCTACCGTCACCTTCCTCTCTACGACAGCAATGGAGAACAATACTTGTTTTCCACGCTTTTCTGCAAGATCAAGAAGCAAGACATTGTTGACGCACCCGAGCCTTCGAGCACCGCTTCCTGCGGGTCATCCATCGAGCCAGGCAGCCCACTCCAGGAGCCCACAAACACCAAGGCGAGCCGCAGCTTCGTCAGACGCCTGATCAGCCGTGCCCCTAGTGAGCGTAAGAAGCGCAAGGAAGAGCTGCAACGCACGGGAAGCGAGTCGCGCGAATCCGATCTAGACTCTATCAGTCGCTCGAGCACAATGGAGCGATAGCCCGAGCTTGTAAAACGACGCCACATTCTGCAGCTGACGACGTCGACACGCGTCTGTGAGCAAGCATTGTCGGCTACAGTTGTATGATACACTTCGATTTTGTACAAACACGCATACTGGTTTCTTACGGCATCCTGGGGTCCTACTTTTTCCATGGGCCCTCGCGCCATGACAGGGGCCGCGGCTATTAGTTCCGCACCATACGTCCAAACGGGGCACGCGGAACGAAGCCAGGAAAACTTACGTACCGGCACAACAATTGCGAACCACTCGCTTCCGACGGCAATCAAAATTCCATTGGAAGCTGCACTCAACAGCTGCAGCGGCAGTATTTGCCTCGGAAAACCTCGAAAAAAAAGTTATCGTTTGATTTACTGTCTGACCTGGACAGTCGATCGTTTTTCTACCTTCTTTGCGCCACTCGATTCTCCAGCTTATACCCTTTTGTTGCGGACAAACGCGTTTTCCTTTGTCTTGTTTTCAGATGGGTCATCGGCGCAAGTGAACAACCATGGGTTATGAGGATCAAACATGGTTTGCCGGCGAGCAACCTTAACTGCATCTTGGCGATATCCTATAGACTTGCTTTTTGAGCTTCTTCGCAGAGCTTCATTGCTCGATCACACATTACCCTGTACAAACCCTTTTCTTCTTCACTCAACATCATCATCATGGACGATGTTGAGTGTATCTTCCTTTTTTTTCCTTTTCCTTTGTTCACATAGCAAAGCTGTAACGACTTTACGACACTTGTAGCTTATTCAGGCATAGCTATTTGCGATCCGCAGCGCGGGGGTGTATTTCTCTACTACCGCACAAGCGATCGACTGTTGATCTTCGTTTTCGCTTTACTTTACTTTTTCCTCTTCTCTTTCCCCTCTTTCTTACATTACCTTTCGTCTCCACCTTCCCCGAACGGCCTGTGGGCAACGGCCTGTTGGGGAAAAGGATGGATCCTCTGTTGGTTGGATGCAGGACATGGGTTTGGTGGTTCACATACGTACATAGTCTTTCTATTCAACACGCGCGTGGGCCGGCCCGGGCTGGCAGGCTTGGTTTATCCTGCGAGGAGTAAAAGAGGTGGGGGCCCATTGGCCAATGGTGTTTCCTTTCGGTGGGCGGCAGCATGTACGGATAGACATTAGGGGCCTGGCATGGCATCGGGGCGATACCACTCAAACATTACACTTACATTTGCATTACATACGTACCATCTCATAGAAATGATACCATACGCTTTCCAGCGCTACGATTGCGCGCATTGGGAAAGCAATCCAACTCACACATTACTACAAATTTTCTTCCCTGTTGCTTTTTTTTTCTTCCCCTCTTTTGTCATTATAACACACACAAGCAAGAGCGTTGAATGGTACCGCTCGAGGCAAGAGCCTAATCAGGTCAGCAAAAACCGCAGCAATCATGCAGTCGATCGAGGCCTCCGCCCACAATCCCCGACTTTCTACGCAGCCTTCCAACCTTTGCACCTTGGCAAAGCGTTACCCATCCCCTCCAATTAATCAATCCCACTGCATCGGAGTCGTAAACGTAAGACTGCAACATGACTAGAACGCGCACAGAGTTAGCTACGCAAAACCGCCTACCCCCGCTTTTCCCTTTTCCCTTTTCTCCTTTCCCTTTTTTCATTTTCCCCGGTTCCCATTTTCCTTCTCTTTCCCTCTTCTTCTTTTCCGCCTTTTTTTTGTGCATGTATCCTTTGTTTTTCCTTCTTTCCGCCTCTCAACCGTGCCATTCTCACACTCTCACGTCGTCTATACACAATGGTTTACTTGGGGTGCGGTTGACGTGGCTAGCTGGGCCCACCCACATGGGTCCCCCCCTCTCTCTCCGCAATGAGCCCGAACGAGTCTCCGAACTCGTGCCTAAATTTAAAGGAAGGAGAAAAAAACAAGTGGCCCATTCATGCCTCGTGGAAGAGCAAGGCTGACGCTAGGGAACTAAGAATGGGGTTGTGTGGGCTGGTTTGTGGGCTGTTTGTGGAGAGGGGAGGGGAGAGTAGGTGCTAACGTACTAGTGGTGGTAAGCAAGTGCACGTGGCTTTTGTAGACCCGGTTTACCAGTAGTCTCGTTGGGTGAAGTTGGGTACTGGTGTAGTAGTAGTGGTGGTGGTAGTGGTAGCGGTGGTAGTAAGTAGTAGTGGTTGGGCTCTTTTGTAGCAAAGTTTACTCCACACTATTTCCTTTGTTCTTGATGTTTTAGTAGTCGCGGCAAGCGTTTGGAAAACAAGGGAGTGAAGAGGTAGAATAGACTGGTTCAATTTTTGCTTTGCTTTGATTCTAGTATGTTTCTGCTGCGCGTCTATCTCGCACTCCTCTCTTCAGCAATTCAACAGCGCGCGTGTGAAAAGACAAGCCATATCTCTTTTTCCTCTCCCACATGTACATACACAGATATCCATTGCCATCACCGCTATCTACTTACGTACTCTTCCCCTTATCTTCGCAAAAAAAAAATTGCCAATTAATAATAGTATAAAGGAATGAGGCGAAAATGCGCAAAATACCGCAACTTCCCATTCTCTCTTCCTCTAAAAAATCTCAAAACACGAAGCCTGCGACGATCTGGACGCTGGGGTCGCGTCCACGGTGCATTAGTTGGCTGGGTTAGCTAGTTAGTGCAAGAGCGGGAACGACGGACGGACGGATTGACTGGGGGGCTGCAAGAGGCACGGGTAAGGTTCACGCGGGCGGGGAGCGAGTAAGCCACGGGATGCGCAAGCCACCTTTTTCTTTTGCGTCCGTTCTTGCTAGGTCGGGCAATTGGGCAGCACCTTGTAGGACCCGTACCGCTGGGCTCTTGCGGGTGCCTTTTCTTTTTGTTCTCTTCGCATCGAGTACTGGGCAGCAAAAGTGGATTCGATGGGCTTGCTCGCTTTTGGCGGCGGTGGCGGCGCGTGGGATTCTGGTGAGGGAAGATATGGCGTGTTCTTCAGCATGTAGCGCTGGATGCGGCTGTAAGTGTTGAAGCGGGGGTTTTTGTGTATAGGCCACCTAACGAGACGGCGAATGCAAGCAAAATCCTAACAGCAGACGGTCTGAACAGCAGAAGTGTGAGAGAAGAATCAAGCCGTTCCTGTGCATCGAAAGGAACAATCAATACTTCTGCGGCGGTGCTTCCTGATGTGTGACATTCCAACTCCGGTCTATGCGGCTGTGCTGTTCATCTTACTCATTACCCCCATTCTCCCACGTCTTCCTGAGGCTTCCTCTGTGAGACGCTCTCATCCAATCGTGAATTGCTACGGAGCAGTCGGCTACATCTACCGAGTCATGTCCGGCAGCGGCCGGGGGCCCAAAACGAGATAAAGTCACATTCTGTGCGCATCTGCATGGCCCGCACCTTCCCTGCGGGATATGTTACACAGCATGCACGTCAATACGTAGGGTACGGCGGGCGTGTGCGTGAGCGAACGGAAGCATTAGCCGGGTTGGTAGAAGGTTCAGGTGGAATCCTTCTCGCTCCCTGAGCTGCGTCGCCTGGTAGGATGCATAGAGTTTCGATTTCTCCCGCAACTGAGCATTAGGCACTATCGGAGATGCGAGGCAGAGTGCATGCAAGTGATGCTATTCTTGAGTTTTGAGTGGCTCGCCTGACTCGAAGGACGAGGCAGGCTGAGACACGGTGAGTATGCCATGTCCGACTGCTGCGATCCGGTCAAGGAGAGCAGAAGCAGCTGAGGGATTGGCATGCTCCAAGAATGCAGCTGTTCGAAAAGATACTCAGTACTCTCATGGCATGCATGTTATGGCGAAAGCGATGATGTGCCTTGCGTCTGCGTTCTGTGTGACATGGAGTAGGGCCGACTGCCTATCTACTGGCTACGTGTTACCCGCATGCATGGAATCAGGAGCTGACAATGAGCTTCGCCGCGTGAGGAACGTTGGAAGTTTTCAGATCGGATTCTACCACTGACCTTGATCGGTGAATGTGCTGCGGTGAGTGTTGCCGTAAGCTGAGCGTCCATTTCGATCGCTTCTCGCAGTAGCTGTCAGGCTAGGTGGAAGTGAGGCTGCCTCGCTTGCGCGGGGCGTAAAAGTCTAAGTAAGGACTTGCGGAATTGAGAAGCTCTGTAATTTGCAGAGTAAGCGCGCTGCTATCGGTGGTATCTCGCACCTTGTGTGCAGCACTAATAGATTGCGAGGCCGCAGCATGTGGCTCTCATGTCATACGTCAAGCCGCAGTACAACGAGGCTGCATGCCCACCAATATGCTTCCTTTGCATGACGATCACGAGCCACATGCGCGAGTCGCGGATCGCGAAATGTGCAACATCCGAGGTGTCTCGCAGCAGGATGGCTTAAAGGCGGCCATCATGCGAACCTGCATTGATTCACATGTTGAGCAACGTGGTGCCAGTTGTGGGGGGGTTGCGCATGAACTGATAGCCGATGGTATGTCAGCTTGATGGTTTTCCGGTGAGGGCCTCCGGCTCTGCAAATTCGAGTTTGATGCATGATGCAAATGCAAGGCGTCGTCGTCTGACAATCTCAGTCATTATTGCTATGGCCTCTAGGTTCGACTTTGTGCGGATGTACCGAATCAGAAGGAAAGGGTATATGCACACACTTGCATCTGCAAGCACGAGGCTCCTTTCTGCGATTTGATCGTCATGCTAGATAGCTGGCGGTCTCCAAGTTCCGAGCTGACCATAGTACATGCAACTCTCACCAGTTAGAGACTTGAAAAACTATCATGTATGGATGCAAAAACATGATTCAGTCCAACCACGCATGTGGGCAATAGGCAGCTGATGTTGGCTGCCACCCAGCTTTTGATGGTTATGAGCGCCGGTGCCGACAGGTCGATTGTGACTATTGATACTTGATCACTGCAGTAACCGCCGGTACTTCGAAACCATGTTAGCATGTCGCGTCTCCCCTTCTAGTGAATCGAAAGACGTTCAATGCCGTTCAATGTTAGAAAGTGTTTTTGCCAGCAATACTACGATCAGTGAACAGATTGAGAGGGGCGCGTCGAGCGCTTCCAGACTTCCCACTTGGAATGGATGACGCTATCATTTCTGATAGCCGGCTCGATGTGCCGCGGTAATGCAGAGTGAATTTCGTGAGCGATGAGGCGAGCCGCGAACAGGTGCATTAGCCGATGCGACGTCGCCACATGTCGGAAAGATGGCTTGTGTCCGATAAAGCTTGAAGCAAAGAAGTTTTGACTTTCTCCCATCGGTTGCCGCCGCGGATTCGACCTACGTGCTCAGTACGGGTGGGCAGAGATAAAGGTCTCGATGCGTTCATGACCGTAAGGCTTCTTGCATGCAGAGCTGAGGGCATTATCGTCGAAGCTCTGTAAACTGCTTAGTGCTTGTCCTCCATCAAGGTTACCCTTGCGGGGAATATATAAAAGGTCGAATTGATATCTGCGTCTTGGTCCGAGGGGCATGTCAGTGGTGGATAATGCGGGCAACCTGCGCCACATAACCTGCACCCCGCATCAACAGACAAGCGACGATCGATCATCCGGCCAGTCCCGCACGGCAGGTTATGGCGGCGTTTCCTGGAACCAACGAACCTCGCGGTATGGTTATAGTGGTTGCCAATGGACAGGTGTGGGGCGCTCGGATGGTTTCCGGCGATAGTGCTCTTCGTGTTGGAGGTCCCGAGGTCTGTAGCATCTGTAGCACGCAACACTCGCATGATGGAGGGGTAGGTGTATCTCTGAGGATCAGCGTACTGTTATCAGTCGGTTACAGGGACGTGGGGGGAACTCGTGGCGGTTCGACCAATCGATGGTATGCGTCTTGTAGGTATAATGCGCAGGGAAAGGCCGACGGTTGCAGGCTGCAGTGAAGAGCAGACGTGTGTAGAGGCAGTAGGGCTGGGGAATTGATATGCCATGTCTAGTATTCCGACGAAGAGACAGACCAGGTGGGATTCACCGGCCACGGGTGGTGAGTTTGTGGCTGTTGGCTATTTCAATAATCTCTCAATGAAGCATCGATGTGGGCGGGCCGGTTTTGTCGTGCCCAGTGTCTCTGGAGAATTAGGGAGATTTGGCAAAACAGATGTTTGTGCACTGTAATCAGCGCACTACAGGCGGCGATTCTGTTGAAGATGGTGCCTTTTCAGATGGCTGCTTTCTTCGATTAGGGGACGGAGGATTGACTGAGACGCAACCTTGTCAGCGAAGGAGAAGATTGTGAAGAGAGTAGTAGTAGTAGTAGTAGTAGTAGTAGTAGTAGTAGTAGTAGTAGTAGTAGTA